>JANCMC010003576.1:105408-153763 GCA_024363005.1 Charaxes varanes | reverse complement strand
TTTTGATACATTGTTTTTAGGGTTCCGTACTAATACAAGGAACCCTTATAATTTCACTCTGTCCGTCCGTTCGTCTGTCTGTGCTTGTCCCTAAGGTGGTACCCACTTAGCATTTCTAAACTATTAGACGTAGAGACTTGAAATTTTCCATGTTGATAGAACATAGTAATAACTCATTAAGAAAATTATTTTGAACACAATCGGACAACAACTTTTGAAATTATTTAACAAACTCGTTTATAGCGTATCAGATACGGAACCCTTCTATATATACGCGTGTCTTGACAAGCTCACGGGCAATTTTTTTAAGTACGGGATTGGATATAATGTTAACACGCTTTTGATCTCAGTAGACCGAGAAAGTGTGACGTCACAAGTTTAATAGGCAGCTGGATAAGAGCATCGTGCCCACCATGGTAGATCCGCGCCTGTTCAATGTTTGAACACCTCAAGAGTGCTATTTATAAGGTATTTCCTGATTCACACAACATCTATCTGTAATCAGTTATCCAAATTATCGGCTCCGGTGTTTCTAAACTTCTACAACTTAGGGACCGAGTATTTGCACGAGTAGCGAACGCTTCCAAAATCTACGTTGCTTTGGCAAATATAAACATCGAATTCGGGATAACAAAGTTCAACTCCGATAAGGGGGCAAAACGAGTTGAATTTTAATAGCAACTCGTCAGCAAACGCTTAGTTTCGGAAGGTTAATCGTGTACTGATAGGGCATCATTTAAACTCCGCAGTGAGATCAGATCGCCTCGGGCGCTACGCTTTACTTCTCAAAGAGCCCCTTACTTTTATCGTCAAAGCTTTATTGACTTATTGAAGTAATTATATACTTGTGATCTAGCCTGACTTGGCTTGATGTCGAGTAATTCATTTCGCAGAATACTACATCCCGCCCTAATAATATTATAAACGCGAGAGTTCGTACACATGGATGTTTGGATGTCTGACGCTGATGTTTGACGCTCTTTAACGGAAAAACTACTCAGTGGATTAAAATAAAACTTTACAATAATATAGTTTATACATCAGAATAACACATGAGCTATACATTATAAAGATTGTTGTGTGTATTTTCCAAGTATAACGATAAATATCAAGTAAGTAGGAGAAAATTCTGTCATCTGCAAGATATTCTGGCCCTACTAAGCTTAAATTAAAAGCTTGTATTAGGAGTGGGTGCGACAATACCCCAACGGCGGTGGTGTTTGAACCGGGCACCTTGCGGATTTTAGTCCATACCTTATACCGTTGAGCTATTGAGGCTCAAACTTTTACATCATAATGCACACTTAATGATAAACTGACCGATTACGATTTAGGTCTGCAGATAGTTAATGTAGAACTTTGTAGTATTCAAGGACAAAAGTGTGCAAACACTTTGAGCTATGTCTGGCTCCGGCATAATAGGTATGAGCAAAACGGTAGAATTTATGAACTTAATGTCAGTCACGTGAACGGTATGACAAAGAAAGAGGAGCGAACAAATATAGAATACTAAAGCATTTTGTCGTGAATCCGCTCAGTTGAACTTTGCTCTATACAAGGACGAAAACGTGTCCAAAATAGAAAGTGGCCTCTTATCGCCGACCTTTGAAAAATATTTACAGATTTATGATTTACTAGCGGATCCTGCGGACGCTGTCCTGCCCAAGCGTTGGATTTCTTACTATTTACTTCTTACTTATCCTATAATATTGTACCCGTTCCCGTTTCCTGTCCCCTTTCCATTCCATACCTAATAGTTCACTATTTTCGCGTCAATGGTTGAAACATAACAGATAGATATATTCTGTCGCGGGCTTTTTTGTAGTATTTAAGATAAACATTTCCTTCATACACTATATACGTGTAACTCTAACAGTTATTGCAGCGCACGCCAGAATAGCTCGCAGATGGCAGAATTGTCACTCTCCTTTCTTCTTTCCTTTCTCTTCTTTATTTGACATTTATCGTATAAATTTTGGACTATTCACACAATATCTTTATAATTTATAGCCTATGTGTTATTTTGACGTACAAACTGCATTATTGTAAAGTTTTATTAAAATCCATTCATTAGTTTTTCCAGTGGAGAGAAATATACATCCATACATCTATGCGTAGAAACTATCGCGTTTATAATATTAGTAAGATTCATTAAAACCTATAACGTATATTATATGTTTAAAAGCAGAGGGTCATCTAACGCAAAATCTCGAAAACCGCGGGGCTTATAAAGATAAAATTTGGCAAGGAGGTAAGTTAGTAAACATGCGCTAATAACGGATTTTTCTATAGGGCCAGATTATGGATCACGTCCCCGTATAAGTTCAAATTGACTCTACTGTTTAGATATAAAACGTTTGTATGGGAAAAAGAAAAGGGCTGTGTTTAGGGGTTTCCCGGAAATTATTCGATTTTTACTCGCCGTAAAAACCATCCTTGGACTTCGACGAACTTTTAAAAAAAGAATTGGTTAAATTTGTCCGGGCGTTGTTGAGTTATGCGCTTACCAACACATTTTGCGATTCATTTTTATATATATATAGATACACAAATGCGTTATATACTGACGATTTGTTTTATCTATCTATCTTATCTATCTATCAATTTACATATTTGTAACACTCTATTGTGAATATGGAGTTACAACAATTTACGTTGGAGACATCGATATTATCCCTGTTCCCGTTTCCGTTCCCATTCCGAGAGATGTTTACATTTCAAGTGACATTTAACCAAAGACAATTCCTGTTTGATTAATTTTACCATCTTATAAATATTGATAAATATTAAGATCAGTATTTACGTATACAATACTAAGGTTACTCAACAGTTTTGCCTTTCCACTCATATTTGAACTTTATGGTATGGTATTAAAGTTCAAATTGACTTTTAAGAATGACCACGAACCGTTTGTCTAGAAGTATAGAAACGTGTTGTTTTTACACCTATTTCAGGCATTGTACTTCAAGGAATATTACAAAAAAAGAATTAGCGAAATCGGTTCAACTGATCTCGAGATTTGCGCATAACAACACATTTTGGGATACATATAGATAATTTCACTAAAAATATTTGAAATATGTAGACAAAGTAGAATAATAAGAGCTAGCTAATAACGAGTACCCAAAATATAACAGATTAATTAATTGATTGGACATCGGGCTGGCTATTAGAATAAAATCACTCAGGCGTACATCAAACAAGTTGTTCACTTCGTATTATAAAAACTGGTCCTATAAAATTGGATGTCTAAAACTTTACATATGCTCTCGTAGCCTCGTTTGTAATATGGAATTGCCCGAATGGAGGATTGCCCTCACTTTACAGAAGCCCACAGCTAAACGTTGGCTTCTTAAGGCGCAACCCTTTGGGGGGGGGGGGGGGGGGGGGGGGGCATGGTTACTTGATAATGTGGTATTATGGGAATCGACCTTCATTATTCAAAGGTTGGCTATGAATTATCTCGTAAGGTTTAGCTAGCGCACGGGATATCTCGTTACAAATCATTGAATTTCTCGGCTTTTATCTTCTATAACATAAATGTATTATACATATAATCCTTTTCCTTGATTCGTTCTGTTTATTGGTGAAAACCGCATTAAAATCTGTTGCGTGGTTTGAAAGATCTGCGCGTACAACGCTGGAAAGCAACTTCATTTAATACCATGTAATGATGATGAATAATAACATTAAACGAACAGCAATAAATGGCCACTGAAGTTTAAAAAGTTACATAATGTTATCATGTTCAAGAATGATGACTTACGAAAAGAAAATTATTTATTAGCGACACCACCTTTATTAAAATAAATACCTCACGCAAAAGCGTTCTAGATGCGTTGCAGGCCATTGAAAAATGAGCATGCAAATTCTAAAATCGTTACAAATTCACCATAAGAACCAGAGTTTCGAACAATTATCGATCGGTCATATCAATGAACTTTCCAACAAAAATTCTCACCTTATTTAGATTTTCATATGTCACGAAATGAATTTCGATCAGATTGTTAAAGGCACAAGTTACACCATACGAAGTCACGAATCAGTTTTCTCCTTACATAAATTATATTTTCTCAAACACGCGCAGAAACAGTGTCACTACATGCGAAAAAAGAATACGCGAAGTTTCCCATTTACGGATACTCAAATTAAAGAAAAAAAAAACGAAACTGCAAAGTTATATGAAATTTCATTGCTGTCGCTTTTCTCAAATTTCGGACTTAAAACACGCCTGTAATGTTGTATGAAGTTTCATTATTGTCTTGTTTTTAAAATTGGAAAAGAAGAAACAACTTATCAAAAAAAAAAAATGATTCGGAAAATGGTGGCACTATTTCTCTATATTTATGGCGTCTCGGCCAAAATATTGAGAAAAATGGTTGCAGTATTCCGAAGATGCAAACAACTCAAAATTTTTATTTTTTTTTAAATATTCCTTTGAGATTTCCTTTATTTTTTTTTTCCTTTTGATCCTTCCCTGCAATAACGCAAATAAAACAAAACAGGCTAATTCAATCGGCGTAGCCGGTTTAGAGTTATACCGGAGCCAGACATAGCTCAAAGTGTTTGTACATTTTTGTCCTTGAAGTCCACAAAGTACTACAAAACTTTGACAATGGTCGCGTGGGTCGTTAATTGAGTAATATAGGTTTTTCAATGATTGAATGAAAGTTTCTTGACGAGGAGTAGGCATGCGAGTGCAAATGGCGGATAAAAGATTCTAAGCCCTTATTCGCACGAGAATTTTTTTACCATATGTAAATCAATTGAAAGTACGTCATGATTTTAACATCATCAGCACATCTCTTCTCAGATGATACAAGCAAAGTCAAATCCGAGAGTACTTACCTTTATGGCTAAACAAACTGATACGGGATCCACAACCGCATCCACAGATTTTAATATAATAATTGGAAATAAGTATATTAACAGAACCGGACGGAAAAGATAATTAAAATTCGTCGGCTGTTTCCTGTTTTTTTACTCGATTATTAATATACGAACTAATTCATATGTATTGGTACGGTTTTATGCTGCCTATAAAGTCGTCAATAACTTTCTTGAGTAAACCTCTCAGTCTCTAAATATCATGTAATCGTTTAACTATCTATATACATATATAAAACTGAATCCCTATTTCCCTTGATCACGGTATCACGCGTGAATGGCTGAATCGATTTCGGTATTTATTTGTTGTGTTTGTTATTGTTTGGAGAAGGTTCTTATGAAGGAAAAAGAATAAGAAAATTCTTTCTCTCCATAACTGAATACATGTTGAGGTGGTGTTGCTTTTGAGGCAGTATTTTAAAGAGCAGATGGATATGGGGAGTATGGTCTCCGCGCTAATCGATACCACCTCAGCTAATTGCCTAGCTAATTCGTCAGCAGTTTCATTGCCGACGACCCCAGAGTGTCCAGGAACCCATCTCAAATGCACCGAGTTGTTGCTTCCAAGCATGTTGAGTTTCTGTATACCTGAAATACTAAACTACTTTGCTTAAATCCGCGAATGAAAGCAAAGTAGTTTAGTATTTCATGCATGTCAAGGATTTCCGCAAAGTAACGCCAGATTCTATCAGTTACTTTTTATATATCCTCTAAAGTAAGTTTAGAGTCTATTTCGCGATTGTCTAGGGACTCTAGTGCCACTTGACTATCAGAGCAAATGTATATGGTTTCACCCATGTATGATCGCCGATGTTGCCCGAAATATTAGAAAATTCAAGAATACTTAACCACCATGTAAAGTTATTTTTAATGTTACCACATTTTGATGTGAATACACATTGTTGCGGTGCGGTTCCGGCGTCATGTGTAGAAAGCCTAAGGGTCTATAGTATATACTAGTGTATGTAAACGTAAATGTGCTTTATATATCAATGGTGTGATCAAATTATTTAAGCGCTTTTAGAATAAGGCTTAAATACAATAATTCGAATTATATTAATATATAATTTGGTATTATTATAATTCACTGGTTGCGACTTGAATGGGGTTAGCCTAAAAAAGGTCAAAAAATTGTTATGTAAATTATGAACAATAAAGATATAAAAGTAAAAAAAAAAAAATTTGGTTAGTCGTGGTAAATTGTAGAATAATACAAGAACATGACGTTGTACGGGCATAGTGTTCCATCTATGTGTGTGTGGCAGAAATATTCATATACATATGTGCACCATCGCGATCGTCGCAGCGACCTGCGACAGATCTGTCGCGAGCGGCAAAAGTAAGCCGCAAATGTGTGGAAGTCGTATCTGAATCGCAGTCTAACCTTTCCCTCGAAGCCGATGCTTCTCTCTCCACGATCGTTGCCATGTGTTGAGCTCTGCCAAGGAATAAATTATGATCGTTTAACAAAGATTCGACGAGTACACGCTTTTATTGGCTTGGAGTGCGATAATAGAAAACTCGACAATCGCGTTTTGTCGTCAAACGCATCCATAGTTATCGCGCTATAAAATCAAGCATAATAATAGGGGTCTCTTTACATTAGCTTTGTATTAATTTAAGCTATTTTAATTAGTTATTGAAAATTTAATCCGTTCAATTCAATTCAATCAATTTTGTATATATTATATGTATAATTTTGAATATGTGTAACGATTTGTATTACCGTACCGAATAAGTAAGATGTAAATTAATTGATAGAAACTTATAGTTACTTTCCTACATTATTCTATAAAATTCTCTATAAATTATGTCTATAAAACAAGCTGAAGTTAGCGCTAATGTGGTGGGAGTGCCTTAGGTACAAATTGTTTGCTGAGTTTTTTATAATCGCTTTACGAATAACCTTTGTAGAGTCTATCTCCTGATGATGATTTGGTGTCGAAGCGAAACCTGCGTTGAGGCACATCGGAAAGTCAGTGTAGTGCTGTGTTTTGGTGGCGGATTCGGTGGTGTAGCTTTCGGGTTGCAGGTTGATTTACATCAAACGAACGAATACTAATTCCACCCCTGCTCTATCGAATTCTTATAGCCTAAAGGCCGTTTATATAAGGCGAGTGAATGATCTTTCTGCCCCTTCTCTATGAAATTCTGTTAGTTTAAAGGCCAATTTACATCAGACCAGCGAAGGCTCATTCTATCCCTACTATCAAATTCAATTAGTTTAAAGGCCAATTTACAATGGACGAGCGAATGCTCATTTTGTCTCTACTGTATCAAATTCTGTTAGTTTAAAGGCCAATTTACATTGGACGAGCGAATGCTCATTCTGCCCCTACTCTATCAAATTTAGTTACTTCAAAGGCTGACTTACATCGTACGAGCGATTGCTCATTCTACCCCAATTCCATCAAATTCTGTTAGTTTAAACAGATGTAGAGCTTTATTTTGTTGTTCTGTCTGCGTTCACAAAGATTCTAATTCTTATGCTAGTTTTTTGCTCGTTGATAGTTTGGCGTAAACGCTAAGAACGAGCTTTCGTTTACACTAAAAGATCGATAAAGTTCTAACTCTAGCGCTTTGTTCGTTTGGTCTAAACCTAACTTTAAAGGACTAGGATCGAGTGGTCAACACTTCCATAGACAACTACTAGGAGACTCAGTAATACGTCGTCAGCTTTTGAGAAGTGAATTTGTCTTTTAAGAAGAAGGGGTATTTTTAGTGAGTACCGACGCCCATGGATTGCACTAGCAGACAAAAAGTGCATTCGTGTGCCTTCTAGACTGCTAGAAGGCTCCTCTAGCGCGTCAGAAAACTCTATAATATAGAGAATCCTTGCATCCTGTTTATGTAACTCCGCCAAATAAGAACTCTTAATATAGAGGAGTTCCTTAGGACCCTTATAGGACCTTTAGAAAAACTTGGGTGCCTCAGATTAAGATAAGCTAAGTTGATTGGTTGGAGATAAGTTTACATTTCAATCTTTCACGAATTCAGCATAAAATAAGAAATTAGGACAGTCATAAAGTTGTAAAAAAACGTCCACTCGGGGTTTGTCAGACATCCGCGAGCGCGATTTTTTTTAATGTGAAGGAAATCCTTTAAGGATGACGGAAAAAATATAATTTGATGATTTTCTCAAGGCAATATGCCTAAAACCACCTCCAGGTGGTATTAGCACCAGTGTATACATTAAAAAAATATATTTGTGTATAACAGGCGGCTGTTACCTATAACAGAGACATTAAGTTGTCTACCTTAGGAACAGGCGTCCGTGGGTCATATTGTCCTGTATATATTTATTGGTCCCCCATGGAACTGTAACCTATACAAGTACTACTCTACTACTATGCCACTTAAAAAATCATTATTAATACGTGAAGCGAAAACTGAAGGTACCATTTTATAAAAATTGCGAGGACGGCGGAGTATGAAATTTGACTCCATAGTAGTTCATGTAGAGGAAGGTGTTCGAATGCTAATATTTTATATAATATGCAATATTGACATATTAAATTATAAAATAAAACCACACGCGCACCAATGGCAAACGATTTACGTGATTTACAAAATAAACTTTAACTGGCGGAGTAACGAGGACATATGTATATAACTGAAAGGTCACCTTTCGCAAAATCTCGAAAGCCGCGGGACGTATAAAGATGAAATTTGGCAAGGGATAGTACTTTAATCGAATTTTCTATACAGCGAGGTTAAAGAGATCTAAGGGCACTTACAAGTTTATGCGGACGAAGTCACGGGAAAAAGCTATAAAGATATTTTAATTTTTGAACTTAGACTTTCGAAAGCGGAATTCATACTAATTATTAAAACGGCTTTTAAACTCATGCGTATGTTATATTGGGATTGCCCTACTATTTTCGAACCCTTCCGGGGTCCTTCCTCATGAGTTCGCTACGAAGCGGTGTCGCGGCGGGAACTGACCGCGTGAGGTTAAAAGCCGTTTTTATAATTTAGATATTTTAATGTTACGTGTAATTTGTTTTTTTTTGGAATACCACTACATCCTTATTCTACTACAACTTAAGAAAGTATAAGAAAAAACTGAATTATAGAATAGAAACTATAACTCTCAGTCACAAGTTTACAAAGTTTATCATTTACAAAGATAATGAAAAATTGTATATGAATTGGCATTTGGCGGCAACTGAAAACGCGCCAACACGGTGTTGTTATAAAAAATATATAAAACATTTTTAAGAGGATGGCAAGATTATTGATTAGAGCAATAAGACCATGCAGTAAGTATCTTTTTTAAACTTTTAATCTTAAACATTTTCATCATCATCATCCACAGTCCTTTCTCTCCCACTGTTTTAAAATTAAGTTGATCATTTGTATAAATTCTCTTTCAGCTGGAACATTGAAACATTAGCTCAAAATTAATTTATAATGAATTACTAAGTTTTAATAAAACCTGCATTCTTTTCAAAGATAATATTTTTTATTTACTTCATTATATATATATCTATTTTTCAAATTTTTTATCCTTATTTATACAGTAAAGTTAATAAGGTTAACAACCTATAACTTTCGAATGGTTAGAGCACTTTATTATTCTTAACTTGTCATAGGTATTTCTGACTTTCATTGCACAATAACTACAAAAACATAAAAATTATGAAAAAAGGAAATTTGGTTCAGGGATAAAAAAATCACATCAAAAGATGTCATATTAGAGTCGACTCTTACAAGCTCTTTTGGATGAAAATGTTCTAAAAGTTACTACTGATTCGAAAAAGTTGAACCAAGAGAAGAATTGCCAAAAAACTCATTAGCCACTCTTAAAAAATAATTCTTATAAGAAATGAGTAATTAATTTAATACATTTCCAAGTGCACTATAGCATGTAAAGCTGGAGTTAGTTGGCTCCAAGCAGTTTTGCTTTTAAGATAGTCTTCAACTGTATAATAGGCTTTACGAGTAAGAGTATTTAACTATCCCATCACATTAATTTTATATATTAATATGGCTTATTAGAAAAGGTAATAAATGTGAGGGGGTGAGCAATAATGGAGTGGCAACTACGTATAAGACAGAAAAACATGAGCAGACCACCAGCTTGATGCCATGACAATATTGTAAGGGCAACAGGCAGAAAATGGATGCAGTTGGCTACTACCACCTTGCGTGTGCTTAAAGAGGCCCTAGTGCAGCCGTGGACTTATAGCGGCTGGGGATGATGAATAACTGTGTTTTGAACATGTTATTTAAATTTATAAATTAACAAATGTCAGGGAATATAATAAGTATACTTATACTAGCTGAAAATTTGTTTGTGTGTGTGATAGGTGATATAAAAATGATTGTAAAATTTTAAATCAGTAACTACATACTGTTTAATTTTCATCTTATCTACCAATTTATTTATACAAACATTTATATGTGTAATTTTCTATGACTGGATAAATTGTACTGGATTTTTAACTTTTAACAACTTTGTTAACTCAAAGTCTGCAAAAATGAATGTGAAAAAAAAATTGTTAAAAGTTCATCAATTTAATTTCTGTAAACTTTTAATAAAAAGGCTCAAATGCTTGTCCAGACACATCTGTACCTGATACCTGACAGAGGTATCTGTTAAATAACTTCAAAAGGCAGATTTCTCTCAAAATAATTTTCCTAATGCATTTTAGCATTTCCTATCAACATAAAAAGAAGTTAAGTCTCTACATCTAAAAGTATGGACTAGGACTAGGACCTAGGACTACCAAGTCCTAAGGTGGGACCACTTTGCGGTCGGACAGACAAACGGACGGAGCGGAGCGAAACGATACGGGTTCCTTGTAGTGCTAAGGAACCCTAAAACGGAAGTATTTCGTTTACAAATGCGGTATGACAAATTAACTTGCCTTTAAGCTGAATGTCTTGCCTCCCCTTGCCGATAGATCTCCAAAGAGATTTTTTAAACAAGGGCATTATCCTCAGAACTGCCTGGACTGGCTTCATCCATATTAGAATAGCAAAAATCGTAGGGGACTTAGCTCAATATTTTTTTCTTCAGGCGTTCGTGTATATATATTTCGATAATAATGTGTTTAATATAGTTTATTATTTAAAATAAAGTAAGGGCAATTTTTTTCATCTTTCTTTCATATAAGAAATATTAGTTTCCGTAATTTTCAATTTTTATGATTTATTTTCTGAAATGGTATATATCTATTAACATTTTTTTAAAATACGGAACTGCGCAAAACATGTAGGTCTTTTTGTCGCCAAATGATCAAGCTACCCAATTTTTAGTCCATAATTATATCAGATAAGTTGATCTTTAGAAACGGTTCAAATGGTCTACACAAGTATATTAATAAAGATTGTTGAATGATGTATTATTACGATCTGTTAATATTTGCATAGGTATTAGACTTGTGTTAGGTGAAACGTAATTAATTATCAGTTATAATCATCATTGGATAGTGATAACTATCGGGGCTGGCCCTAGCACCGGCCGTACGAACGGAGCGGCCGCTCCAAGCACCGAGTCCCAGGGGGCGCCTCAGCTAGGGGCAACTCTTAATATGCGATTATTTGAAGTATACTTTCTATTAAAAAATAAAAACTAGACAAGTAATATTTAGATCTCGCTCGATTCTAAAATTTAGCTCAGGCCAGCTCTAATAAATATCGCAATGTATGTAGAAAAAGAGCCTAGCGTGATTATCTAATCATGGTAAATAATTTTCAGATTGTATGTTACCACGGTAAATAATTGTCACTCTTGCAAAACAACAACGTTATATTTCGCATGGCGAGATTAAAATTAATTAGCGTGTTCGTATGTTGACTGTTTTATGTGAGTTTATTAGGTTGTATTTAATTATGAACTCGCACTAACTACTGTATGCTGTTTACCAACGTGAGGTTAATTAAAATTGAACAATTGTAACATGTATGTCAAAAGGTAATTATGTTTTAACTATGGAGATTCTAAAAAGGAGGATCAACTCAATGTATTAAAGTGTTCGTCGAAAGCCGCAAATAAGGAGGGTGCCGCTTTAGAATAAGGAAGAATTAAAGGTACCATTAATAATCGTTCAATTCATTGCTATATTCATACTATACCGCGCCATTCCGGAAGGCTATTGGTCAATTCATTCTACACCAGCGCCATTTCGGTATATCTCCGACGATAATTTGCTGTTTATAAATGGCCACTTTTTCAACTAGTCCCATAGAATGGAGTATTCTATTCTATTCAATTCCATTCCGTTCCGTTCCATTCCACTCCACTCCATTCCATTCCATTCCATTCCACTCCATTCCACTCTATTCCACTCCAGTCCATTCTACTATCCTATCCTATCCTGTCCTATCATATCCTATTCTATCCTATTCTATCCTATTCTATCCTATCCAATTCTATCCTATCCCATTCTATCCCATTCCATCCCATTCTATCCCATTCTATCCTATTCTATTCTATTCTATTCCATTCTATTCCATTCTATTCTATTCTATTCTTTCCTTCCCTTCCTATTCCTTATTACAATCTCTACAGTTTTAACATACATGTTACACCTGAGAATAGGTATGTATAATATTAATCGCAAGCTTTTTCATTTTTAAATTTTTTCTTGCTAAATATGTAGTATCAGAGTTGTTCAATAGTATAAAATTCGCGCCATCTGTCATTTTTTCGAAATTGTTAGGTCGGTAGCCGGCGGCTTCGTCATGGTGTCTCGGTGAGGTAGGCCTCTTAGTGCGCGTGTCAAGCTCGCACTTGCCCGGTTTTATTTTATAACTAACTAACCTAAATGACATATAAATTCGGTGGGATGTGATTCTTAATTAAAACTGTTGGCCCAACAGTTATTCTTAAATTTTTTGTTAATCTATCGATTGTGAATTATATTTTAAGAATTTTTCCTTAAACAGATTGGAGCTCAGGTTTTTTAAAATTTCAATTATACCAAAAGACGTTCTTGCCAATAAATTTCATGTAGTTTCCGCATCTATTTTGTACTAAACTATATAAAGAGTTTTTACTAGATGGCTCTCATATGGGAACCTTTAATCCCCAATGGTTAGTTGTGTCGTGCTACGTGACCTGTCCATTGTCACTTCAAACTAATAATTCCGATGGCTATGTCAATTGTAATAGTCATTAGTTATTGTGGTTGCGGCTCCGTTAGTATTCGTGTTTCCTATTGAAATTTGAGTCCTAAATCTATTAAGTTACAATATATTTTGCAATAACAAAATCAGCAACAAGTGCGCTTTCGCCAAAAGTCAATTAGTCAACGCGATTTATCTTGTTATTGTTTAATTTCTTATCGGGCTCCACGATTTAAAGCCCTCGTTTACATATAAAGGCATTTGCTGTGCAGCAACCGTTTGGTTACAATGAGTTATGACCTTTATTTGTGTATGCGGATTTGATTTTGTGCTTTATAGTCAGTCAATAGTTCAACAAAACACAAAATGGATTCCGTAGGGTACCTACTTGGTTCAATAATTGTCTATTCTTTTGAAATAAGAGATTTGTCTCTTGGTTTTGAATAATAGTTCTCTTTGGAATAAGCTCTACTTCCACTCAATCATAATACAATAAGCAAAAAAAAAAAACGAACAATCGTTTTAATTGAAGCAAATTAACATTACTTAGGGTTTTTTTTAAGCAGTCGATAATTGCTTTGATGAGCTATAATTGCTTGTTATAATGTTTTTTATTCAATTCTTGCAAGTTCCGACTACCTGTATCCTATTACTAACATGAAATATGCGGGCGTAGTAATTAAATAAATGAATATTTAGTGGACTGGGTCAAAACAAATATGCAACCTAAATATATATATATTCGTATAGAACGTTTGTTAAAATTATTTGTGGGTCAATGAAATAAGTCGTTAGCAATATTTTTAGTATTTATTTAGTACTAGCTGTGTCCGGGATTTCGTCCGCGTAAAGTTAGATAAAAAAATAGATTTAATTGTAGCGTGATGATATATAGCCTATAGCCTTCACCGATAAATGGGCTAACCTAACAATGAAAGAACTTTTCAAATCGGAACAGTAGTTCCTGAGATTATCGCGCTCAAGCAAACAAGCAAACAAACTATTCCGCTTTATATATTATTAATAGATATAGATATTTCCAGTCGAACACTGAAATTTCATTCGCTATTTGGTAATATTTCAAAATTTAGTTTTAATGTCAGCCTTCACCGATCAATGTCCTTGGTTTTGTCTTCAACTAGTGACATTGGCGGAATAAATTATGCCCAGTTGGCATAGACAAGAGCCAAAAATCAAGAATTCAATTGAATTATTATTTATTTAACGTTGGAGCATAAACTCTTAAAGTGAATTGAGAATTATCATATGCATTTATACAATTACCCAAAACTATTATATTAATACTAGCGGTTTGCTGCGATTTCGTCCGCTTTACATTAAACTTCATTATCATGCGAAGGGGAAACGAAAACCTGGAGAAATTAGTCGTAGTTGGTGGCATAGAGGGCAAAAGAGCCAGAGGTCTAATAAAGTCCGCGATGGTATATGTCTATCTCCTAAGTATAACCCATAGGAACCATTTTTATCTTTTACTAAAACTTTTAAAAAAAAATGGACTATTTACGAAGCTATTTAGAAAATACCGTATTAATCCTTCTCCATTTAAATACGCTAGATACTTTGTACATTTTAGGCAGATCAATATTGCTGTTTACAGCATATCATTAAAATGAATATCTTAGAAGATATGAGAGATTTAATATATGGTGGCAGAGCGGGACGGGACGCGCGGCGCGTGCTCGGTGGCGACCAATAGATGGCGCTATAATTTAATATCAAAAAATAAGTCAACGTTCAGGCAGGGCAACGTCTACCGGGTTCGATAGTAAAAACTATTAAACCTAATGTAACGTCTTTTTCTCCTATGCATTTTTATAATTTGGTCACATAAGAATAATTTACATTAGAGGTGAGTGTTTTGTGTTTGTATTGTGAAAAGAGAATACAATATCCTAAATTGGAAACCACAACTGTGCTTAGCTCGTTTATATTAATGAACTTACACAAAAAATGGATCTTTAGCTCTAGGGCAAATTAAAGTTAATGAGTATTTATTATGAGAGGTTAAGTATTAAAATATATATACCCTCCTATGTTAGAAACATAGTATTACAGCTACTAATGACATAAATTAAGTTGTATGGAAAAGTATATACCACTAAAATGGATAAATAACAAAGCCTGTATAACAACTCCTATGTCCGAAACGATAACAACTTACAATCCAAAATTTTAATTTCCTAGCCTCAGTTATAAAAGTTATAAAATAAGTTTATTGATACATTACAACATACAGTTATACAATTCGATAGTAACCGCATTAGTTAAAAACTGTGGCGCAGTTATTAACGCCAACCCTTAGCGCTACAACCAAAGTGGTCAATCAGTTCTCCAATGCACAATAGGATTAGCTTTGCTCGATATCACAGATCAAGTCATAATTTGCTTGTCTTAATTATTATCTAGAATTGGTACGTGTTAACTTACACTAGACTGGTTTTAGAAATTTAAGTCCGGTCTGTCTAACAGGTCTTGGATAGTTGCATCAGGTTAATAGGACATTTGCCAATAAATTATGAAAATTTTAACTTGATCAGTTTTTCCGAAAATATGTATCTCGGGTTGCAGCATTACACCGATTTTCCCTCGTATTCATTCGCGGATTAAAGCAAAGTAGTTTAGTTTCTCATGCGTATAAAAAATACAATGAAGTTATTAGGACATAAGTAGTACATATATATTATGAAGATTCAATGTCTACTTTTTATAATATTGTGTATATTTAAAACACATATATTATACTGCGTTTTCATTCAATAAAATGAATAAAGGGGCAAAGATCTTAAAATGGTATTTTATCGCGTTGGAACTTGATTCGCCGGTTCTCTTATAAAAGACCAAAGGAATATTGATACATTAATAAAAGGAAATCTATTTTTTGAAGCGTAGATAATTCGGTTTGTACCCGTTTGAAGTTACATCTTCTTTTAGATCAATTCCTTAGGTATTTTCGGGATCGCTCTGGGAATTTTTTTATTGACTATTATAATTTTCTTATATTGAAAATGCCTTTGAATTTATTATATACTAGCGGACCCGACAGACGTTGTCTCGTCCGAATTTAGGCTCATCTCTTATCAGCCAATTATCTAATCACCTATGTATTTTCCATAAATCGTGACTGGCCGAATTTTTGTACAATACTAATTTCAAATGGGACGTCAGTAAAATAGTCTAGTGCCAACGTCATCTCTTTGAGGTATTCTGAAGTAGCGACCAAATCTGTATTTTTTAGTATTTGATTGTTTCGCAGTCATTGTCACCGCTTGCTCAAATCGCAGTTCATAGTGGAAAAAATTATACTATTTGATAACTCAGGCGATCGTAATTCAATCAGTGGTCGGCATTTGAGTTGATTGCTAGGTTAAGCAGTTCTTACCGCAACCAGGTGATAGATGGGTGACCCATTCTAACCCTGGTTTTTTTAACCTTCGACCTCCTCCGTGTTTCGTTAGGTACGTAAAACAGTGAGTCCCGATTAATGTCACTGAGTGATGTTAGTCGTGAGATTGTGGGGATCCCAGTGATGACGTCAGACGGCAGTCTGCCATCATCTACAATTTAAGTTGATCCTGGTACTAGACTGGGTAGACGTGAGATAGAAGAAGAATAGCTTTGATGGCCTATTGGCAGTTAATCTATTGATTTGATAATGACAGACTCAAATCTTTGATAATGACAGACTCAAATCTTTGATAATGACCGACTCAGGTACCCGGACGCGCCGGCCCAATTCGGCTACAAGCAAGAGTAAACTAGAATATTTGGATATGTATTTTTTTTTCTATACTAGCTGTACCAGCGGCTTTGCCCGCGTAAAATTAGACGAAAACATTTTACCGTGATGATATATAGCCTATAGCCTTCATCGATAAATGGGCTATCTAACACTGGATTTTTTTTTTAAATCGGAACAGTTGTACTGGAGATTAGAGCGTTAAAGTAAACAAACAAACCCTTCAGCTTTACATTATTATCTTGTATGTTAAACTATTTTCAAAATCATCACAAGCTTGTAAAGATAGAGGCACTTATAGTCTTAAAGTAGTCTATTTTTTAAATTTATATGTTACTAAAACTTTCGGTACCAATTTACGAAAATTGCGCGGACGGAGGTATTTGAAATTTGGCGCAATTATAGCGTATATAGAGGTGGATGTGCTAATGCTCATATTTCTTTATAATATGCAATATATAAAATAATATATTAAATTATTAAAAGGAAGCTAAACGCACACCGATGCCAAACAATTAACGTCATTTACACACACATGTATACTTTTACTATAAGATGGTGAAAAGCGTAGACACGACGAAGCGTGGAGTCATTGAACAAAGCCATAAAAATTTTGTATATTAAATTTATGATTTAACTAAGAATATAGTACGTAAATGTGAAGATTTAGCCCCCATTCGGATAAAAGTTTTTTTTTTACCGCGCGATAAAAAAGCGTTCACATAGAGCATATGGATTTTCAAGTTTCTGTTCACACGGCAACGCTTTCATAACGCGACGCTTTTTTACTAATTTTCTATTTTTAACGCTACGCGTATACCTATACGGTATATTTTCGTACCGACGTCGCCAACGCCGAGATTTAACGCAACGCTTTTTTAACTCTCGTGCGAATGACGGCATATGGCTACGACAAACGATTTAAGACTTATTCATAAAAAAAAAAATAAACACAATCTTCGAGAACTATCAAAAGTTATAGACTCAACGTTGCTTGAATCACTCATACTAAGCTCTTTCAAGCAACGCAAATAAGCAATATATGATTACATTGAGATGTCTTGCCATTACCATGTGAATAAGCTTTCATGGGCCGTAAAAATCCGTTTAAGTAGTGAGGCGGGACGCTGGTATCTGTTCTCATTGTCCATTAGTTCCTTATTTGGGCGGTGAGATTTGTTGGCCCAGTTTTAAATACATCGGGGCTATGAATGCATCGTTTAGGTACAGTACAATACGGTTCTTTTGCCTTGTGCAGTACCTATTTATTAAGCTTAATATAGCTTAATATAGGTACTTTAATTAATAGCTTTACTAAGATAAAACGATGTTTTCAAAAAATCAGATCTAGCTAGATGCATAAGGCGCCCCCTAACATCCTGCTTACTAAATTTCCTGAAAATCGTTAGGGCCGTTTCCGAGATTCAGAATTAAAAAAAAATAATAGCTTTATTCAGTATCTTAACTTTAGAATAACATGTATCAAGGGCCCCTGCACTAGGCGCAAGCCCATATTGCTGGGTGCCCCGCTCATCCACCAAGACGTACAGTTAAACACTATATTAAGAACTTAAAACTAGACTAAATGACAAATGAAAAAAAAAATAATTTGAACAATTCCAATATATATAAATACAGGAATTGTGTATTTAAAGGTAGATACAAATGTAACGTTTGTTTTTCTTTCACCTTGTCTGGTATCTGGTCTCAAACCACCGACCATTAGATTTATTCCTTATTCAGTCGGTGAGATTTGTTGGCCCAGTTTTAAATACGTCGGGGCTATTAGTCCGCCGATAAGCGTAACTAGAAAGCACCTGTACGTCCAATACGAAGTACTAACCGCGATAAGGGATTTATTTCGCATAACTGGGACACAGAACTGGGTGAATGTGTTGTTACGATTACAATATCCGATGTTTAAGCTACCTTTAAACTTTTGCTATTACAAAAAAAAATGGCCAATAGCGTGTCAAGATACGATTATTAATAAGTCATTTTTATTTAGTTATTTTTATTAAGTGCTTATTATTGAGTCATTACCACCCATCTAGTTATCTCCGAGTATACATCTGCTCTGGATGTGGCCTTTCCTGTCAATCCAGGATTGGTTTGCACAGCCACAAATAGTGTCACTAAAGTACGCTCTGCATTAATCACCTGCTACAGATGAAATGGCCAATGATGATGATGTTCCAGGTGGAATGAATAATTATCAATTATTTAATTTTAAATAAATTATATATTATTTCATTTATTTTTATCATAATAAGATTAATTAATTCTTAGTATAAGATTACCTCTGTTAGTATGTACTGTTTGTAACACTTTTAGAATAAATGTGTTTTCTTTCTTTCTTTCTGTATTACTATAAGATTATGTCAAAGAGTGATGACGATGGTTTAAATATGAATTGTTAAATATTACTATGTCATTGTATAGTCGACCAAGAAATCTGTTTGCCTGCTTTGCGCTAAGGTCGAATGTCGTTTGCGCGTCAATTGATTAAAAGGCTTATATTTGCTTGTTATGCATTACGTTAATTTCTAAAAATAACCTTTAGCAAAATTTTCTTTAACAAGGAACTGTCATTAAAAATGGTAAAACACTTGCTTTAAAAGCATATAGTACGCAAATCTAAAAATTTAAGGCCAAGTTTCGACCATCAGACAATCTCTAATGTGTATATAACTCTTCCCGTGTCGTTTTTTATGTATTAACTGTTAAATTGCTTTGATTTCTATTTATTGAAACAGATTGCTTAACGCAAGTAAAGAACATTTTTAGCCTTTCTAATTCCTAACTATCCTCTTATGTTTTCAATTTCACGAGCAAGAAATATCATTTCTGACGGCGATTGCCCAACCGAAAAAAAAATCTATTTAACATTAGAAATATTTTAATGTAAGAATAATTGCTGTCTCGTTTAATCTCCAACTAAGCATAAGGATTATGCGGGTTCAAAGTATAGCATACATTTTTTTTTTTTAATTTTGGCAATAGCGAATTTTCTACTGGAAACCTACGTGATCCGGAGAGCACGTAAAAAAGGCAGCATGAGGGGCAACGACACACAGTGTCGCCACACCCGGCGTCGCCACGCCGCGTACTGTGGCTCTGGCCGACCGGTCACCTCGCTTGTACCCATTTCCCCCTGTCAAATGATATTTCGCCTTTATAAGGTAATATTTAGATACCAAACCACTTTTAGGGGGGCGGAGTGAGGTTATCAAAATGTGACGAAATTTAAAATATTGCAATAAAAAAGTATTTAAGGAAAACGTCAAGTTAAGGGAATGTAGTTTCGAAAGTGTGACAAAATGTGACGGAGACGGGGGGGGGGGGGGGCGGGGGGTTGAAAAAATTGGGGTTTTGGGAGACAATTAAAAAAAGTGGGGGCCCGGTCCAATTCACCGGAGGGATATTAACCTTGCGTCTGTTCCTAAGGTAGACAACTTAATGCCTGTGTTATAGGTAACAGCCGCCTGTTATACACAAATATATATATATATATATATATATATATTTTAATATATAAATACATACATATGGATTGTCTCCGCATTTTAAAATTTGAGCGATACAAACGCAGTACATAACATATATGCCTATTTATATATATATTAGTGCTGGATTATGATACTATTGGCGGACCGAAAAGACTTTGTTCTGCCCTAACGTTAGCTTAAGCTGGAGCCAGGCATAGCTCAAAGTGTTTATACAAATTTTGTCCAAACTGCTGTTGAATTTCTCTCTTTATTGACGAAAACCTCATTAATTCAATCATCATTCGTTGTATAG
The DNA here is from genome assembly GCA_024363005.1 of Charaxes varanes. Taxonomy (NCBI): domain Eukaryota; kingdom Metazoa; phylum Arthropoda; class Insecta; order Lepidoptera; family Nymphalidae; genus Charaxes; species Charaxes varanes. Next base: position 133,242 of record JANCMC010003576.1, on the reverse strand, counting down.
TTAAGATCTAAGCCCCCCTTCTCAAAGAAGCGTAAAACGTGCTCTTTGATTAGATGCAATTCAGGTGCAAAAAAATACTAAATATTGACCGTAACATGTCAGTACCCAAATTGCATAAAGAAGTTACGTCCTTAACTTTGTTCATTTCAAACAAGAACGGAATGATTTAACTTTTAAAACGGAACTAAAAATATTCATAGTCAAACGATTCCAAACAAAACCCGCATTGTTTCGTAAAGCATGAACTCAACGTCAAAACTGTACAAGCAAACGGATCCAATACGATAATATGGATAGAACGTTTCGTTCGTAGCGTGACAATTCTATTTCAAAATAAGCCCGCCGCAATATCCACGCCGCGGAATCGAACGCGCGCCCCCGAACACTGCAGCACATAATACATTTGTTACTCTCTCTCAAATCATATCACGACAATATCATTTCGTGAGTCGACGTGCCGTGAAATACGTCTTGAGTGACTCTGCACAAGATGCCGCTACTAAGGATCTGCGGTATGTATTACACTGAAAGCGATAATATCTGATGCGATACGTGCTTTATTACTGCAACACATAATACATTTGTTACTCTCTCTCAAATCATATCACGACAATATCATTTCGTGAGTCGACGTGCCGTGAAATACGTCTTGAGTGACTCTGCACAAGATGCCGCTACTAAGGATCTGCGGTATGTATTACACTGAAAGCGATAATATCTGATGCGATACGTGCTTTATTACTGCAACACATAATACATTTGTTACTCTCTCTCAAATCATATCACATGGCTATCTTTAAGGCAAGAGTGAATAGGTTCATTCTAGGCAAGCGCGCTCCACCGTAGACCGCATCTATTTTATCAAGTGTGACTGCAGTCAAGCGCTTGCCTATCTCCAATAAAAAAAAAACTATATTATAAGATTTATCTGTATACCTAGCTGAAACGCGCCACATCTTCCGAGTTGAATTAAATGATTGTTGAATTACGGTGATTTTTACTTTATTTTGTGAAGTACCCAAATATTATTATTCTAATCGTATTTGAAATCTGTTTAACCGTTTAAAAAAACAATGGATATACAATTTTAAGTCTTTTTAGTTTTTTAGGGTTCCGTCGTACAAGGACCCTTATAATTTCGCTCTGTCCATCCATCCGTATGTCTGCCCGTAAAGTGATCCCCCCCTAGCATTTCCAAACTATAAGACGTAGAGACTTGAAATTTTCCATGTTGATAGAACATGCTAAAAACTCACTAGGAAAATTCTTTCGAACGAAATCGGACAACAACTTTTGAAGTTACTTAACAAATACGTTTATAGCGTATCAGATACGGAACCCTTCTATACAAGCGTGTCTTGACACGCTCTTGGCCATTTTTATTTATTTTTAATAAAAGGAGTAATATTATAGAGTCGGCAAAGGAATTGAACCCTCATCCACACTATGCTTTTATGGAATGCTAGTTAATACGTGTCAATAAGAAGAAGCCAACAAATATCTGCAGGTCAGTTTTGGTCTCGTTGAACCCAACCTACAAAGTCACCTTTCTAGAACTTTTTTAATATAAGTCCGTAACTTTGCCAACTGTATTAACTAAGGTACGTGATCGTTATTGGATCAGTAAATTGATTGTTTTACAAAAAAAAAAAAAAAAAGCATTAATAGTTAGCATAAAAATAACGTTCAATACGTATTTACACTTTTTAACACACTTTTTGTCCTGATCAGCGAAATCACAACAAACTTATTCCGATATTCCTTAGTCTGGTTTTAATATTTTGGTATCCGGTCTACATCAATTATCCAAAAGCTCCTGGATAATTGATGTAACCCTTTTGAAAAATTGTTGTTCTAATAATGTAACGGACACGTTGGTGTCTTTTCCGGGAGTTATTGATGGGGATCAATAAAACACCAACTGTTCAATATTCTTCTAAAATCTAATTTGAAACCCAACACTTACCTTCTTGGACATAATTCTTCTCTACGCACACTGAAATCTTCCTACACTTCTGGATACATTTGTGTCAAATTTTTGTTTGTTAGAGAACTCCATGACTCTGAATATGAAATTGGTTTACGTAAATGTCACATTTACATTTTTACCTCCAAATAAAACAATATGATTTGCTAGTAATGCAAAAATTTTCGTCTTAATTTGAAGTAACAATTCTTTTTTGTCTAGTTATACTTCAATTGACTCTTTCATTCTACTAATAAGCAACAGAAACTACCACATTTTAACACTATTATTATAATTAAGCTAGACTCGCCGAATTTTCTTATAGTCTTCTTACGGGACGACTTTTAAGGGGCAAGACGGTAATCTGCATAATCTAATCGAGACTTTCGCTTAAGTTAAGCGAAATAGACGTTGTACTTAACTGAATATAGCTTAACTTTATAAATAATTTTATTAAATAATAGAATTATTTATAAAGGAATACTTAATATTGTTGTTTCTCGTCCGAGTAACCTTGCTACTAGGGCTATTTTAGTAGAAATTTCTTCTATTTGACCGCATTTAACGTTGGGCCGCCAAAATCCTCTAGATCAGCGTTCAGCAATGCGTGATCTGTGGGCCACATGTGGCCCGCATCCCCTCTCTTTGTGGGCTGAGGCTGTTTTGTAAACGGGACTTAATTTCTTATAAATAAATACTAATAATTAATTACATTACATGAGTGTAAAGTTTTTATATATAAACCTGAAGAGTTCGTTTGTTTGATTAACGCACTAATCTCGAGAACTACTGGTCGGATTTGAAAATTTTTTCAGTGTTATATAACCCATTTACCGAGGAAGGCTATAGGCAATATATCATCGAAAATTAAATCTATTTTTTTTAACCAATTTTACGTGGATGAAATCTGGGGCACAACTAGGTAACTACATATATAAGCAAGTGCTTGAAATGAATTCCAGACTGAAATTCCAGTCTTAAAACTATTAACCTTCCCTTTTTGATGCGAGCAAGTTCTAAGAATTTGTCAGTTCTTTAGAGATTACCTTTTATACGTTTGCTAAGCATACTCTACAAGGTTTGAATTTAAAGTCATCTCGCTCAAGTTAAGGCATAACTTCCGAACATGTGAGAAAGAGGTACTGGTACCCGGACGCGCCGGCCCAATTCGGCTACAAGCATGGTGCTACCTCTAATTAAAACACACATTCATTTTGGAAACATTTTATGGACACGAAAAAGTTACGAACAGATGATGTGAAACATTGTAAACAAAATAAATTCAGACACGGCTCTATAATTTTTACAAAGATTCGTGCACGGAAAATTAACGAAATTGTCTATTCACCTGGTAAAAGAGAAGTGCCATAAACGGTATAATATTTTAAACTATATTTAATTTACATAATGTACTAAATTTTATTTATCTATTATTATATTTAAAAAAAATTGCTTAAGCTAGTATAAGTTTAAATGGGACCCGCCGCAGCCCCGCTCGCCGCTCCGGGCGACCCGGGAACGAGGTGAAGGTTCGACCTGGTTTCGTCCTAGATGCGTTGCTATGGTTACTGTTCTCCCAATAGCCCGCATCGTGAGCTGTGCGGCTGCGAGTGCATCTCAGCAGTGATACTGAGATTTCCGTCCACTTAGCTTCTTATTACTTTCCTTTATGTTATCCACTCCATCCAGAGTAATGATCTCCCGATACCATGCCGTCGTTGGTTGGGGTTCAAGGATTACCCAAAAAGCCGTAAACCTAGTAGTTTCTTAAGAAAAAATCCTTTCATTTATCAAATGAAATTCAAAACTTGCTTCTGAGTTGTTTAACCGTCGGAAATTAATGGCGTCGAATACATATTAATTAATCCATATACGTGAAGCAAAAAGTATTAGTACCATAATATTACGAAAATTGCGCAGACGGAAGAGTATGAAATTTGGCACTTTTATACATAGTTTATATAGAGGAGAGTATGTGAATGCTAATGTTTTATATATGTTTCAATAATGCATTATTAATACACTAAATTATTGAAAAAAAATTACGCATACCAATGCCCAAAGATTTACACACACATGTATACATTTTACTATAAGATTTTGTCAAAGCGTAGTCAAGACGACCGTATGGCATATTACTTGTCAAATATAACTATGTTGGTGTACACAAAATTAAAACCATATATATATAGATAGATAAGATAAGATAGATAAGATAATTTATTTCTCAAAAATTTTTTACACGTACATCACTGAAACATTACATTGCATGTGTATACTGTCATAAAGTTATGAGATCTCTTTTATGCCGGAGCCAGACATAGCTTCATTTGATCATTTCAATGATCATGTAGTGTTGCCGGGGACTTTGTGTAACTTGACAAAGTTTTGTAGAACTTTGTAGACTTCAAGGTCAACAATGTAAAACACTTTGAGCTGTCTGGCTCCCGTATTAGGACAACGCATTCTATTCGCAGTGCCTCAACAGTGAGTTAGTGTGGAAATTTCAGTTTTTTAGATATCGATAAAATCTAATATATAAGTGCTATGCAATTGAAACATTGTGTGTTTAATAAGTTCATTTTTTGCAGCTTAACTAGATAACTTACATATACCAACGATGATTATATTGCATAGAAGAAAAGGAATTCAAAAAAACCTGTAACATTCCATTTGAATAAAAACATTCTGTGCAATTCAATTCTTAGGCATCTATTTTGTAAAACGTTCTTTTGTTTAAAATACACATACATATAAAAATTATACAATCTATCCTGGTATTTTGTATCATGAAATATCCAAAGCAGAACATGCTGTCATATTTAAAATTCATAAATTCTTTGTAAACATCCGTAAGAAAATTAAAAAGACTAAACACGTAAAATATGCACGTTTATTATAACAACTCATTATTAACTAATGAAAGCAATTTGTAAAACAAAAGCATATTTTCATTTTACAAACATTGGACGTTAGAAAGAGATAGCTAATTCTAATAGCGACATCTCTATCGCACACTAAAACGTGACCCATAAGATATACAAATGTGCAATTTCTTTTAAGTTGAATATGTACTGGGAATACTTTAAAAATATTAAACATATTTATTTTTTATTGATTAAAACTTTGTATGTTTAATAGGTTCACTATTGGCATCATATCCTGGGAATTTTGTTTATTTGGTATAATCTAAATCCAAGTTACAAAGCTTCAAAAAATCGAAGAAGCCTTTCGAGAAATGGTGGGTAGTGCTCCCGCGCTTTGCCTTCTTTGTCGGGCACTACCGTGGTCCCTGATTAGCTACTCTGTGTCAATATTCGAATTAAAAAAAAATTGTAACACAAAAGACCACGTACTCTTTGACAAATAATATATATATATATATTTTTTATGTTACAAGCGGGCAAACGAGCAGGCAACAGGCACCGAAATTCAAATTCAAACTTTTACTTTTCGCGCTATTGGTTTTAAAAACTACAGATTATTAATGTGATTCGTTCAAAAATATTTTTTTTTATAATATTTCTTTATTACTTTTGTAAACAGTCAGTGTCAAGCTTGGTTTGGTGAAAAGTTTTCTTCTAATTCATATAATATGTTAGTTAATAAGCATTATTTTAATGTTTAATAATAAATGACCTTTTTTTTATTGTGTTTTATTCGATTTATTCGTAGAAAAATTTAGTATCATAGAAATATTATCTAAGTAACGTTTAACTCTTATGTTCTGTTACTTAAATTATTTTTCTTCCAACTATGCAGTAATGTTATCAATAATCACTACATAACCGATGAAAAAAGACGCCTTTTCTGGTTAGAACCGAAACAGTGCGGTAATGTTGTATGAAACGTCATTACAGCACTGCACTGTTTATCATTATTGTATTTTTTAATTTTCATATAAATTTACCACAGAGGTTTATTTCCGTTAAGTTTCATATAAAATGTACGCATTGGATTAAAAGATACTGGCTGCTGACTATAATAAAACTGATAAAAAATCAAAGGCGCTCATTCTATATTATTGTAAAATTTTGATGCGAACTGGAAAAACGACAGCGATGTTATAGAAAGAAAAGAAGATTACGCACCTTGCTTGCACTCGTGCATTAATTACTCACTTATGCAAGTTGTAATTAAAACACTATCATAAATCTACTATTATTTTTTTATGCTAGTTAGTAAAAACGAACATTTTTGGGAAATAAGGCCCTTAGGCAACAAATGGCCGTATAGTTAAAATAGCAAATAGTTACTTCAAGTTTTTAGTGAGCAGATGTTGCTCCTTATAGCCGCTACTCACGTATGACGTATCGATAAATCGTTGCGAACGTTCCCAATGCCTCCACACGGCTCTGATATCAACGTCATCGTCAGTTCCCGCAAACGCCAAGATAAAACTGTGCAGTATGCTCAATATTTTTTATGCATACGATAGATTAAACTGCACAGTTAAATCGATATTTATCAATATTTTATAACGGGTATTACACTGTCAAGCTCATTGTTGTCATTATTATTTATTATGTCATCAAGGTCGCAGAGGACGTTTTTGGGGTGCCAGGTGCTTGTTAGCTACCAGCAGTACCGGTGTGATTAAGAAAAGGATAGCCACACAGCTTGCTTGCTGATTTGCAGTATTGATGGTTTAGTTAGTAAAATGAACGTTCAACTTTCCTACATTCATTAGTTATTAGACGTTTCTAATAACTAATGAATGTAGGAAAGTTGATAATTTAGAAGTCTTTATTAGAATTTTGTAACGGACACGTTGGTGTCTTTTCCGACTTTTATTGACATACCGTTCCTGTATCATCTGTCTGTAACAAATTTAGAGATGTGATCTTGTGATAGTGTTGGGTAGGACATGACATGGTAAAGAGTCAGTGAGAATAGCTTCATTTTTTTTTTTGAACTAGACTCTTAACTAACTCACTTTGACTTAACTGTGATGTTAGAGATGACGATGACCCATATGACATTTGAAGTTATTAATGACTAACGAGTATAATTAATATGAAATTTTGTTTTGCTGTCAGGAGGGTTCGACTAGGTTAATCGCGTACTACATACATCTAATACGTAAAATATTAAAATATCCACTGCTAAAATTGGCTACATCATGGGAGGATTACTTATATATATAAAAAAAGAAAAAGAAGATGGTCGCTGTTGCCAAAATCGGCACGGAACCCATCTTCACCACAAAGTTATAGGAAATGACTCTAAATAAGTAAATATTGTATGTAAAGTGGATTGAACAATGAAATATTTTTCCTAATATAATAAAATACTGAATAAATTAAGTAATATAATAAAATAAACAATGCAAACAACATTTATCAAAAAGCATTCTTACTATATTTTATATTTATTTATTAGTAATCAACAGAAAACATTAACATATAGACAATAACAGGTGAATAAGGCCAAAAGTGATTATATTTATAAATTTAAGAAATAGATTAACAGAGTATAGTAACAATACGCAATAGGAAGAAAAAGAAAAAGTACAAATTAAAAGTTCTTTAAATTTATTCGTCAGATTATTTAGCAATAAGTCAAGATTATTAAGAAAAAATGAAGAAAAAATTGAAGATTTTCTAAAGAAGTCGTATTACAGTTGTCGGTGAACAGCACGCTCCTTTTGTTTTGTTTTACAATCGCTGCCACTTCGCAGCGGCTGATGCGGCGCCGCGCGTCGCGCACGGTGCTGCTGTGCAACATGGTGTCGGCCAAAATTCCCGCCATAACTTATAAGTACGTCAACTCAGATTAATAACATAAGCTGAGTTCGCAACGAATATTGGTAGCACAGATTACTACCTTTCATTTTATATAAAGAAACAGTACAGTTAGTAGCAGGATTTTATTTATAAATCTGATCATTGTTCCAATTTGATAAAGACAGCTGTGTGATGCCTACCTGCCTAGATCTACCAACCTTATCTAATTCTTTTTTTAAAACATTATTACAGACATCGTTATAATTATTGGCTTACTTTTAAATAAAATGGTTTAATTTTTTTAAGCTATTATTTATTAGTGCTTGGTTTTGATGAAATTTCTCGATCTCAGTTTTAACGTACTGATTCGCTACACACTATGATTCGCTATGCAACGCGTTCGACTAGGCAAGCCCTTTAATTTAATACTCATATTGTTACAGAGAGAAACAACTCTAGCTATAATATCTGTTATCTCATCCGCCATTTTGTGATGGTGGCCATCTTATATTATAAACAGCTGAATATATTTCATTGTACTGTCATTAAACAAATCTGTAAGGGACCAAAATTTCAATTATTCAAATGTATCTGAAAACCAATCAGGGCGAGCTTAACAACCTTTTAATAAAAATCATAAAATATAATATTTTGCATTTATTCAATTTAAGCCTAAGATGAGATTTTTAGTATATCTAAAAGAGTTTAAATCTTTCTTATAAGTATTATTAATTGAATATATATATTACTTTCAGATAATTCTAACGAGTGCACACATGGCGAACTTGAAGTAAAATTAGAACAAGGTTTGCTTTTAAATACAACAGATTTGCCTGATGTAGCTTCTAATGATACGAAAACACTATGCAAATCTTCTTCAAATACAGAAGTAATAATTGACGTAAGAAAAAAATTTCGAGGTGATGATGTAGAATTTATTGATAAATGTATATATGTTGAAGATAATACAAGTTCAGCCCCAGATAAAGATTTCCAAATAACGAAAAGTCCAAAAGTTGCTAGGAATGTTGGTTTAAGTTCCATCAAGTCTTCAAATAATAAAGGATTCCTTGAAGTTTCTGACAGTGCTAAGAAAATCAGTAAATTTAAAGATCTTGAATGTCAAAAAGTTCCAGAGGCTGATGTTTTTGAAAGAATTATAGGTTCCCCTATGACTTAAATTAGTTAACGGCCAATTCTCAGACCTATTAAATAGACACAAACATTTTCATAAGAATCAGTCAAGCTGAATCGGAGGATATTAGCAACAAACATTGTTTCTCAAGAATTTTATATATTAATTTTCTATCACTCAGTGATATTAACCGGGACCCACTAATTAAAGTGTCTCCCAGACATGGAGGAGATCAGATATCGGCTGTGGTAAGCTACTTCACCTTCACCACACCAGCCACTAATTAGGCTAACCTCTACTTTATACTTGTTGATGTGTAAAAGGCCCTTTGACTCGCCTGTTGAGGCATTTTGTTGTGACAGCGGTGTTAGGCTTCGGTGTATCTAGATTGGTGTTGTGACCTAAAGCACTCATCGTGCACGCAACCAATGAAAAATATATTTAAATAACGTAGCTTAGCTTAGCTTACCTTAGCCGAGGACTTCGTAGCTTAATCATTGGATCACATTTGAGTCAATCGCTAGGTTAAGTAGCTCTTACTGCGGTCGGGTGATAGATGGGTGTCCCATTAGTTTTCAAATATCCGACCTAATCTGTGTTGCGGAAGGCGCGTAAAACAGTCGGTCCTGATCAATGACTGTCAATCACTGAATGATTTTAGTCGTAAGATTGTAGAGATTTTGGGGATTCCGGGGATGACATCACACCATCTTACCACGGGGAATTTACAAACACAACGTAACATACCATCACTTATTTGACTAACTATGACAAGCGTAACACTATTGACAAGAGACAACTCGTGATCAAGCGTAACATAATTAATTTGATTGGACCCGGTTATAAAAAACGAGAGAAAGTCATCAAAAAGAATCAGAAAAAAAATCGATGAAATAATGAGAAGAAAATTGGTGAAAAAATAAGAAGAAAATTGGTAAAAGAATGAGAAGAAAATCGGCGAAAGAATAAGAAGAAAATCGGTGAAAGAATAAGATGAATACTGGCGAAAGAATAAGAAGAATATATGTGAAAGAATGAGAAGAAAATCGGCGCAGTGTTGTAATCCAAACGCTACCTATTATTGCTTAAATAAATTCTTCTTGTCATGTCGATAGCGCATCAAACAGTTCCGTTCCAGAACTCAGCCGCGCGAACAGCATCCTCTGTTGCTCATATCAGGTCCAGAATTAATTATTTTTAAAACAAGATTCTAGATTTTACTTGATATTTATTGTAAATAAAAGGGACTTAAGTGCACAGACATAAAATAAAAGCCCTATTTTATAAACTACTAGTTGTTACCCGCGGCTTCGTCCGCAAAAAAGGGGATGAAACATTTTATCGTTATGCTATATAGCCTTCCTCGATAAATGGCCTATCTAACACTGAAAGAATTTTTAAATCGGACCAGTAGTTCCTGAGATTGGCGCGTTCAAGCAAACAAACAAACTCTTCAGCTTGACATATTAGTATAGATTAAATAAAACAAATGTAGCATTAAAATAATAAATGAATTTTATAATAAAAGTTTTCGATGCCATTTAGACCAGATAGAAAACATACTCTTTTGCTCAAAAGCCGGCAACGCATCTGCGAGCCTCCTGGTGTTGCAGTTGTCCATGGGCATCGGTATCCACTCGGGTGAACCGCCGGCCCCTTTGCCCTTTGTCATATAAAAAAAACTTATAATACCAGGACAACATAAAACAGTAGCAGCTATTTAAGCAATAACACTATACTAGTGTCCATAACGTTTGACAAAAACGTACATTGACCCCGAGTGTAGAGCCGCTAAAGCATCGTTTCCCAAACTATTATATTTATTATATCCGAGGTGATTTATACACATTACCTGCGTGACGTCGAAATTGGGCGGATATAAGGCCTTAATCTATGTATCACCGATTTTAATACAATTTCCCGATGTTATTATCTAGAAATAACAATATTCTTCAATTTTTATGATTTCCACATTATTAATATCTTAATTAAAAATTAGGATCCATCAGACGTTACGCAAATAAAGTGTAAAAATAACCGGGCCTTGTACAAAAATTTGGAAAACGTTGCCTTAACGGCTCTCCATGTGGGGTCAATGTACGTTTTTGCCCAGCAATATGGGCACTAGCATAGGGCTTCTATCATCCCGAAGAGATCCCGTTCGGTGCATGTGTGTCTCTCGTCACTTATTATAAGGTGAAACCGCTTGCTTGTTCACACTTTCATATAAAAGTTCATATAAACTCCTGTATCTGACAAATAAAACTGTCTGATAAATCCTACTGATATTATACAATAATTTAGGTTATACTGTAAATTGAGATATTATTTAAGTATACGACGTAGATACCAACTTCATATTGTCTGCTATTAACTGTTCTTCATTAAAACTGGTTTATAGTATATAAAATTCGTGTATAGATTGCACAGCCATCTATGGAAGAGGTGGAATAATGTGTACACCAGCACAAGACCTTAGTTTCATAAGTTTAGTTTTCATAAGTATTTTTCCGTATTTTTTTTTACTAACAATAGGTTAAGGCACTACCTGTACATACTAACACAATATGGATGATAATCCGAAATAAAGAAATTATTTATTTATTTATTATTTATTAAAACTTTGTTCCGACTACGAATGTCTCATAATGTTTTAGATTAAAAAGAAAGAAAGAACCATTATCCTACTAATATTATAAACGCGAAAGTTTGTACACATGGATGTATGTTTGACGCTCTTTTACGGAAATACTACTAAACGGATTTTGATAAAACTTTTCATTAATATAGTTTAAACCTCAGAGTAACACAGAGGCTTTAAATGATAAAGGTATTGTGTGAATTGTCAAAAATATAACGATAAATGTCAATGTAATTAAGAGAAAATTCTGGCGTACTTTGCAAAAACCGTTAGAGTTACAGGTATACAGTGTATGAAGGAAATGTTTATCTTAAATAGTTCTACAAAAATCATCGACAACATATATCTATCTTTAATGTTTCAGCCATAAACGCCAAAATAGTGAATCATTATGGAACGGGAACGGGAACGAAAACGGGAACGGGAACGGGAACGGGGACAATATTATAGGATAATGGAATGTAGTAAATAGTAAGTAACCTAACGTTCAGATAGGACAGCGTCTGTCGGGTCCGCTAGTTTAGATATAAAACAACACCTTATCTAAAAAACTTAGATCTACTTCATAAAATAAAAATTAAAAACAATAATTATTGCTGAAAAAGATATAGTGTTGTAATTTGTCTAGAATTGAAATTTGTTTCAGCTTAAATCAGAGTACAAATCTCCAAAGCTCAGTAGCTCCCTTAAGACAGATGACAGATTATGTATACTTCTTTTTCTACCTAAATTAATCCCGGTCCAGTACCAGGGCCCCCTTAAATTGCAAGGAATGTGGCTGTGGAGCGAGTTAAGATGACCGACTGCCGTCTGCCGGCATCACTGGAACCCCCACAATCTCTACAAAGTTTAAATTAAAAACCTGTACTAGAGTGGGTGCGACAATACCCCAACGGCGGTGGGGTTTAAACCGGGTACCTTGCGGTATTCAGTCCATACCTTATACCGTTGAACTATTGAGGTTCTAAACCGGTGTTTACCGTTTGCTAGCTGTAATAAGAATGAGGCATGCACACTGCACGGCCGTATTTATACCTTTAACGAAGTTAACAATGTTTCCAGCCAGAAGTATTAAATAAATGTGAATACCGACACAATTACAGGAAAATCATATTTAGCTATCAATACGATGTATCTATTATATAATATACACATTTATAAATAACGGTAACATTACTAAAAAAAAATGTGTAAAACAAGCGACTGCTATCTACCTACCTTTTCTACATGTATAACGAACAAACATATATATAACAAACAAACTAACAGAGCCTTATCACTGTAATTTGTGAACTCACTACAGTGAAATAACCTTACTCAATCATCATAGAATTACCAAAATTCTATGCGATTCCAGTGAAATATACTCTTGACGGAATATTTAGTGCCCAATAATAATTAGATGGTAATGCTTTCGGTGTGCATTATGCAAGGTTAGTTCAACGCTTTCATGAATGCAATGCACAATTTAAAGATTGTTGAGATAGCGTTTCAATGCTCCACAGCAAGGCTATCTTGACATATAATACTAATGACTAAGGTTATAAGCAATCTGGTTCAAGAAAGAGTATATGCAAATCACACACACATTAAAGCGACACTTAAATTTATTTTATTTATTTAAACTTTTTATTTAGAGACAATTTTACTTATAAAATATAGTCAGTGCACCATAAACCACAATCGATTTTTCTGTGCACTGTTGATTCTTAAAGTGCATGCAACACGTCACGAGAACTGGGAAAATCTAGCAAAACAACGATCGCTCTGGTCTAAGACTGTGAAGATCTCAGTCGAATCCTTTAAATCTCATCGACTCCAAGAGTTTGATTCGAAGCGTCTTCTCAAAAAGAATCGACCTAAGCGTTCCTACACCTATACCTACAACAATTGTGGCCAACTTTTCTGCGCTTCCTGCAACGCTTCGTCACAAAATTTGGTTTTGCCAGCCATTGCCGCTCACATGTCCACAACTAGCAAGGTTCGCCGTTGACGAATACAACAGGCACATATACTATTTTTCTTCTTATTTTTATCACTCTATATAGGAGTTTTCCATATAAACCAAGTGAAAAATGTAATTGTTTCTTGTGCTGTAAGTAGATGTTAAACAAGAAAAGTTGGATAGAATCACTTTTTTCATTGGCCAACTTTACTTTTTTGACATTCACTCTCAGTACAATCCTTTAATTAATCACTTTTTTTTAGAAAACTATTAGTTTGCGGTTCAAACTCAGCCTCAATGCAAATTTTTATATTAGTTTCTATGAATATGTTGGAATCTCTGGTATACATAGTCAAATGCAATCAGTAAAAGAAAATAATTTCAATGTTAAAACAGACCCTTCAATTTTATTTTATGTACAGATTAAAGTTAGATGTGTAAAAAAATATATATGGGAATAGATTACAGATACAACATCTAACAGGAATAGACATCAACTTCAACAAATAATCCACTTATCAACTTTATCATTGCATAAAATTGAACTTAATGACAATAATGATGATGTACAAGAATCAATGTCTGTAATATACAGTTCAAATATGAAAATAAATAAGACAGTTAAATTGGAATTAAAAGAAGAAGAGATATTAGGTGCTTTAAATGACAATTTTATTGATAGTAATGGTAGGTATGGATCAATCTTCCTTTTCATTCATTATTTTTTAGTAATTTAATTTAATGTCAAAATGCTCAGATATAAAGAACTTGTTTACATGTTAACAGATTGTCATGAGTCTATATCATCTATAATAAATGATGAAGATGATTGCACTCCTAAGATAAAAGATGAACATGATGGTATTTTAAAAGAATTTGAGACAAAAAAGACAAAAAGGAAGGTAGTGAAATACGAAGAAAATGCTGTCCTTGAAAGTGAAGGTAAAGTTAAAAATACAAATAATATTTTTTTTTTCAATCACTTATTTTAGTTTCTATTTTATTATCTTCAATGTAATTTTGATAGATTCTAAAATTAAAATGATACATATTACAAGAGAGCAATGTCTAAATGAACGGAATGAAAGGCTAGAGGATCCAAAGTATAAAAACAGTATTTACAAATGTGAGGACTGCATACAAGGATTTCAGTTTAAGGATTCATATGACAAGCATATGGTGATACATAGTAAGGTATGACTATAATTCTACAATTATTACTTTACAATTCACAAATTCCAGAACTCACAAGAGAAGGTATAGATTTTTGTGACTACCAGCGAAAAAGAGGTAACCTGACATCAAATGTAAATGAATTCTTTTTTGCTTGCTTGAAGAAAATGAAACAAACATTGTAAAACTTCAAATACATAGATTATCTTCAAATATATTAAAGAGAGGTAACTCGTTAAAGGTCTTTGTTTCTTGAAGTGAGGAAATCATAAAATATCATTTATCTCAAAAAATTACTTTTCGATGTACGTCAAAGTTTAAAGGTTATTATAAAAATATAATTTTACCCAAATAAGTATTCTTCAAAACATCATTATATATCCTAAATTATAAAGGACTAATTATTTCATTTCATATTTTAAAATCCCCATACGGTTTTTACTGACGCTTAGTACCAAATATTCCAATTGTACATATTTTGGAGTTTAAAATAAATTATATAATACTGAAGACAGATTTAAGCAGATAGTATATCTATATATGTATCTTTAGAACGTTATTGCATGAAGCGTAAATATTTCCTAAATGTTTCAGGAGACTTTTTGTTAGATAGTACAAGACCTAGATATTTTTAAGGGATGTCTCTCTCTTATGGGAGCCACCCCCAAAATATAAAATTATATTTTTTTAAGATGCCAAAAAAAATCTATTCACAACTCATAACTGTACCAAATTTCGTGCATTTATGTTGATTAATATAGAAGTGAGTTAGAGCAGACAGATGGACGGACGGACGGAAGGACTGAGAGAGATCATAAGGGTTTCTTATAGTACTATGGAACCCTGAAAGTATAACCTTAAAATAACCTGTTGAAGCATAACGTGACGGTACGGAACATTAGTGCGCGAATATGCCTTGCACTTGCCGAGTTTATTTTTTTACGTGTCACGCTATGACGTCAGTTTTGTAAAAAGTCCGTTTTTTGTCATATTTTGAACAATCGCGTAGTGTATTATTTGGCGCCTCATAACCGACACAACCGCAGCGACACTGTTTTAGGGTCCTTTAGTTAATATTTAGAACTATTGGATTTATTTGTTATTCGTAAAGTGACTTTACGAATAACCTTTGTAGAGTCTATCTCCCGATGATGCTTCGGTGTCGAAGCGAAACGTGCGTTGAGGCACTTAGGCCACCGGGAAGTCTCACAAACCGCAAGAATGATTTTTAGCTCACGAAATCTCTTGATTTTAATTAAGTAAGAGTAGAGCACACCCATAACGCTTTGCGTTATGAGGCGTGCAATATAATAAATACAAGTAAAAGCGTGCTTCGCGTAGTTAAATGCGTTTGTTTGTACCGGCGCGGGCGCGACCGTAGCATTGTTTGAGTAGTCATTCGAAGTAGGAAGTTAGAGCTGATGTTGACTAAAGTTTACTTAAAACATTCGAACTTACCGTTGAAACTAAACAGACTAGCTTTTAATGTATTTTCTTTAAATATTATGTTATGTTCGCTAAGCAAACTCCACTGGTTTATTTCTCGTCATACCAATTGTTTGACTCAATCTATTTATAAAATCAGTTGTAGTTCATGTACAGTTTATGTGGCTAAGTTCTGGGCCGACACAATTTAGTGCTTGCCAACGAAACGCTAAGAAGACAAAGAAGTTCATATAGAGAAAGTTGTGTGATTTTTTTTTAATAATATGCAGTATTAATCTACTTATATATGTATTAATACGCGTAGCGAAAACTTTAGGTACCATTTTAGGAAAATTGCGCGGTCGAGGTGTATGAAATTTGGCACAGTTGTAGTTCATATAGAGGTAGTTGTGTGAATACTAATATTTTTTTATAATATGCTATATCAATAAACTAAATAATTAAAATAAAACCACACGCACACCAGTGCCAGACGATTTACACTATTTACACACACATGACATGCCATTTAAAACCTTATTTCATAAAACATACGGTTAGTGTCACTTTTTTGGAATAAGCATAAAGGAGATTAGTTAACTGGGTAATAGCAAACAGGCCCAAATTCGGTCAAGACAATGTCTGCCTGGTCCTCTATTGTATCATATATATATCGAGTAGCGAAAACATTTCTTTTAAGAATATTTTCCCATTCTCTCTCGTATCAGATCTGTATGGTAGTTGTCGCAAACCGTAAAAAAAGTCAAACCTAATCCCTTATGGATGGATGGACCGTTGAGTTATTGAAGCTATACTAACGGATAAAAATAACTAGTTTGGATTTTTTTTTTAACCTGAAAATGAACAACGTGATCTCATTATCTCTAAATGCTCTCGTGTCACAATATATCCGTATATGATGTAAAATTCTAAGTCTCTATGTTTAATAGTTTGGAAATGCTAGGGGGGACCACCTTAAGGGGAGACAGACGGACGGGACCTTAAATCTGTTTCAGCGTTTGTGCAAATTCTACCCTTAAGAGAGTGAAATTAAGATTGAAAGTTTGTAGGAACTTTCAGAGACAGATAGGTGATTTTTTAAGAAATAACATAGGCTACATTATTAACAGCACAAGAATTAGGGTAAAAATCATCTATTAAAATTTTTAAACATTATCACCTAATTTTACGCGAACAAAGTCGCGGATAACGGCTAGTGTGCAATAAATATGACTAAGTAGTGCTCAAAATGTCATTACTATGTCACAATTTTGTTCGGAAATTTAAGGAGAATATTTTATTTTTTATTTTATTCTAATTATTAAACAAAAAAAAATATGTATAAATATATATATTTTTTTAACATCTTTTGCATTTCTGGTTTACGTTTGTTTATTTATTGTACCTATATATTTATTTATATAAAAATTAAACCTTTGGTCATGATATAACTTGAGAATGGCTTGAGGGAGAATTTAAGGTTTTATTTATATATGTCTTGAAGTTTAAAAAAATTTCTTATGAAGAGAAGAAGGAATTTGGGTTTTTGACAAAAAAAGTAAAAACCATCTGAATTGTATGAAATTACTGAATTCGACGCCGACGACGTCGCCTATTTCAGCTTGTGTCTTTAAAAATACACTTATATTATTTTTTTTTTTATTTATTTAAAGATCACATCATATCACAAAAGCAAGTTTGCATACTATTTAATCTTATCATAGACCATATCTACATTATTTAGGCTGAACATATTGAAATTATGTATGCATTTATGCATACAAAATAAAAGAAAAGCATACAAAAAATAAGTGTTTTCAACGGAGTTCAGTTTATAATGTAATTTAATAATATATAATAAATTTATATAGGACTATATAACACACGGACGTCTGTACCTAAGGTAGATGCCTGTGTTATATAGGTAACAGCCGCTTGTTATAAACAATTTTTTTTGGTAATATATATATATGTACATACATAAGGATAATACACCCAGACTCGAGGCGGGAATCAAGCCCACGACCCCCGGAGCAGAATGCAGGGTCACTACTCACTGCACCAACGGGCCAGTAAAAATTAAAAATAAAAAAAATGTACATATTATAAAGTTTTTTTTCCATAATGTCTATCTATGAAGTGTATCATCTTTATCTATCTATGTAATATGTAACTTCTACGAGTTTATACTTACTACACTTCAGGTCATCAATAATTACTTTTATCAAGAACGAATATGAATTTATCTAAGACGTATGAGTTTTGTTATTGCCTATAAGAGAATTCGACTAAATTCATATCCATCATCTACCTTTAATATTTGTTACAATTTTTAGATTGAAAAATCTCGATATGTATTACGTGCACTATTTAAAAATTAACTAAGTGTTGGCCGGCGCATGCGATCTGGGCTTCGACCGGGTGCGGGTGAATGACCGCCAAACCGCGAGCGCGCCATCTTGGATTCGTCACGGAGCGTGCGCCGCGCGCATTATGTCTTCGATTCCGCCACCACTATCACCGCGTGGCAATTTTAGGTACAACAATATGAAATGAATAATTATTTATTTCAAGAAAAAGTATCAAGTTGCTTAGAAATGATCCATCTAATTAGTAACGCCGATGTCCATTGACAACTAGACTGGACGGCACTTCTAGACTCGACTGCACTACTAGACTGGATTGACTACAAGACTATACTGCACTTGTAGTCTCGACTGCACTACTAGACTGGATTACGCTTCTAAACGGACTGCACTTCTACAGTGGATTACTCTTCTAGACTGGATTAACTACTAGACTGTACTGCACATGTAGACTCGACTGCACTACTAGACTGGATAACATTTATAGACTGGACTGGCTACTAGAATGGACTACACTTCTAGACTCGAATGCACTCATAGATTTGATTACACTTCTAGACTGGACTGCACTTCTAATCTGGACTTAATACTAGACTAATACTACCACAAATCTCGCTAATGTTTTGTTTATAGATGGGATCGGTTCCGAAATACGAACACACAGAAACGGCGCCTTAAGGACACAGTTGCCTAGTTATTAAACATTTCTTCTCCTTCATGACCGTGACCGTTTATAAAAAATGTAATTTCAGTGCTTGTTACTTATTTTATATAAAAAACTGCTGCTTCCCGTATGGTCCCATTTTGGTCGAGTTATGACAATGGCATCCATAAGAAAACATTGTGGAGTCGGTTTCTTTTTATTTGTTATACCGTAAATTTAAATATATAATAATATGTAAATAGGCAGGTAAAGGTTTTAACAGTATCAGTAATGTTGATCGATTACTGACAGTAACGGGAAATGTACTAAAGATTAAGTACGAATTGCAGATTTGCGAAATGAACGTGGGCGACCGAAAACGATCCAGTAGTCGAAGTTAATTTATTGTTTAATGCCCGCAACCGCAAACTTAAACTGGATAAGTGATCTTTGAATTCAATCACGAAATAAATTCAGGAAGTGCAATCGCTTTGACATTAAACGACATCAGGCATTACATTCAAACTGGCTACCTTAGGAATAAACGTGATAGAATGCTGCATCTATTAGATATTCATTAGGAATTATATTGCATGCACTTTATAGCCAATAAAGTTATATATATTTATATATATATATTTTCGTTTTAAACAAAAGGGAATATTCCAATCGTCTATTTTTAGACATGTTCGCATCGTTTGTGAACTCATTACCAAAGTTTTAAAAAACTTCCGTTACTGAGTCATGGCAGTGAAATAAATAATTAAATAAAAAATTGGAATTACCTTTATGCCGGAGCCAGATATATCTTCATTGGAATGATCATTTCAATGATAATGCAGTGTGACCGGGGACTTCGTGTAGCTGTACAAAGTTTTGCAGTACTTTGTGGACTTCAAGGTCAAAAATATACAAAGATTTTGTGCTATGTCTGGCTCCGGTACTAAGAAAGATAATAAAGGGCTTTGGAGGAAGTGAGCACATTTGGGAAGTCTGGTTATCTCAACTTTTAAGAAAATCTTCCATCTGGGCATAGTTTGCCTTGGCCAAACTGGAAGTCACTAAATAGACCCTAGAATATTGCTTGCTAGCGAAAATCTAGCATCAGAATCTCTTGCAATATTTATTAAACGCTGTCTTTTTGTATATTGTATAAGTACCTAAACGGTTACTCAAAGGATTATAGTGTTAAATACTGGGATGCCTAACTATTAAATGGTTCTAATATATCGCATATAGGTGACATTCCGCGTGCATTGGAGAAACTAGTCGGACGGCATTCAGGGCCCGCCCTTAGACGAGGCTGGGTACCGTTGTTGCTAGTGCGATGCTATGTCAGGGCTGTCGTCAGTATCGAAAAGGCTGACTTCATACATATATAGACAGAAGAATATAGAATTATCATCATCGTCAAACACAGCCTCTTATCTACGACTGCTGAGTATAGGTCTTTCTCCGTTTGTACCACCCTTTACGGTCCTGAGCTAATCTAGACCATATACAGATATTATGTTCTTGACTCATCTTGTTGCTGGACCAATGATATAGTATCATCATACAATAGAAGTATAGATTCTATGCAATAATCGGTATTTGTATGTTAGCATTTATTTTGATTTGTCAGGGATTACCTAACGACGAAGTTCTGTAACTTGCCGGTGAAAAGAACATAATTTGGTCCGTCAAATGCAGGATAATTAGTTATCTGGAGCAGGTGCTCAGTTATGATCGCTACCCCCTCATACGAGTTATCGTAATGGAAAAAAACTGAGTTCAGTTATAGTGTCGGTAGAAGAAGGAAGTTGGGTTACAAACATTCGGCAGTAAACTGGGATAACCAACGTCGCACAACTACATATTTCGTTTGGCCAAAGGTAGTAAGTAGATTATGTTACGACATGACGGCCTATCGTAATTAACTATGAATACTGTGTTTAGTTTCTTCTTTTCACTTACTGGTGCGGGCATGTTTATTCATAGCATAAGTACAATGTCTAATGGTAAATAATACATTAGAGGATTTTTCCCACATAGTCTTTTAGTAACCTTAGGGATCATCCATAAATAGTGTAACACTTTAAAGGGGGTAAAGTACTATCAAAACGTTATAGCGTTTTAGCGCTTTAAATGAGAGTATATTTGACTACTAATAGATTGAGTCAATTTTTTTAGTATGTCAATAATACTGATTATTTAATCGATAATAATGAACACAATGACAACCCTAGCCGTACAATGAATCTGGCAGTGCGCTCATAGAGGCACGATCTGTCTATAGACTGGCCTTATACATTGTAGTGCTTTTTATACATTCAATTTATTAAGGAAACTTAATAGTGGATTAGGTCTTAGAAATGTGAATCTACCCTAGATTTGTGTTGTTTACTTCGGAATATTATATATGGGGTATCCGTCTGGTTTTCAAATAATTGCCTTATTTAAGGTTATATGTTCGTATGCTACCAGTATGCAAACATCTTTTGTCTGCTTTTGTTTGACTGGAAAATATTCGAAAAGGTGTGTTCGACTTTGACAGAATGTTAAATGAAAGATATAATTGATTGTATGGAGCATATAGGATACTAGCTTTACCAGGGACTTCATCCACGTAAAGTTATTAAATAAAAATAGATTCAATTTTAGTTTAATGATGTATAGCCTACAGCCTTCCTCGATAATCCTGAGATTAGCGCGTTCAAGAAAACAAACAAACTTTTCAGCTTTATATATTAGTATAGATTTTAAGTATAGGTTTATATCTACCCCTCAGAAAGAGACCTTGTGTCTAATTAAAAGGAACCCCATGGTATTTCTGTTTTTGGACAAAATTATACATATGTAATACATATTTTCAATTGATTAGTCAGGATAAGTTAAATGTAAGTATACGAAATTTTGTCAAAGTATATAAAGAAAAGATCATACGTGTAATAATAATAATTATTATATACAGGACTATATAACGTAGGGGCGTCTGTTCATAAGGTAGATAATTTAATGCCAATATTATAAATAACAGACGCCTGTTACACGCAAAATTTTTTTAGAAATTAATGAATACATACATATAAGTATTTTCATTCCTAGTCAAACCGTGCATATAAATTTGAGCAAAATCAGTCCAGATGAATAGGGAATGCCCCTTGTTATCCGAAAATTGGGTGACTGTCCTTTTTTGAACGCTGGTTCCGTGCCTGGTTATAACAAGTGGTCAAACGGGCAATATCCTGCGACCATAGACGGTTGCATCTATATATTTATACTAATATATAAAGCTGAAGAGTTGGTTTGTTTGTTTCCTTGAACGCGCTAATCTCAGGAACTACTGGTCCGATTTGAAAAATTAATTCAGTGTTAGATAGCCCATTTATCGAGGAAGGCTATTACAGGCTTTGTATCATCACGCTAAACTTTTTGACCTAATTTTACGCGGTTGAAGTCGGGGGTAACAACTAGTAATTGAAAAAGCTATTTTCTTGTAGGTCCCTAAGTCGCATAAGTTCAGAAACACTAAATCTGATTTCGCAATGAGGTTATGGTATCTAAGTTACAGTTACAACATAAACAAAGTCGCGACCATCAGCTACTATTCCATATAACATTCTCAGTTAATAGATTATTAAATTATTCGACTGCCAGCTTAATTAAGACATAATATTACGTAGTAAGTCCATAAATAATTAGTCGTTAGCAACTTTATTAACGAGAGAAATAACTACATATCTCGGAATATCTATAAACTGGTCTATAATTATATTATTATCAAATGATATGTTGTGGGTTTGAGTGTACGACTGTACCTAAAATAAACTGTACCCGTAACTGTGCGTAACTGTACCTGTAATAAACTTCCAAAGTAAGATTTTGTTCTCGCCCCACCCCAAATTACAAACCCCTTCAAAATTATGTATTGCTAAGGATTTATACTAGTACTCAAATCGCAAAAACGTTCGTTGACCCCTCGTGAAAAGGCAAACTTTTCCAAGACGCGGTCATATTTACACATTATCTGTTTGACGTCGAAATCGGATGGATAATAGTCCCTATTACTGATTAAATAGACTAGATATTAAGTGGATCAGTAAAAAAGAATAATTTGTCACAAAAAAATAAAATAAATATTATTTCTACAAAATAATATAGGGAAATTGTATTTACCTTTATTATTTTATCATCAATTTTTGTAAAAATAACCGGGTCTTGGAAAAAAGTGCGAAAGGATGCCTTAGCGGCTCTTCACGAGGGGTCAACGTACGTTTTTGCCAAGCGATATAAGCACAAGTACAATAATATAACTTCATTAGGGAACGCCCTATTTTTCTAAATTCAAACGAATAATCGTATACACGCGTAACTTCACATTACTATTTAGATATTTAACTTACAAGGTTTAGCAAAGTGTCATATATATTTTCCTGTCTCTTATGGCTTTCAACAAAGTAACATCAGATGCTATCAATCATCAGGTTAAATATGATTCATGTCCCAAATTGATTTGTCCATCGATGCATCACAACCCGCCATGACCGTGCAAAATTTTGCCAAGCGTAATCTGATTGGCATAAGTTATTTAATATTGTGAGGGGCATTGGTTATGAAAGCCCACTTAAATATTTTTTCCCAAATATTAGGTATTTTAAATGACAAGAGGCAGAAGGTTCACTTGATTATAAGTGACTACCGATGGCCAGACTTGAGGAGTTCCTAGCTTAATCAATGGCCGGCATTTGAGTCTATCGCTAGGTTAAGCAGTTCTTATCGCGAGCGGGTGATAAGCGGGTGATCTATTCTAACGCTGGTTTTTCAAATATCCGACCTCTGCCGACTGAAACAGGTGTCGGTTACGGCACAGTGTCAATGGTTTTTTTTTCCATCTCAAAAATGCCCAACGCGCCTAAAGAATTTTACACTTAAAAAAATTGACCTTTTCACCAAAAATGTAGAACCATAGATTGTTGAGAACATATTGAATTCGAGCAAAGCCACGAAAAAAGCTAGTTTATTCATAAAACCGTATGTCATAATTAAGCTACAATTTGACCCAAATCTCGAGAAAACGGCCCGTAATTAAAACACCTAAGTGGCATATCTAAGACATTTCCCGTCGGAGACTATTTTCGGCTTATCTTTTGCAAGGCGCGCCATTTTTGGCCAAAGACAACTTTTTACTCTGTACCCAATATGGCCGCCGTCGACTTATGGTAATATTATCTTGATGTGTATAATAAAATGTATATAAATCATATTTTTTCAGCTTTAAACTGTGGCGGGTAAAATAAAAAGGTTATCGATTATTTTGGGGAAATTTAATTAGAGTTTATTTTGTATTAGATAAAATCCGCGTTGAAATCATTGATTTTGTCCAATTTCAATGTCTTAATTTTTTTTTATAGATTACAAGTTTTTCTAAAGAAAAATCTTTCTTCTCGACCCTTCCAAGCCTCCTTGGACTTCAAAACGTTTAGTAAATTACTTAAATTTGTATATTCGTCCGGTCTTTAAGCTATAACGTGACCAAATGAAAAGAGATTCATATATACAAATCAAGATGCAAAGACGAACTGACATTCATTTGATGCTTAGTTCCTCAATGCTTAAGTTAATATCCAAGTCAATTGCCAGCGTCTGTACCCTTTTACCACTCTATTTACATACCGTCAGGCTGTATGCTTATTAGCTGTTGCCATCTTCCTTCATAAAAAAAATTAAAAAAAAAAGAATGGAATGCGCATATACCTTACCAGCAATAGGTACGAAAACTAGGCAGGTAACGCAAAATTCTACGAACATTACACTCCGAAATCCATATAGAATAGTTCCAAACCGTTCTTAGAAGCGGGACAAAAACCGACCGACTTATCATTATTCTAACCGCGTAGACTATAATAATACAATTAATTCCGTTTGTCACATCTGATAACGACGCCGCAAACTTAAATGTATCTTCATCAACAACCTTACGTCTTTGCACATAAAGGCGATAATTGATTATTTGATAGTGCAATAAGTTTGTATTGCTATATAAGAAGATGTGAAGAGGGGTTCGTGACGACCTGGGAGGCGCTCCCAGAGGAAAATCGCATCTGCGCAGATCGCTTCGATGGGAAATGATAAGTCGCAATGAAAAAATATGATTGATGGGGACAAATACGTCGATATATTGTTTGATTACAAATACGCTCACCAAAATCGGTCACTAAACCAGCTTATATGCGATAGAGGTAGGAGGGAGGGGTATACCAGCAAAATCCCTGTACAATATCCTAAAACATCTTGGCTAGTCAAGAGCTATCATAAGTTCTTCATTAGAGAGGACGTCTAAAACCGCACTAATGGGATCGTATCAGATTTGGTTTCACAGGGGAGGGAACACTGGCAGGGAAGATGACTGTTAGTGGCCGCTTTAAATAGTACTTCCACTATACCTGGGTCGCAAGTCCCGGGCACTGCTAGGGTTCTTTTCACTACAACGCGATAGACCCGGCAGCCGCACGTTACATCTATGGAATACTAAGAAATTTCTCTCCCTCTTTAATATTATTTTTGAAATAAGTACCACTACTAAGTCTAGAAATACAGTTTCAGCTGAGGGTTAGTCTTAGGTTCTCAACTCTTGACTGTATTTTTTATGTCTTCCTTAGAACTCTCGACGGTCGGTCCCGCACAGTAGGGACACCCTTTTAGCTTGAGATCCATTACGTTAGACCTCCACGGTGGAGATCCATTCTTTTCGTGGCCCTCTGCCTTCCTACGTCGACGAGGCCTTCGAGTAAAGGCCGTTTACCAGATGAGGCCCTCTGCCAACCCCCTCCCACTCCTGATGACGTTGTCGAGGCAAATAAGTGGCCCTATCGGCAACAGAAACCACACAAAAAATTCTTATTTTTAAATTTCTTGCTTCGCACAACTTCTCAGCTATCAACCAGCACCGGTGGAATACTTCAAAAAAGAAATATTTACTTAAATTTTTCCAGCCGTCCTCGAGTTATTGCGTGTTTTTTAGATAAAACTAGGATTAGTAAAGCTTTTCTTGGTAAAGTACTATATAAAAAGGATAGTTTCTTGCTTGATGAGAAGGGTAAATAAAAATTTGGTTGGGGAGGAAAACGAATTTTATAGGCACTTAAAGAATTCCTTTAATTCTTTTTGAAGAAGAACAAGAAGACTTGCATTGCATGACCTACCGCATAACCATAGGGTGTTAGAAGTTGTCTGCAAATCATTAATAAATGTATCGCTAATACGACATAAATGGCCACATTGCATTTTCATAAGGACGATATTGACATCGAATCGCGCGCGCTTCCGCGTACTCGGCGGGAGCTCGCATCGTCATGGGAAATGACGCCGCCATGGTTGGCGATGATGAAAAACATCATGTTGATGTAATTAAATTCATTTATTACGCAAAACGGTTGCTCAGATGCCGAGTTTTTAATGGGATTGAATAACTAACTTTTAGGGCTGCGTACATTGGTAATAAATATAATGAATCTGAGTTATTATGTTACTTTTCGTTTGTTTCCAACTAATACACAATTGAGATTTTATATAATGTGACCATGCATATAGACAGTTATTTTTGCAGTTTTTTAATATATTGTATTAAATTATAACAATTACGAGCTGCCTATATAGGGCAGGTTATATACGTTGATTAATATTTCAACACTGATCTATGATCGGTCTTCAGACAAATTAATTATAAAATAGGACCACTATCGAGTGGTGTTTACTAAGAATTTCGGTCTGAATACTAAACATTAAATTATCGTACCCTATTTCAATTTACGTAATAAAAATATCAAAAAAGACAAAGTATAAAGTATAATTTTGCAAAGATTTGTTAAAGGGGAATGTAATAAGTGAAGGTTGCCAACCCTATCGGCAATGCTTTTCGCAATCCATCTCTCTCTAGCTAATGATAATCATGGACCTATCACGCTGTCAACCTAGGAGTAAATTGTAACATGGCAGGGCGTTGTGGCTGAGTCTTACTGAACAACGGTACAGTGACTTTACTATGGCAGGTCCACATTGATTTATTTTATACGACGCAAAAAATGACTCGGACCACCCATGGATTGTTTATATAAAGTGCTTCTGCTTTAATGTAACTTTTTTCGAATTCAAAGACAAGCGTATCTCATCTGTTAAGCGATAATGTGGCCTAAGATGTTGACATACTAATATGGACATGGTGATTGGAAGTATGGTGGAATTGATGGTAGCTATATGATAGTTTTGTTGGAACTTTAACAAATGTGCACTCTTTTGTTTGTCTTCCTAATAATACAATCAAGTTACAAAAGTGGATAGAACTTGTACATTTAGCAAGAATACTTACTGATATTAATAATAAACGGATATAGAAGTAGGGGTAAAGAAGATTTCTGGGGATTCTCTCATGCGGAAAGGTGACAAATAAATATACGGTTCCTCAAATTTTAACTAATTTGCTTAAATCCGTGGATGAATTAAGGAGGAAGCAAGTTTTTCATGCTTGTCCTGGATTTTCGCAAAGTAGTGCCTGATTCCATTAATTATTTGTTCTTTAAATTGATGGTCATAATTAGTTTTAAATTCTGGCTACAAGGGAACATAATGTTAACTTACCAGGCATGCATACACATCGAAAGGTGCCAGGATCGTCGAGACAGGAGCCATCGTTCCTGCAAGGGTGACTCTCACATTCGTTGACATTGGTCTCGCAGCGGGGTCCGGTGAAGCCGACGGAACAGTTGCAAGCAAAGGATCCGGGCGTGTTTACGCATATACCGTCATGTTCGCAGGGAGATCCTATAAATAAATTTT
>JANCMC010003576.1:58786-105308 GCA_024363005.1 Charaxes varanes | reverse complement strand
GGTCTTAGAGCCGAGAGACTTACTTAATCAAAACGGCCACTTTTGTAAAATCAGTTGATAGCGGATGTCCAATAACTATAAACCATCCACTCCTTTCCTTGCCAAATTACATCATTGTACTTCCCACGAGATTTCGAAATAGTTGATCTTTCGCTTTTATATATCTTTCTATATATAGATTTATAAAAGGAGATAATAAGGTTTCGTAATTAAACAAAAGATCGACGCTTGTCAACGGATTTTTTCTTCTGAGGTTAATACCAGTATTCATAAATTAAAAGGCACCGAATCCGTGAATATTTTTAACTTCGTTTCTTCTCTTAATCTTACCTTGTTCACATTCGTCGATGTCTTCGGAGCAGTCCAATCCTTTGTATCCAGAAGCGCAAGAGCAGGTGTAAGAACCGTTAATAGGGCTGGTATCGCATATCGCGTCAGCATGGCACGGGTTCGATGTACAAGCATCATCCAGATGACAGAGTAGACCTACGAGCAAAAAGTTAGAATGTAATACAAAAGGTTATGAACGTGTGTAAGAAAATATGTGTACGTGTGTGTGGATACTTTCATATATGCTGTCCTCTTTCAGACCTTCTTGCATGTGTCAAAGCGTGAAAAAATGTACCGTTAATTATATTTTTAATAATAAATAACAGTTTACACAACGTTAATTTATATTTTCTGTTCTATTAATACCTTTCCCAACTTTAGGATTATGTTATGTGAGGTTGATGAAGGCCACAAAGCAGATGACCCAGCTGTATCTTTTATACTCGTCTCTTCCCTTTATTCCCGCAACCTCAAAAATCCAGACGAGCAGTTTTGGAACGGCCCGCCACCTAATGGAACCGTAGTCTTCTGACCTTGGATAGACCACTTTTTCACGTCACAAAGAGATTTATTCTCATTCTGGCCAGTCCATCTAAATTTGAGGATTATAGTGCTTTCCATATTCTTTCAAATATCAATAATAATGCAGAGGCAATATCGCGACTTCTTGGATGCCCACCATTGCCCACCGACGACCCGGCAGGCCGAGGAAGAGGTGGCGTAACGATTTGCGAGGAATTTGTGGTGGCCCAGGACTGAGGAAGATGGTTCAACAAGCGGGAGGCCTTTGCCCAGCAGTGAGACATAATAGGCTAATTTAAAAAATGCAGGTTTGTTACTCACCAGTCTTTCCAGGGGTACACTTGCAATAGAACGCCCCAACGCGGTCTATACATGTGGCACCGTTGAAGCAGGCTGCGCCCGCGCAGTCATCGATGTTCACAGAACATTCTGGACCTGTCCATCCATTGACGCATATGCAAGAGAACCCGCCGACAGAATTGGTGCACGTGGCACCATTTTGACACACGAGCGGCCTATTGACAGAAAAACATTCGATATTTAGAAATGTTTTACTTAGCCTTAACTAACACTTATATTTAATTATGCAATTATTACACTTCTATCTATGTAATTTCTCAACCTATTTTTACCTGTGGTTTGTAATGTAAGTTTTGAATGTCATTTTACCTATAATTAAAATCTTATATAGTTTACACTCTAATCTAAGTTTTTATATATATTTGCGAAAATAAGTACCTTGTGGATGAGTTAAATAAATGATAAAAGAAAATCAATTGTAATGAATGAGTCTTATAATCGATAATAATTATTAGGAACAATTATAATTTTTTTCGGTTTCTACATCGTGAATGTTATATAAATCCGTAAGCAAAAAATACTGAACTAGTTTTAAATTTCTGTATATTAATACTTCAATTTCATTTATTCTTAAGCAGTTCACGCCTTAAACTTAGTTTATGTGCTCATATAATTCATGTCAATAGAAGGAATCTAAAAAGGTCAACACAATTCCATTAATAACTGTCTCTTGTTTGGCTGCAATATTGCTCGCGGGCAAATTAGATAGATTACAATTGATAGTAAACATTACATATTTATATATGCCAATTTTTACGCCAACATTTATTTAGAACCGAGGGAATTTTCAAAATCGGCTACAAATATGTGCAAAGATTTTGAAGGAATGAGGGAAAAAGCACCGCCATAAGGACATGCCTTCTTGGAGCATTTTAAACTATTTTAATGTGACCTCCCTTATTAGCGCATTACGAGAATTTTCGTGAAAGTGAAGGTAATTCCTGTCGGCATGCAATGTGTGGCAAGGAAAAACTCGGATGCTGATCAAAAAATTGCTTAAATTGTTTTCGAGCATTAAATAAGCGGCCCTTGCTTGTCAAACTTACTAATTCAAAATTGAAAAAAGGAACAATTGTTGAAAACCAGATGAGAAAAAGATGCTGAACATATTTGTCTTTGCTTATTATCATATATAAGGATAACAAATGTAAGGAAATGTTCACATCATTCTGAGGTACTTAATGGTAGGCATTTAAGAAAAGGGGTCACAGATAATGTAACGCGTAGTTTCACAACAAAGACCCAAAGGCTAAGTTCGAATGGGCGTGCCGCAGGCGCGTGCTGTTGCGCTCGCTATATCAGATCTAAAACGGCCAATATTATACGAGAAATCATGCTTAAAATAATTTATTAATAAATATTCTGATATGCAATGTGATGACTACGTCCGAATACTAATGAAACGTCCGTGACCTAAAAAAAATATTAACGTTTTATTGCAATTAAAAAGAACCCAAGTCAGACAGACCATCACAAATTTAGACAAAATTACACATTACTCAGTAGCGCTCGATCGAAACATACATAATGTGAACACTAAAAGGGTCAGACGGTAAGTGCAAGTTCTAATCAATAATGTTAATAAAGTTATTGCCTGGACATACGTTAAAAATAAAGCCAGCGTGATTGACATGTTTGTGACAAATAGTTATTTACACCAAGCAACAAGCGAAAGTCACGCCCGTGAAGCGGCTCGCATAATAAAAGATCTAATCTCGAGCTTTACCCCTTGCAGTGATTTACGCCGCTTAAACTTACACACAGAGAAACGTCAATAAATATGTTACAATTTCAAAGAAGTTGTAAATCAAACGTCGACTTTTGCTACAATGCCCTTTATTTGTATGCACATCGCATAAGCGAAAAGCGATTTTGGAGAGTAACATGTTAGAAAATTTTTAAGTAGATGTTACTTTGTAAAGTATAAATGTTAAATTAAGCCTTCGGAAGAATTTAATGAAGTTTTGTCCTTGCTTATTTGCATATAATATCATTTCATTTCATTATAAAAGTATAACAAATACAAGGAAATGTTCACAACATTCTGAGGTACTTAATGGTAGGCTTTCCATGATTATTAGTAGATGCTACTTTTTAAAGTATTAATGTTAGATGCTATGACATCTTATATGATGACCTACAGAATATGCAATTAATAATAGTAATTCATATAAAATTTAAGTAATTGGAGAAGGCAAAAATAGATCTTTTAGTAGAATAAGTTTAAATAATATTTGAGCTTATAATTAAATAATTGCCAATCTGTAAAACCTTAAATTAATTAGCGACTTGTATGAAGTAGTCAACAACATTTTATACACGTGCAATAGTAATAATTTATTGTATGAAAAATCTCTTCATCGCTTCCAGATTACTAATTGCGCCAATCTACCTTCACACCCAATATTTTAAAAAGGGTCATAAATCAATATATCGTACAAACAACAATAATATCCTTGCACATAGAGCTATATTATTATAGTATAAGGCATGACAATTTGTAATCGTGATTATAGTCAGTTCAGTATCCATAGAGACTTGACTTTTATAGCATTATCCATGACTTTTATAGCAGCTTTCGAATTGAACGGCTCTGCTTTGATGTTTACGCTTATGACAGAGTTAAAAACTTTTGTTGCGAAAATTTAATTATATTCTCTTATAAGTAGATCTAGTCACTCTATATATTCTGGAAGCTTTATAATAACAACCATCTGCAGAACCTTCTGATCTCAAAAATTATAGAATTTGAACAAAAAGATAACTACTTTAAACTGTCAGAACTTGAGATATCGCTTCACCCAGTCGAAAATCCTAAGATAACAAATATTAGGAAAAGATGCAGTCGAATTGAGAACCTCCTCTTTTTTTGATGTCGGTTCAAAAGACGTTTCACTGTGTTCAGGCCATCTTTCATCATTCTCATCCTTCAATGAATACCAGTGGCATTGACCTCGACACGGAAGCACATTTGCTACAGCGTCATCATCGTTAATCTTGTGTCGTTTTACCTGAACAACCCTGGCAGGGATTTCTTTGATCGTTCCTTCTTGGACGTTCAGGGCTTATTACTTTTTATTGGGATTCTATAACTATAATAGGTTATTTATTATTAAAACTGGTATTATTTTTTTATTTATGAAGGTTTGTTCAAGCCTGGCACCGTATAATGTGATCTCACTTACTTGAGACCATTAAGCTAACATTAACAGCTGAACACTTGTTTAGTATAAATCAATTAAAAACTATATATTCGTCTGAATAGCAAACAGTCCATCCACGTTTGCTCTAATTAGAAAGACAGGAGTAAGGGAAAGGGATGAAGTTAAAGGATATAAAGGCAGATGAGGTGGAGATAAAGGATGCGGATACTACTGTCACGGACGGTATGGCCCCCTATAGTGATAACAGCAGCTAGGGTGCTCCGGGGTCACGTACCCGTAGTAGATCTGGCCAGTTATCGGACAAATAAAGAAAGATCCACCCTCTGGGAGAAATATTCTGCAATCTAAGCGGACCCTGGTTCTAGATCAGGACCACGGTAGAAGGAAATTTATAGAGAACAACCTAATGAAAACAACAGATACAAAAGCTAATAAAGAATTCAGTAAACTAAAAGTTGTTTGAAATTCGGTAAGTCTGACGGAACAGTTTTGGAACTAAGGGAAAATCGCAGCACTTACAGAATAAGTTCGTCTTCTGCATCAAAATTTGTAAGAATATTATGAGAAAGTTGTAAGTAAGCGCATGCATATTTTGAGAATAATTTAATTAAAACAAGAATTTTATACAAACTGAGTGATAAATTTATTATGATACTAACTTTTCCTCGCGACTTTATCCGTTTAAAACCGAGAAAGTCCTTATGCTGGAGACAGACATAGCTTCATTTGAATGATCATGTAGTGTGGCCGGGGACTTGTGTAGCTGCGCAAAGTTTTCTAGAACTTTGTAGTCTTCAAGGACAAAAATGTACAAACACTTTAAACTGTCTGGCTCCGGCGTTAGACCTGCTTATTCTGGTCCTATCGAAAAAAAAAAATCTTAGCGGATGATCACTAATTATAATACCTCCTTGCTAAATTTCATTACTGTATATTCGGTTTTGGAGATTTCGTGTCAGGTCACCATTCGCTTTTGTATGTTTTTTTTTAATCCGATTTATTCAAGGGACTTAAACCTATTTAAGGTCATGCCAGACCCATTCAAAAAATAACGTATACTTTTTATAACATATAAGTATATATCAATATTTAATTACAAATGTAACAAACAAAATACATTACATAATATTATCACTTTTCACATATTATTAAGGTATATTTTCTACTTCCAACACCTTAAATAATTTATATAATTCTGTATTGTTAGAGTAGCTTCCGGTCGCGCCTGCGCAGTAACGGATATGTCAACTGCGCATGAGCAAGTTATAGCATAAATATTTTACGTACAATAGCGAGTATAGCTACTCCGTAAAGACAGTGCTATCCATCAGCACGAAGAAAAAGATACTAGGGGTGTACCGACGCATTCGGAGACCATCGCCCCATTTCGACCGAGACTTTCAAACACGTGGGACCTTCTCTCCGCTCCGGAGAGCTCCGCAGTCAGCCCACGTGGTATCCCACGTGCCTGGACAACAGCCTTGCTGCTTAGTGTGTACTTCTTTTACCTTTTACAGCTGCCTTGTTATTCCTTTTCATCCCGGTGGCGGTATTTCACGTCGCGACGGCCGGCAAGCGTATTTAGGGGAGATTTAGGGCAAAACCAAGACAAATTTTTATATTCAATCCACTTAAATTTAACCCGCTAAGTATATTGGTTGGAAACTCCCCATAAAAAATCCACCATCTGTCTATGGTTTCTTTATGTACACTGCTAAAAGATCCCTAAAAGGTCTGTATTCAGATCCTACAATAAAATAAATAAAAATACTACCTCAGTCATTTCGGAACGGAAAAAACGGAATTCTAAAATAAGGCTGGTCGATCTAGACTGAAACTAGATTAAAGTTAAACCACTCAAAGTTAACTAAAGCAACTTAAGGCTACCATGATTTACTGTTTTTTTGGCCGTTTTTTCTACCGCGCTTTGATAATCTCGTTAAATATTTTCATTGCTGGTGGAGAAATTTTCCTAATCGTTAGCGTTGACCATATTGCATTTATTCACAAAGATGCAACAAAAGTGTTTGTATAATTACTAGCTTTGCCCGGGACTTTATATAAAAACCTAGATTCAATTTTAGCGTAGTGATTTAAGGCCCTTGTCCTCGGTGAATGTGCTATCTAACACTGAAAGAATTTTTCACAAAATTTTGACATTAGTCAGAAATATTAATATACTTTCTTTCATAAAAAAAATCGACTTCAAATTGTCAGAGCTGAAGGAAATTGAAATGGGATCAAACGGGAAGGGCTAACTTTCAAATAGAAAGAGAATCATCAAAATCGGTTTAGGCAGTCGAAATTGTTGAGGTAACATACATTTAAAATGCGGTCGAATTTAGAATCTCCTTTTTTAAAGTCTGTAGAAAAAAATTGTATGTAATATTTTTGTATTGCGTCTAACTGACCAAATACTTAATCCAAAATCTAAGCTGAAATATTAATGCTGACTTCCTGACGAAGAGTGCACAGATTTCAATTATTTAGAAAAACATTTTTTTTAATTAAAAAAAAAAAACGATTTAATTTTGTTTAAAAACGTGATTACGTATATATGTATCAAGGTTTTGAACCTTAAGTTTAATGTCATTCGTAGTAAAGAGATAAACGTTATCTTTAACCTTCACCGAGTTAAAAAATGGTCAAAATGTCGCACGCTTAATCATAAACTGAACTAACTCAAATTAAAATGGCCAAAAGCGTGTCAAGACACGCTCATATAGAAGGGTTCCGTATCTGATACGCTATAAACGTATTTGTCAAATAGGTTCAGAAGTTATTGTCCGATTTCGTTCAAAATAGTTTTCCCAATAAGTTTTTAGAGTGTTCTATCATCATGGAAAATTTCAAGTCTCTACGTCTACTAGTTTGGAAATGCTGAGGGAGGACCACCTTACGGGCAGACAGACGGACGGACGGACGGACAGGGCGAAATTATAAGGGTTTCTTGTAGTACTACGGAACCCTAAAATTTGGGAAATCGCAAAAAACTTTTTGTCATGGGCAAGTGCACTCCCAAAAAGATCGCAGATGCGTTACCGGCGTTTGACGAATAAGTAAACTCGTTTTTTTTAGATAAGGGCTCCAGCAGTCGACATGTCTGAGATTGGCTGTACTGAGAACTTTTGTTATTTTAATACCTGAGTTTGACTTTGACCAAAGTTTGACCTTGTTAGATATAATTAAGAACAAGCTGTTTCCCACGACTTCGTTCGCATAAAATTGCGAGAGTTCTTAGAACTCCTTAATCTGGCCCTATCCAAAAATCCTCTGTTAACGGATGTTTACTATCTATTAAAATATATAAATTGCTACCCTGGCAAATTTTATCATTGTACGTCCAGCGGTTTTTGAGATTTCGTGTTGGGTGACCTTTCAATTTTCTACAAATAGATTTTACTAGTAATTTTTTTTTATGTTACAAGGGGCAAACGAGCAGGCAGCCTAATTGCCTCCTGACGCCCATGGACATCTGCACTCAGAAGCGTTACCGGCCATTAGTGACGAGCTTAGGCCACCGGGAAGTCTCACAAACCGAACGAAACGCGACAACAATACCATCACTTGACGTGACAGCATCCTCTGCAACGCGATGGACCCGGCACCCGCACGGTGAATCCATGGAATGCTAAGAAATTCGTCTCTCTCTCTGTACTTCACGACATAGTTTCTTGCTAAATTTCATGAGTCTAGGTCAACGGGAAGTACCCTATAGGTTTTGATTCCCTATTCGAATGTACTAAACAGTATTGGCATACATAAGTGAAGGTATCTTTTGATTGCGTATACTTGAATTTACTAAGATTGTCGATCTTGACGGATAGACAGACAGACAGACCAAAACAAATTGTCAATTATCGGAGTTTTTCCTATATTTGTGCTACAATATATATTTATGCTTCTGGCCGAATTATCTGATTCAAGGTCAACAGGAAGTATCCTATAGTTTTTGGTTCCCTTTGGAAATGTTTGGGAAATACGATATAAATGGCCATATATTTTGACTGTGTACACTTAGAGGGCTGATGTTTTCAGCTTCATAAATTTCCGTATTTGGTATTAATTTCAACTATGCAACCCTACGCGTTCCCGAGAAAAAGGGTTATCAGACGAATACATTTTTTTGGAATGATAAGAACAAAATGTATTTATTTCACGACTTACATGTTTCCTTTAAATCCTTTAAAAATATTGAACCTACCTCTTATCGTGAGGTGTAAATTACTTGAGAATATGATGTTACTTATTCCATTAAGTATGCTGGCTGACTACAGTGTTCTTTTAGTTTGATTCAAAAAAATGAGATGAGATCCGGTCTAAAAGCTTTTCTTATAATCTATCAATATTTTATATTGCCACTCTCCCCTATCCCTTGCCAATCTCATCCATCTCATCCAGCCACCTCCTGCCCCTCTCCTTACATCATCCGCCCATCGGGCCATGGGACGACCAGGGTTTTAGATTAGGTTGGAGAAATAAGATAATTAAGATTACATTACAATAAATAAAAGTGCATCAAAATCACATTTGGATCAAATTTGTCTGAAAATCAACACAGAAATTCCCGTTTCCAAGCCAATTCTGTACGTACTCTTCATGCATTTTTACTCGATAACAAGTAAATAAACATTGTTATAGCTTATGTAATCTTCTTTTTTCGCAATTTTTAATAAGAGCTCTCTATGGCTCTCGTTTAAAGTCAGTTTTGGACTTTCTGAACTTGTTACCAATGATCAATTGAGTAAAGATGTAGAGGTTCAGGTCGAGAATGATCGCGACCATCTTGGTTAGTATTGTGTTCTAATGTCCATGTTTGTAGACATATATGTTCTAAATTGTAGACATATATGTGAAAATATATAAAACCCATGTACAAAAATGCACAATAGTGCCTGTAGGGTGTAGTCTGCGCTTTGCCTTCGCTTTAATGTCCTCAATTTTATAATAAAGGCTTAAAAACGTTGATATACGTGAATATTTATTTAGACCAGATGAGATATATTTATATACAAGGACGGACTTCTGTATAACCGTTTATTTCTATTTCTATTTCTTGTTTGGATGCAAACTCTTACAGCATGTCATAATAGATCCAAAAACAGTATTTAAAAATGAGATAAATAAAATTGTATGGGCCAGAGATTAATTATGTAGCTTTAAGTCTGGTCTATTTAGAATTCATTCGAAAGGATACTAAGGATATAATATATAAGGTAGAATAGAACAAAAGTTATGAAGTGTATGAAAATCATCATCGTCGTTTCAATTCTTTTGCTTTCACACGTTTTTCAAAAACTGCTATAGACTTAACGGACTTCATCAAAAATCATGATTTAAATCTTATACGATACTTTGATGTCTGTACTCTGTACATTTTTTGGCAGATTTTTGGTATCTCCTTTATAATACCATAGATAACAGTTTCGTATGTACACATGCATGCTCACAAATATACGGGCGCCAGACTATAGCTTCAAATGTTTTGACACATGTTTGATCACTATTTGTGGAACAGGACTTATAGCACGCAAACTTTGACCCCGTCTTGAAATTTGAACTTAGCATACAGTGATCAAACATTTGCTCAAATATTTGAAGCTGTAGTCTGGCGCGAATGGGCAGGCCATTCACCGGAGTGACGCCCGATGTCCATGAAAAATTACACTACCAGCAAGCTCGCAAATGCGCTAGTGACTGTATGCCGGGAGTATGTTCTTTTCTTGAAGTTCTTTAACTTAAGATAAAGTAAGATTTAAATAGATCAATTTTTAATTAGAGGTAGCGCCACGCTTATTGTTCTTTTTGGGCCGACAAAAAAAGCTTAATTGGGCCGCCGTATCCGGGTCCGTACGTCATTCTCACATAAGATCGGTGTGAAGTGGCAGTGACAATAGCACCAAGGGTAGAACGGGGTCCCGTACCCGAGGTGGATCTGACCAGTCATCGGACCGATAAAAAGAAAGACTGAACCTCTGGACTCAACCAGGTTTAGTTATGTGTATAATACATGCGTTAAACCGTGCGAAGCCGGGGCCGTCGCTACTTCTATGATAAGTTGGTTCTGTCAAAATCCTTAAACTAATAAAAGCCTAAATAAAACCTAACTAACCTTACCAAATTTTAATTTCATAAAAACCTCCTCTATGTATTACGACAATAGAATTATTTAAGTCAATAGACATTAGCCATAGAATTAAAAAAAAATAAGCAAATTTAACAAAAGAGTATGACGTAACATTCAAGCTATTAAAGACTCCAGGGTCTGCGATTTAAAATAACGACCTTTGATTTCCATTCCCATGTTCCAATTGGCAGGAGAAGGAATTTTAATAATGACGCCGAGGGGAGGTTTTTCCATTTTTTTTAATGAATAATACTCTGGAACTGGCACCGTATATCTTAAGATCCCTAAAATTATGTCTATTTCGTGCCTCGTTTGAATTGGCCTAATATGATCGTCTACATCCGCTTGACTCGAACTCGAGTTTCATGAAATTTCATGAAAGCCACTTGCGTGCAGTGAGTCTGCGAGTTGACTTTACTTAGCATTAAAATGTTTGTGCTAGGCCCACAGGAGGCAAGTCTTAATCGTGTCACGCTTTTAGTCATTGGTAATACAACCCGCATTGACGCTAAGAAGAGTACGCTGTGGGTCTTGCACGAACATTTCCATCCC
The DNA here is from genome assembly GCA_024363005.1 of Charaxes varanes. Classification (NCBI taxonomy): domain Eukaryota; kingdom Metazoa; phylum Arthropoda; class Insecta; order Lepidoptera; family Nymphalidae; genus Charaxes; species Charaxes varanes. Next base: position 94,253 of record JANCMC010003576.1, on the reverse strand, counting down.
GAGTCGACTTGCTTAGGATGAAAATGTTCGTGCTAAGCCCACAGATCAGGAAGAAGATTCTATAAGGCTATCCATCCATTAGAGAAGTGACAACCATCCATTTGGGTGCTGGTCAAGGTAGAGTTATCTACAAATTCCTCCAGAACAAGATATCTTATCTTTAACTAAACACGTGCCCGAAGTTATTTAAAAATAACATTACACCGAATTTATATATCCTTCTTCTTCATAGCGTTATCCCGGTCTAGTAGTACCAGGGTCCGCTTAGATTGCAGAGGATTTGGCTGTGGGGCGAGTTAAGATGATCGATTGCCACCTGACGTCATACTCGGAACCCCCACTATCTCTGCAATCTCATTACAGCGGGAGGCAGGTTCACTGCCCATCTTAATGTTTTCAATCTGGTTAGACGTACTGCATACAATGGTTTAAGAATTTCGTAATTTGGGGGTTGAATTTTTTACTATCTTATTTATCAATACAATTTATTTATAAGTTGCGTAGTTATACGTTACTTTTTCATCAAAACATTGAACTACTTTTATAGTATGTGTATCAGTACTGAAACATATACCTAGGGTTCGGATTTTTGTCTTTGAATAGTAGCCCTCTTTAAAAAAAAAAAGTTAATAATATAAAACAAACATATGAATCAAATTGCAAAATCTATCTGATTTTAACATTTTAACATTTGACATCAACAAAAAAATGGTAGTTAAATAATCATTTAACATTCCTAATATTTTTGTCGACATATAAATCGCTTTTTAAAATTTTATCCATCTTCTTATTTGTTTAAACATCATTGTTACGACTTATCTTTTATCTTTAGTGTCATTTCTCGACACGTCGGAAAAATAAAAAAATCACAGAAAAAAACTACTACTATTAGGTGAGTTGTTTTAATCGTTAGCAAAAAACGTTCGTAGTTCAAATTTAATAGAGCATTTCCCAACGAATTTTAGTTATTGGGAAGAGGAGAAGTAGTTAAATAAGTAAAAACAATATTAAAAACAAAATAATATATTTCAAACTCTATATATATGGTTCATATATATAAGCACTATTGGTTATTTATATGTTTGCAGTAGTCCTTTTCAAAGAACAGAGTGTCGATTTTCAAAAGGAGCCCGCTCTTTAATCAAATATATCTCCAGCCATAATTTGGTACGCAGTATTTATCCTATCTGTTATATTCTGTACACCGCACCATATAGTCCAAGTACTACCGCTTTCGCCCTTCTCATATACTTCAACAACACCGCTAGCAGCATCTTCCACTCTGCAACAAAATATATATATAATATTCTACTTTCATTGTACCGATATTAGCAGAGGATACTTTGGAATCTGTGTTTATAAATACTAGCTGGTCGAGGTTTATTATTTGGTAATAGGTAAAGAACTCATACAAAATGCTCATATAATCATATAATCTGAGGAGGTCGTGACCTAATCAGTGGTCGGCATTTGAGTCGATCGCTAAGTTAAGTTGCTCTGGCTGCGACCGGGTGCGCATCTGCAAGCCTTCTGGTTGTGTAGATTTCAATGAGCAGCGGTTCACCTAAGCGACTACTAAGGTAGACAGTGTTCTTGATTGCACCATGTAATATAAAAAAAAATTGTTAAAATTATTATATTAAATAATAAACAAGAAAAAGTAATTACTTTATACTTACGAGTAACTGTCGGATGCATGAAATAAGAAAACGCTATTAGATATATCTACAGAGAAAACTCAAAGGCTCATGTTGCTTATAAAGTACTAGCTGTGCCGGCAACTTCGTCCGCGTAAAATTAAGTAACATAAATAGATTAAATTTTAGGGTGATTATATATGGCCTTATAGCCTTCCTCGATGAATGGGCTTTCTAACACTGAAATAATTTTTCAAATCGGACCAGTAGTTCCCGAGATTAGCGGGTTCAAGCAAACAAACAAACTCTACAGCTTTATATATTAGTATAGATTTAAATAATGTATTTTGAAATAAAAAGAAAACCACCTTCAAAACACACCAAGGAACTAAAAAGCAAAAAATACTTAGTACTTCCTTACGATTACTTTCCTTACTTTTATATATTATTATAAGATTATAGATTTAACTATTTCATAGAAAAAGTTTGACGTGTTACTCACATATGCTTTTTTGATATTTAAATAATATTGAATTAAATTGCAGATTATAAATTTCTTCTATACTTATATTGCACGCCCTGCGGGGTGTGCTCTACTCTCGCTAAATCAAAATCAAGCCATTTCGTGTGAACTAAAAATTTAATTTTTTTTTTTTTGAAAAATTGCTTACCCTTTTTGTCCTTCTTCTTCTTCGCGCCCGAATCGCTGTCTTCTTTTTCTTTATCTGCTCCCTCCGAATCTGAAGAGTCGTCGTCGGAGTCTATCCATTCGTCCATCTCCGATATTTTGAGGTCTGCAGGTCAATTTGTACCGTTCATATTAAAAATAGAATAAAAGGTAAGGCTTTGCTTTATATGAAAGACTAGCTGTGCTCGCGACTTCGCCTGCGTAAAATTAGGTAAAAAAAAAATGATTTAGACGAGAATTTTATATATAATGTTAGCTGATAGTGTTGTGGGGAAGGCACACCAAGGTGGGAGGCTTTCGGCGAGGAATGAAAGGTGGGAGCGAAGGTCGATATGCTCAACCTTCGAGCGCTGTTCACGCTCGGTTAAACTTAAGTGGTTGTGCATTAACATATAAGCGGGGCCACATTTGCGTCGACTCTTCTACCGCTAAGTGATATCTCTTAATCTCGTAATGTTCAATATACACGTAACATGTGTCTTTTCATACCAAATTTGTAAATTAATGTTACATTTATTTATAAAAGTAAGTTTTTGCATACATTAGACGCGTTTAAAGGCATCACTCTAATACAAACGTTATTTTATATGAATACGTGAACGCACGTGTTTCGAGCGTTGTTCACACTCGGTTTGGCTTGAGTGCTTGTGCATTAACATAATTATAAGTGGGACCACTTTTAGGATGACTAGTCTGAATGTGCCTGGTAATATTTCTTGATCCCGAAATTCATCCTGAAATGTTCAATATACCCGTTACATGTGTCGTTTAATATTAAACTCGGAAATATCTCTTAGCAAACTTTATAACAATTATACATTTATTCATAAAATTGACCAGTTTTTCACACTTTAGCGGATTCAAACGTATCGCTCAGATACAATCGTAATGGGTTATTAATACGTGAAAAAGAGTGCGCAAAACACGCTATTCACGCTCGGTATAATCTTTATATCAATTTCACAAAAAAATAATATATAAATTTTATTCAAATAAAATTTATACGCGAATCATTGGCCTAACTTTATGAATTTAAACTTTATGTCATAACTATGTAGATTCAAATACAGTGTTATTTGAATAAAGCGCCTTTTGAATTTGAATATTCACTCAATTTCGTAACACTAATATTGGAGATATGCTAATATTACAGATTTATGCTCGTGTGCTTAAATATTCGTGTTGTTTGGTATCTACAGAGAAATCTGAGAGTGATTAACATACGCCGTCGATTCTAAGAATTCCTCAAACAGAAGTTCATTATGTATATTTTGGATTCATGTAGTTCATTGTGTATTAGAGCCTCAATAGCTCAACGGTATAAGTTACGGATTGAAATCCACAAGATACCTGGTTCAAACCCTACCGCCGATGGGGTATTGTCGCACCCACTCGTAATACAAGCTTTTAATTTAAAATTAGTAGGAGGGGAAAAAGGGAATATTAGACATACCTGAAAAGTATTCCTAATATTGTTTTTAAAAAATATATATAGACGCCCGCGGTTTTCGAAATATGTCCCGGGTCCTTCCTCTGCAATACAGCAGTATTGCTAAGAAATCTGTCTCTTTTAGATTTCAACTTCAAGTGCTGTGTGAATTAATCAAGTCATGGAAGATGACAAACGAACCAAAACCATTGTTATTGCATATTGGCTTTACCCATCCTGATGTGCCTTTAAATTAATTATAAAAAGCGTTTTCCGTCCATGGTTTTTCTCCATCTCAAATAGTGCCCAAAAGAAGATTTCTTTCACTTGAAAAATACCTGTACGATGTTGCATTTAAATCCTTCCATGGAATTGAAGGTGTCCGCTGTCATTTTGGCACGTTTCTTCAACGAGTCCAGTACACCCGTCTTCTCTTTGATCCACAGCTGGTAGGATGGTTCTCCCTCCTTGGGTGGCTTAGCCTGCAGATTTTAACATATAATACAATCAACGTTTTTTTAGTATCCCTCTCCAAATTACCTATAGCATATTCCGATTGAAAACTGTCTCATTTGGCGTGACATATAAGGTAATAAGTCTATAATGCCGGAGCCAGACATAGCTTCATTTGAATAATCATTTCAATGAACACGTAGTTTTGGGGAGTTTGTGTAACTGCGCAAACTTTTGTTGAACTTTCTAGTCTTCAAGGACAAAAATGTACAAACACTTTGAGCTATGTCTGGCTCCGGCAAAAGAAAAATAGACTAAAACAAAGTCGATAGCAATACGGCAGAATAATATCACTTATCGTCTCCAAAGATGCTCGGTAACCATGATCACACTGGTTTATCCCCTATTTTGTTTATTTAAGTTCGTCCAAGACGATTAATATAAACCACAGATAACTGAACACGCTTAAAATGTATATAACTGAATTTTAAACTGCATTTACAGTTTTATTCACTATAAGGTAGAATATTAAATATATTGAACAATTAATTTATAAAATTGTTCAAGATTAAAATCGTCTCGTCCGATCACACTTTTCGTAACGCTCTCGTCACGCAAACGCTTCCTCCCGGTGTCGAGCGTTCGCGAAGAAGCTACACATAAATAAATTCTTTCACTGCTTTAAGATTGAGGACCGGGCATATTCCATTGAGAGGGTTTGCATTTCTAATGAAAAAGATAGATTCACCCAATTGTTTGACTTGTGACCAATCCACTCCTTTCCCGCAAAGGCGTCCAAGTCGTCGAGCCACCTCTTCCTCGGCCTACCTGGTTTACGGTGGCCATTGTGGTGGGAGTCCATAAAGTCGCAACATTGGCCCACCTTTGCGAGTCCATTCGTGCCACATGCCCAGCCCATTCCCACTTGAGCTTTGCTGACTTTTTTAATATTGTATTAAAATGTATTATTTAAAACTTCCAAAAAAATTCAACACCTATTCTTTCGTTCACAGAAAAAGAAAAGTGTATGCAAGAACTATGCTTTTACTTTATTTACTGCACTCAGGATACTTATCCAATTGTAATTTAAAACATCATACTCATTTGTAACGTACATTATTTCTGTAACAGACTATATTACAGAAATAAATAATGTATTATTAGGGTTTTTAATATATTCAAAATTCATCGATATTGTATACTAGCGGACCCGGTAGACGTTGTCCTGCCTTCGGGTTACGAATTACTACATTCTATTATCCTATAATATTTATTGTCAGCGTTCCCGTTCCACAATGGTTCACTATTTTGGCGTTAATAGCTTAAACATGAAAAATAGATATATATGTTGTCGCAGGCTTTTTTGTAGAACTATAGGAGATAGACATTTCCTCATACACTATATACGTGTAACTCTAACTAGCAAATGGCAAATATATCTCCTTCCTACTTGACATTTATCGTTAAATTTTTGACAAATCACTCAATATCAATGTAATTTATAGCCAATGTCATTCTAATATTCTGAACTACATTATTGTACAGTTTTATTAAAATCCATTCAGCAGTTTTTCCGTGAAAGAGCGTCAAACATACATCCAGACATCCATACATCCATGTGTACACATTTTCGCGTTAACAATACTAATAGGATTACATATGGTTTATAACAGCTGCGGAAATTGATATATGTGCCGTGTTTGTAATCACATTAGAATCCGGCATGCGTATATAATGAAAGAGATATCTGAAATCCATATAGATACAAATGAATACCTATTTCTCTAGGTCATGCTTTAGACGAAAACGGCTGAGCCAATTTAAGTGCTTTATATTAAGGTATTATTTTTGAAGTTCTTAAAGAATCAGGTGTTACTTTGCTCATATCCATGACATGTATCATAAACAAAAACTCCTTTGGTGCGGCGAATGATGACGAATGATTCATTTGCAGATTTCGATACTTCCCACGTAAATTGTTGTAACTCAAAATTCCCAACTTACAGTAGAACATTACAAACATGGACATTGAAATATAAACCTCATTATATAACACATTTGTGTATACAAATATATATTCAATAATGACGAGTAAAGTATGAAAGGAAAACGGATCATCATCCTGCGTCCACGCTAGTATGTAAATGCTTTCCGTACATAATCCCACGTAGTATAATTGATATTTACATTTAATGTTAATTTCGTCATATATGATCATTATATATCAGGTCTTCGAGTATCGTAAGCGTCTCACCAGTCACCTTGTATCAAAGCGAAGGTATCACGAAATCGAGACCAAGAAAATGCTTTGCCGCGCTAAGGTCGAATGTCGTTTGTACTTCAATTAGTAATAAGGCTTATTTTTGCTTGTTATGCATTACGTTAATTTCTAATGATAACCCTTAGCGATTTTTTTTTTAAGTAGGATCTGTCATCCTAAAAATGCTAAGGACTTTCTTGGTCGAGCATACAAATATGAAATTTGACAAGGAGGTAGTAGTAGATGGAAGTTTATAGTTAGTAAATATCTTTTTTTGATATGGCTAGATTAAGGCGAGCTAAAGGGCTTTTGCAAGTTAAATTTCACACGGACGGAGTCGTGGAAAACAGTTAATTACTTATAAGAATCCATATCTTATAGGAATACATTACTTATAAGAATCCATGTCTTTCCCTATCCTATGAGAACTTCATCTTTGCTTTGTACTTTTTAAAATACCAACTGACTTTTTTATACTATTTATTTATTATTTATATCTACACTAAGAGGCAAAACGACAAACTTTGAAAAATAGTTTTATAATGTTCTCAAGTATCTACTATTGCTAGAAAAATTAATATTTCTGCAGAAATTAACGTTTTCATAGCACAAAAAACGTTATAAATTTAAGGATTAAAATTCGCTCCAAAACAGTTAAAGCTGTCATGACGTCACTTTATGTTAACAGTGCGTTCCACTCAGTGTTACCTCGACGTTTTCACCACGACCGTAACGATCGCAGTCGTCAAATGTCGAATAACCGTAAGAGCACTTTAAAAAGTGGCGAACGCTTGTTGGAACGCACTTATAATAAACGGTAACGTCATACACTCTGTTGGGTGTTTTAGCTATCATGGCGGATTGTTGTATTTTGTAAATTCCTTTTTTTTGTTAATCCCTATTAATCTCGCTCGTAATATACAAATAAATACGTTTGTAAAGCGTTATTCTATCTATAAATATACAATTTAAATGGTTTGATAAGTTATCCAGCACGTGTGGTACAGCAGAATAAAGGTCAACCAGCTGTAAACATTAACCCTAAAATAGAGGAAACCCTCCGCGTTGCGCTCGTGCGGTACTATTTATACCGCATGCCCACAGACGGCGCGACACATTCAAATTTACTGCATATCCTCAAATTGTACTGACGTGTCTTCCTTTATAATTTTGACAATTAACAACTTCTAATAAAGATTTTAAATAATTAATAAAATACGAAATATAGTTCGGTTCTGCTAGTCGCTATTCGACCGTTGGAATTAGGTTAAGGGGTAGTTCGATGAACTTTTTACGGGATATGCGAACGCGTACGCCTAAAATATATTGTGTGAGTAATGCGAATGTTTAAATAGTGAAATGTTTTAACTGTCCCGAATTTCCTGTCAGTCTGGTTCATCGTTTTGTGTCTGGCAAGCGCTACAATTGAGCGGACAAACAAGATCTTTTTGGTACTCTTTGTTTATAAACAATGATTCGCGGTCCAACCATCGTTCGTGTGGCTCCTGGTGCCAGTGGTGGAGGTATCAAGTGCTGTTGCTGTAGGTGCTGCGAATGCATCAATTTCGGATACCTGACCACACAACACGGTCTAATCAAACTAGCTGAAGCTGTGAGTACTATTTCTTTTATCCGGGGTCATTAATAACGTCTCACGTAAAGTGGGGTCATCTAAATGTGACAATGAGTGACAACGAGCAGAGGGATCAAAATCTGTGTGACGTCACATGTCAGAATTTATTTTTTGTCTTTTATAAACTTCTATATTATTATGTATATAAAGCTGAAGAGTTTGTTTGTTTGCTTGGACGCGCTAATCTCTCGAACTACTGGTGCGATTTGAAAAATTCTTTAAGCGTTACATAGCCCATTTATTGACAAAGGCTATAGATTATCACGCTAAAATTGAATCTATTTTTTCGACCTAATTAGGTAAAATTTTACGCGGACAAAGTCGCAGGCACAGCTAGTACTACCTGAAATAATCAACAGAAACTGCTCTTTTCTTAATTATGTGACGTCACATCAAGTGGTTACGAAAACAGGGTGTTAGAAATGTAACAAGGACTGGGGGAGGGGTTAAAAAATCGTAATATTCGTGTGACGTAATTTATTAATAAATAACAATAACGTCACATTTAATTGCAACTGGAAGGATTTTTGAAAAATTAGGCTCACAACAATGACATCTACATATTTACACGCCTGTTGTCTCAAAGATTCGTCTGCTCGTTTAATAGCAGCCCCGCGTCTGCTCCGCTAAGTTAGATTATCTTTGCCAGCGACTTATTAATTTAACAGAGTCTTTTTATCAATTTAAATAATGCTAGAGTAGTCTGGACTTTGTGTAGCTGCGCAAAGTTTTGTAGAACTTTGTAGTCTTCAAGTACAAAAATGTACAAGCACTTTGAGCTATGTCTGGCTCCGGCAAAAGTCTCAATATTATAATATTGAACAAGAACATCATTGCTGAGTAAAAATATTGGAGAATGAGACAAAGGAGAAACTTACTTGTCGTCATACGAAGGATGTGCAGAATGTAATTTATTTTGCAATAATCCACAAAGGCGGGGAAATCCGCAGGCAGCTTAAAACGGGACCATTCATCAGCTTGCTTAAAAAACATAAGTTATGTTCACTAATTTAAAAAAAAGTTAAAACATTGCTAAAGCAAACGGAAATTGTTAAAATGGCTGTCGACCAGTCAGCCCGGTGACTATTAGTAAGAGTTTTAATTTAGCTAACGCGAGTTAAAATGCATAAATACGTTTAGAAAGCACTCCGGTTTTAATATGACTTTAACCAGCTTTCCACATAGTGAACAACATTATTCTTCAGAAATCGGTTAAAAACACGCGATCCGTGCAAAGATAAAGCGAAAATTTGATAATATTAAAGTAATTAATTATAACATACGATAATGTATATTTTAATATTTAGATTTCTGTGAATGACATTTTTATTAATGGCTCTATGAGTAGCTTTCTTCTTCTTCTTTCTTTGATAGATGTCTTGCTTTTGTGCATATGCACAAATTATTTCGCCAATGTCACGTTCAATGGAGAAGACACGAGGGAGATTGGATCAGTAGCTTTATTCACGTCAAATTTTTATCAAACGTACCCCACTTCGGAACACAATGTACCTCTGTAGTGATGTGGTTTAAAACCTACATTCACTACGGTTTACATATAGGACTATTTGACACACGTCTGTTCCTAAAATAGACAACTTAATGCCTGTGTTATACGTAAGAGACACCTGCTATACGCAAAGATTTTTTTTGGTAGACATACATACATATACTAATATATAGAGCTGGAAAGTTTGTTTGTTTACTTGAACTACTGGTCCGATTTTTAAAATTCTTTCAGTGTTAGATAGCCCATTTATCGGGGCAGGCCATCGGCTATATGTCATCACGCTAAAATTGAATTAATTTACGACAAATAAAAATACCCTCAGACTCGAGGGGGAATTGAACCCACTACCCCCGCAGGATAAGGCAGGTTCACTGCCAATTGCACCAACAGGACAGTCAAGGATGATATTGACGATAATTTATTTTTTTACACGTGTATTTTCCTTGAGACCGCTGCAATAATATTCTGTATTTACATGTATAATCATAGAGACATTTGATTCAATTCTGCGAAATTTAAATGACATCCATTATCCATATGTATCTATTTATATATTTCTAAAAAAATATTTGTGTATAGCAGGCGGCTGTTACCTATAACACAGGTATTAAGTTGTCTTACCTTAGGAACAGACGTCAGTGTGACATATAGTCCTGTATATATTTATTTAAGTATATATACTTTTAAAAAACTAAAAAAAGAAAGTTTTAAAGAATAGTAACCGAGACTGTATTGTGTACACCACAAAAATGAGCAACAATTAATGGTTTCGTTTCGATTGGTACGATAGTGTCGCATGGTCGTGGTACACTGATCTCCTACCGAGATATGCTCGACCACAATGCGACGGTTTTAATTGGCGCTTTTACATAGACATGTCTCGACTTGAGAAGCAGTTCTCCACGAAAAGGGGACATCGAGGCCCGCTCGCAGGTGCGCCGCGACGCTCATGATTGGCAACAAAATTTTCAGTTGTCACTGTAATTTATACGAGTCGCAGTTTACCTATATTTATTTGAGTTATTAACCGGCTATTGCGAATGCTAGAAATATAGATTTTAGTACTAGAACAATTTGAACTAGCATGCGAACTTTAAATAGGGTATATAGGAATGTAGTACTTTATTATTCGTATTTTACATACAGTTCAACCTCGATAAAACAAAGCTTAAAGGTAATAAGAAAACATTTGCTGAGCAGTTTCTTAGGATTACATTGTTATATAGAGGTTAGCTTGTATAGGCATGTGATTTAAATGGTACAATTAATAAGTTTTTATGATTAAAATCAAGCTGAACTCTGACCACCGATAGCTCGAGGGTTTGTCTAGCTGCCGGCGTAAATCCATTTTTATATTATTTAAATCATAAGATAAAGCGGGGGAATAAATGAAAATTTATTATCATAATTAATTATAAGTACCTTTTAAATATGACGGAGACAAAGCCACGGACGTCGGCTTGTAAACGGATATTTCAGAGATCGTGATCAAGTTCGAGTGTAAAGATATTCACAGTTAAAATGGACCAAAGAAAATTGCTTTGGCGATGCTGTTTTTTGTTCGTCTAATGTCTTAATGTCAAAACCGAAATATGTAGCTATTTTTTGCGGCCCGAAAAGGTCAAGTGGAAGGAAATAACTCTGGCTAAAATGTTTTGTTTGTGTTGTTGCTGTTTATAGCTCTCATGTGAGAAAGAGGTACTGGTACACGGACGCGCCGGCCCAATTCGGCTACAAGCATGGCGCTACCTCTAATTAGTGTGATCGGGAAAGGTGAATACAAGTTAAGAGGCAGATATACATAAGTTAGTGAAGAATGAAGATAGAGAGATAGTTAGGTTACGTTCGTTCGAGAGCGTTACATAAAGTGTGATCGGGAAAGGCGAATACAAGTTAAGAGGGAGATATACATAAGTTAGTGAAGAATGAAGATAGAGAGATAGTTACGTTACGTTCGTTCGATAGCGTTACAAAAAGTGTGATCGGGAAAGGCGAATACAAATTAGGAGGGAGATATACATAAGTTAGTGAAGAATGAAGATAGAGAGATAGTTACGTAAGGGCTAGAGAGTGACGGGTGCGAGCAAAAATTTTCTTTCTCACTTCCTCTCATAGTCAGTGCATAAAATATATATCTCAGTCATTAGTTCTTTTGCCAGTTTGCTTTGATTATTTTGTAATTGCATTTCGTTCATGAACAATTTTATAAATTTATATAGTTTTTGTTCAGTACATTAAATATTTTACTCTAAAAGTCAATGAATTGTAAAATCATTTTAAAGTACAATTATACATATATCGATACTAATATATAATGCTGAATTGTTTGTTTGTTTGCTTGAACGCGCTAATCTCAGGAACTAGTGGACCAATTTGAAAAATTGTTTCTGTATTAGATAGCCCATTTATCTAGGAAGACTATAGGCTTATATCATAACGCGAAAATTGAATCTAACTTTTTTTCCCCCCATTTTTCGCGGAAGAATTCGCGGGCACAACTAGTAATAGATACATAGAGATGCAGCTAAAAAAGTTTTACTTCTATCGTGTGCAAAAAATGTATAAACTTTTTAGCACACTTGTTTTTTCTAAGCAAGCGAGTTTCACATATGTAATTAGAGGTAGCGCCACGCTTTTAGTCGAAATGGGCCGGCGCGTCCGGTTACCAGTACCTCTTTCTTACATGAGATCGGTGTGAAGTGACGGCAGTGCTGTCACGTCAAGTGATGGAATTGTTGTCGCGTTTCGTTCGGTTTGGAATGGAAAGTCATTTAACAGAATGCTATTCCGTGTATGGTAAATATATAAAGTAAAATAGTATAATACAATAGAAATGTAATGTTAGCTCAGTGTTATATTAGCGCCGTATGTAAAGCGAAGGCTCTGCCGATAATAAAATAGGTCATGACGTCACGTCGCTTTTATACAGGCGTGCTTTTGCGGTCAAGTTCCACTCATGTGCACACTCGGTTATGCGACCGCTCCCAGTATGTTTTTTTTTATTAATATTGTACTTATATATTTATATTTATTTATAAACGACAAAGGGCCCCCGCGTAGGAGTTTCACTGTAATTGTAATATATTTGCATACATAAAGAATACAAGAATACCTAAATCAAATCATTTATTTGCAAAGATTATTTTATTAGATATTACAATACACAATCTGCCATACAATGGCGTGCATGTTAGTTAGAATACAAAAAAAAAACTGAAAATGTCCAGTGAAACAATACAATGTCGATATCATGTAAATCTTACAATAAGATATTTCTTGACCTAGATTTATTTAATATAAAAGTACCTTCTTTTAAGGTTAAACTTAAGAAACAGATACAATAGTTTAATTTAAAATTAAGTAGATTTATCGCTATAATTGCTCCTAACGTGTTTTTCGTATAACTTATAGTGGAAACTTCATGGACATTAGAACTATTATTATTTGTACAGCTATATATTTTTAAGTATGTTGTTTGTTTACCAAACATTAATAAAATAAAATAAAAAATAAAAATTAATAATTATTAAAACATTATACAAAAATAATATATTACGTACTTGTGTTTCCTTTTCAGATATTCGACAATAGGATTTTTATATAACATTATTTATGTTTTTTAGTATATAAGGTAAATTATTTTATGTTTTTATGCACATTCATGCATGACTATTCCTCGTGTATAATGTTTTTTTAGCCTTAGGAAGAGCTAGCTAGTCTACGAGGAAATCTAGTTTGTAAATTATAACGCTCTTGTAATGTTTCAAATTGACTCAAATGTGATTTAACGTAAGTACATGACTAGAATAAACACCAAGATGGGAATGTCAACAACTTTAATTTTATAAGAATACTAGCTGCGCCCCGCGACTCCGTCCGCATGAGCCACCCTTATCACTTAGGATGTATGAAAAATAGCTAGTAGCCGATTCTCAGACCTACTGAATATGCGTATAAAATTTCATAAAAATCGGTCAAGCCGTTTCGTGGTTGAGCATATCGACCTTCGCTCCCACCTTTCATTCCTCGCCGAAAGCCTTCCACCTTGGTGTGCCTTTCCCACAGTGGTATCCAAAAAAAAATTCGTTTAACAATATTTTCTTAAGTGGGAACTCCATCCGCACTCAAACTCAAACACAGAAAAAAAATATCTTTATTTTATTTATTAGATCTTCATCAAAATCAGTTATACCGTTTCGGAATTAACGTTTACACAGATGAAGAAAAACAGAAAAAAAAAATATTATAAGAATAACACAGTTCTTAGATAGATTTAGGTCAAAGCCTCTTAAGTAAGAACCTATATTTTACCAAAGCCTCACACGTTTCATGAATATATTTCTTCTGTGTAAACAAAACTATTAGGTTATATGATATATCTATTGGTACCAAGATTATATTTAGTAAAGAGCTTTTTCTATACTAAATAATAACTTCTTTTATATGAAAACAGGCAATAGGGTTAGTGATTCACATGATTATTCTCGTAAATAGCCGTGTCCTCACTTAATGAACAGCCTCGCGAGGCAGCCTCGGACGTTCGCCGCACAACGTTTGTTGTTTGGAGCAAGCGCATTTTCCTTGGGCGAGGCACGTCCTAACTGACTGAGGTTTTTAATACGCGAGACTGCCTCGCAGGGCAGCCTCGCGGAGCTGACTCGCAGGGCTGCCTTACGAGGCTGCTTGTTTAGTCAGGACACGGCTATTGATTACGAACTACGACGCTAAAGGACTGCACTCGCTCATAGTTGCGACTTTAAAATTACTACGCCCCTTTCTTTAAGGTCTCGCTCCTTCCAAAAGGAGCCTGGCAGTAGCTTAATCTATATAAATAAAAATGGATGTTGCTAAGCGCAAAAATCGAGAATGGTTTTACCAATTCGGAAATTTTTATATTTCGTATGTTCCTTAAATTACAAGAAAAGTTTTAATAATGATAAAATATAAAAATTTACTTTTAACAGAAGGAAGTCCGTCAGGACAGCAAGTTTCTTAATAAAAAATATGAGGCCTTCATCTATACGTATTTGTTGGGTTTCAAATTAAGTTTTTTAATCTATACACACGCACGCACTTGTCGATGGTCTCCTCCCCGTAATACATCCCTGCCCCTACGCACTGCCGCAAACATGGCTGCTTTCTCTCATCACCTCAATATCCTAAAGTCCACAACCGTGTGACTCTCTAGAAAATTCTTACCACAATTTCTGTGTGGAATCAGTTGCCAGCCGATACGACTTAAGGACCTTAAAGAAAAGAGCATACTCATTCCTCAAAGGCCGGCAACGCATCTGCGAGCTCTCTAGTGATGCAGTTTTCCATGGGCGCTAGTAGTCACATAGCTGAACCGCCTGCCCGTTTGCCCCATGTTATATATAAAAAATGTAACAATTATTAGTGCACTTAGCAAACTTTTTATTTTTATCCGAATTATCAAATTTAGAGGGACGAAATTTTTTGGCGTTTTGAGAATGTAAATGTACCAGACACTTGGTAAACGTCGTCGAGTCTTCAATGTATCAATACGAAATTCGTTATCACGTTCCAAATAACAAATCAACCTAATTTTTAATTGCGTCGAAAGCGATATTAATACTCATATATTTCAATAAACATACTATCGGCGGCGGCAACATAAAATACAAAAGACGCTGTAATAATTTAGTGGACATTCTGTAAACGATAACCTTTGCTTTGATAAACTAAGCACACAGGCCTAAACTATTGCTTAAATTAACGATTAATATTATTTGCGGTTGTCTTTAACATGCTGATAGGCAGATAAATAAACTTTAGTTAAAAAGAATACAAGCGTATTCCTTCTAACGCAATCTCAACTGTAAACAATAATTTATCAGAGGAGCGCCACGCTTTATTAAGGTAGCGGTTCGCTAGGGAGACGGAGACAAGCAACCGCGACCAGAGACCGCGACAGGAAACGGCCAAACTCACTACGTATTAACGGTTTCTCCTGTCTCTGTTTTGGCCGCGAACCAACGTTTGTACATTGACATATGACTATTGAATGTCGCGGTCTCTTGCTACGGTCACCAGTCGCAGTCTCATTCGTGAACCGCTACCGTTAGTGGGTTGTAGAAAACCAGTGCTTCCCATGGCAAATGATGGACGAACAACATAATGAGTGTGATAGGAGGTTGCTGGATGAGACTGGCAAGAGACAGGGGAGAGTGGCATAAAAGAAGGAAGGCCCAGCAGTGGACGATTAAGGTTGAGCATCATGATGATGAGCGCCACGCTTGTGTAGACCTTTTGATCTGCAGCCAAATTGGGCCCAGATAAAAGTCAGTAATGTTTAAATTGAAAATAAACATTTTAATACAAGGAGCAAAAGTAAAATAATTTATTACACTATGTACATATTTAATAATCAAGTGGATATTTAACTACATCCAATTAAAAACAACTCATGTATTGTATGATTTAAAGTGTATTTAATGTTAGAGTTGGAGGCGGAGGATGGGGAGGACATTGATAAATCTGGAATTTTAATTGCCTTTTATTTTATTAACTGCTCTGATAACAAAATTCGCAGCATATGGAACATTCTGCTGTTTATTTTTATGTGAAAATAACGAATATGTGGGTGTGAATTGATTCATTTAATAAAATATTTCATTAACGACGTGGAAGCATGGTGTCGTCTAGCATAATAGCCAATAGCGGTGCCTTCTAAGGCATTCCGTGGACTGCATTAGTATTTATCAAAACCACGACACAATTACGACCCACACGAACATTTTTGTTCTAAGCAAAGTCGACTAGTCGTCTTAGATAGGATGAAAATTTTTGTGCTAGGCTGACAGGTATGGTGGTGATAAATATGGTCAAAGGCAATCTGCAACCGAGATCTGTTACTAAATTACAGAAATACAGCTGTCAATATTAATTTTCTCAAGCAGGAATGGGACCAAATTTATTAAATACTAATAAATTGACATCTGCTACCTCATTTCAATGAGATTTCCTGATTTGTATTTTAATAGGATGGTTTTAAGTTATTCTTGTGACATAGAAA
The DNA here is from genome assembly GCA_024363005.1 of Charaxes varanes. Lineage (NCBI taxonomy): Eukaryota > Metazoa > Arthropoda > Insecta > Lepidoptera > Nymphalidae > Charaxes > Charaxes varanes. Next base: position 77,607 of record JANCMC010003576.1, on the reverse strand, counting down.
TAGCGCTATCAACTTGAAACTCGGATATTCAGGAATGGCAGTTTGAATTTTATTCATATTAATATAAATACTGAACAGGTCGTACATCGCGTCGCCTTGCGGAGAATATTGCCGAATTGGATACATATACAGAGTTGCTGTCGAAACAAGCGGTACAATTGCAGAAATACTTCGACATGTGCGTTTCTACGTATCCGCACATAAACGACGAAACCGCGGACGCTATTGATGCAGTGAAATTAGCGGATGGTAAGTTAAATACAATTATGTAGGTACATTCTTTTTGTTTTTTTTATTTATATATAACAAGGGGCCAACGAGCAGGCGGTACTTTTAAGTGACTACCGACGCCCATGGACAACTGCAATACCAGGGGGATCGCAGATGCGTTGCCGGCCTTTGAGAAATGAGTTATTATTTTTGATATTAACGGTTATTCTTTTTAATATTATTATCTATGTCTATAATCTAATAAAGTAGACCGAGAAGTATTCCGTAATTTTATAAACTAAAAACGCAACTGCATGAAAAGACTCAAGAGGTACTTTCTAGAATTGTGTACATACGTGATAACGTTATTTGGAAAATAACGTATGTCTGTTTGTTTTTTTTTTTTCTTTAAAGAGTTATCAAAGGTTTGGTTTAAGCCAACTATTAACGTTTAGTGAGGATTTTGTGCATTAACCTTAGTAAAAAAATACAAAACATTTTTCAATAAATTATCTACTAATTTATTGCTAATTACATGAAGAGAAATATTATAGTCACCCAATTGGGTGACTGTAATGTTTCTCTTCATCTTTCGTTTCTCCAGGTTACAAAAAATACTTAAAACTAATTAATTATACTATAAATGAAAAGTAACTAATATGACATCTAATGCTAGTAACGTAAATGTATTTGTTAATAATTTTAGCTTTTGATGTATCATAGAAAACAATAATACTGCCCGAATTTTTCTTTATCAATGACTTTTATAACTTGTTCAAGTAATTGAATCCTGTCAATCACTTGATCGGTAAGGTCAGCTTGGCTTCAGATTTATCAGTACAGGCACAATCTAAAAGGGTCTTTTTCTTCGCAGTAATGGCAGCAATGGTTCCAAGGAATACGAGCAGTCGGCACCAAGTGAGACGAGTGGTGGCGACGCGGAACCGCGCACACCGGCCGCACCCGCAGATCGCTTCGAAGACTTGCAGAGGATACTCTTGATGCAGCTGCAGGGAAAGGCCGATGACAACCCGGTGGTTGTACCTCCTCATCGAGACTTGAATGTCTTGAGACCTGAGAATCCTACAATCGGTGAAATGGAAGACTTGGAACCTAGGTAAGAATTGAATTTTCTAATTAAATTTTCACAAATCGTCATACTCGGAGAAGAATGTGTTTGTTGTAACGTAATGACTTTCTAGAAAACTATAATTATCAGATAATGTTGCACGCCCTGCGGAGTGTGCTCTACTCTCACTAAATCAAAATCGAGCCATTTCGTGAACTAAAAATCACTCTATTTCTTTGGTCTGGCAATAAAAAATATTTCCGTGGACGTCCGGATGTCTGTTCAAAATATCTGTTTCAAAATATGACAACGAATCTGCGAGATTTCTGGTAGGTCAGTTGTCCATGTTCACTTAAAATGGTCGGTATTCATTTAAAATGGTAGGTATACACTTAAAAAGGTCGATATTCCCTTAAAACAGTCGGTATTCATTTACAATGCTCGATATTCACATAAAATGAGATAAACAGCAAAGAACATAAATTATGAAGGTCACATCTGCAGGACTTGAAAAAAAAACATATTAACTAAATATAAGTATATATATATAATTCTTATTTAACTTTAACTCGGTTGATGCCAGTACCTAAGTCATTGGAAACATCATATATTTGCGGTGCACAGCTCTGCATGCGTAATATATTATTTATACATCAAATTCAAATTTATTTATTGCCAACTTGGGCTACACAATATTTTATTTTTTTATTTTTTTTTTAATAAATATTGCACTCTCATAAATGTAAAGGTTAGGCATTGTTAGTATTTTATAATTTTTGAAAAAGAGTTTACAGCTGTCACTGATTTTAGGTGAAATCTTGCTCTTAAACATTTCTTTTGGGCTTTAAAAACGGCATCCAGTATATGATAAGGCTGTTTAGCTGAAATGTTTGTTTTTTTTTTCTTCGAAAATAGGTTACTTAAACAATTAAGCGGATACAAATTTAGGAATAAAATATAAGTATTCGCGGTGGTAAGTGTTCAGGAAACAAAATAAAGTAAAGGGTTTATGTTAGTCCATCATGCTAGAGTGGCGACCAAAGGTCATTTGCATGACGGAACATCGTTTGATCAAAAAGGTGTATGGTACATTATAAAGAATTAAACAAAGTGTATAGAGTTACGGTGAGCGGAACGGTTGTTACAAATTAGAATTACAAAAAAACTTAATTTTGCTAATTGTAATTATGATCGTGTTCATAAAATACACTTACAATATTATTAGTTTCGTTTGTCCTTATATTAAACAATTGTTCAAATTCATACTAAGAAACCTCTAAAAATTGACTACAAAAATATTTCGTCTAAATTTATAGGTTATTTGATATACGCATTGATGAACGATTTTATAGAATGCGTAGCATATATTTAAAAATCCTTGCTAATTTCCTTTTCCAAAGGATGTGTTATTAAGAAATAATTCCTTAGCCATAAAATGCTGTCACGTCTAGTGATGGTGTTGTTGTCGCGTTTCGTTCGGTTTGTGAGACTTTCCGGTGGCCTAATCTCGTCATGAAAGACCGGCAACGCATATGTGAGCCTCCTAGTCATGCAGATGTCCATTGGCGTCGGCAGACACTTAGATAAACCGCTTGCTCCCTTGTAACATAAAAAAATTGTCCCTTGTAACATAAAAAAAAGTTCCCTTATTCGGTATATTTCATTTTTTTAATTTAAATTATAATTAAAAAAAGCCATCAAAGGTTTGGACTTACCAATTTTTTTCTGAATGAAACACTTTCTACTATAATAATACGTGGACGGAATTTTATAGTATAATAATATAAAAAATTCTGATATCCTCATCTTAAACCCTGCATGCAAACACGATTTAGGTCCAAGGAAATCAGCGACACAGAGGTAGTATGTAGGTACCTGTTCATGTCAAGGATGACGACATGACCAACGCGATCGTCGTTAATTGTCGTATCTGTGCGAGAATAACGTAATTACACACAAAAAATATATTTACATAATATGTAAATTATTTTCCGTAATCATACTATTATTATACATAACTTTAAAAGAACCCTTTAGTTGCTCATTTACGAATAAACGAGGTCGTGCCATGTCTACATATATAATAATATTTCTGTAAATTAGTATTCTATTACGCTCTAAAACGACTGAACCGATTTCGTCATCTAGTAGACATGTAACTCAGTTTAGCGAATCCGGTAGAAGTTGTTCTGCCCAAACGTTGGCTTTTCTTATTGTTGGATATCAAAACATAGCGCCATCTATTGGCCGCTTACCCCCATCGACCACTCTTACGATATTTAAATTGCCCCCGAAAATCTAACACATTTAATCGGATAAAAATTAGTAGAGTATTTTTTAAAGTGGATTCGTAAATATTTGTTTTTTTTGTACTATGTAAAAGATAAAAATGGCTCTTGATGACTTCTTTTAGATCTTTTTGAGATATACAATTGCGTACTATATTATTGTTGCGGACAGATAACACAGAGGAGCATCATGGCGACGACGTTCGTATCCGACCTCGTCGACTTGACTAAACGGGGCTGGCACAAGTACAGACGTAGCGAGCGAGATAGAGCAGGACGGGAATAGTGCTATCTCGCTCGCGTTGTCACGTCAGATAGTTACTTTTTTGACCAAAGCTTTAGTATCGATAAAACAAAAAAGAAATGAAAAATCTTTATTGATACGGTAGTAACAACATAAATGCCCATTTTCTATTCATGGGAAGTTTTTGTGCGACCAAATTGTTAGATTAGATGCTTTGATAATTAAGTTAGGAACTAAAGATCATAAAAATGAATTGTCATTGAAAGTATTTTAACTAGAAATCAAAAATGAAGATTCTGTTTTAGACTGGTCTATTACCTGAGAATTACGATGTTACTATTATGATCAAATTAGTTGTGCTCCCAAAGTAGTACCATATAAATTTGTGACTATTAGAGCATGAAGTGATAAAGAGAAGATTCGTTTTAGAAATTTTGTTTCGAAAGATTAACCATCATATTTATTAATAAAATACCGTAAACAAAACGTTTCAATACAATATCAGGGTTGAAAATTTCTGATAATAATTTCAATTTAAACAAAGGATTTCTAGCACTTTCTAAGTTGCATTGTAACTGTAATCACTAAGCATCTTGTAACTTCAAATATTTATGTGACTTAACATAATATTAACCAACAAAGCAAAGGAGGTTCTTGCAGTTTAGCCTAGAATCAAAAATTCAATCGTTTGCATCAGAGGTTGGCAACCTTTTGGCAGGCAAGGGCCATATTATTAAAAATTTTGATGCAGGTGTGCCACCGATGATTTACATATGTAAGTTTTTTAACTAGATATATTGACTAACTTCTTCATCACCAACTTACATTATCTGGAATAGCGTTAATATATATATATATGCCATACATAAAATAGACTGCCTATGTAATTAAGCTTTTTTAAGTATTTTCATATAATAATATAACTAAAAATAATCATATTCTTCATTGTCTGAGTTTGAAAGTTTATTTGAACGATTCAAAACATCGTTTACAAACATATTTATACCCGGAATCGTACAATATAAAGAATAAAATATTGGGGCAGATCAATTAAAATACCATTATTTTTAAACGTCCAATTAATATTATTAATTGGACGTTTAAAACTAATAGTATTTTAATTGAACTGCCCAAATATTTTTTTTTACAATTCACGCAAGAGTAAAGCATACTTCCAATACTTAAAATATATTTTAAGCCAATTTGTTCGAAGTAGTACTTGTAGAACTTACAGTTCCATGGGAGACCAACATCCCCAAAGACCATCTAATAATAACGAACAAGTACTTTGACCTAACCCATGAACTCACTAAAAACGGTTACAAAACCAGCTTATACGCGGTAGAGGTAGGAGCAAGGGGTATACCAGCAAAATCCCTATACAACTTACTAAAAGACCTTGGCTTGTCAAGAACTATCATAAGTTCATTACTAAAAGGACATCTAAAGCCGCACTAGCAGGATCATACCAGATTTGGCTAGGCAGGGGAGGGAGCACTGGCAGTGAAGGTGAGTGTTAGTGATTACTATAAAGAGCGCGCTCCTAAACCTACATCTGGGTCACAAGTCCCGGGCACTGCTACGGTTCCTTCCTTTACAACGCGATGGACCCGGCACCCGCACGGTGAATCCATAGAATGCTAAGAAATTCGTCTCTCTTTTTGTTTGAATGCGTACCTAATTACTTATTAGGAGCGTTTAGCATCTGCATTCAATTTTTTAGGCATTTCAAAGATAATGGTAGTTAATAATTATTAAAAAGCAAATTACTGTGTTTAAATCCGCGAATAAATCATTTGTTTTTTAAATTTAGTTTTTCGTGCTTGTCATGGATTTCTGCAAAGTACCGCCTTTATACCAATGACTTATATTAAACGAAGATTTTTGACATTCGATAAGAATAAAAAAAAGTCTATAATTTATATTAGCCCAAGACATAATAGGCGTTGCCTAATCTATCTGTGAAAAATATATAAAATATTTTCAGTTTCATAGAGCGATTTAACAGACAGATCGAAGGACAGTCAGAAATAAATAAAAAAGTTTTTTTTTCTTTTACTTTTTTATTTCCAATGTGCAGACACTTCCTCGTTTTCCTCTTCCTAGTGTTATCCCGGTCAAGTACCAGTGTGCACTTAGAATGCAGAGGATGTGGCTTTGGAAGACCGATTGCCATCTGACGTCATCCTCGGAACCCCCACGATCTCTGCAACCGCACGACTAGTATCACTCAGTCGCATTGACCGGGTTCCACTGCTTTACGTGCCTTACGAAACACGGAGGAGGTGAAGCTGTACGGTTTCCAGGAAAAAATACTTTAACGCAACATATATTTTTATATATTGTTAAAACAATACTTTACGATTCGACCTGGGACAGAAAGCTGTAGTGCCCGATTTCCAACGTAGTCTGATGGTCTCCTTTTCACATGCCCATACCATAGCAGCCTTGTTATATATATAACAAGGCTGCTATGTTAGTTTCTTTGGACAATATATATATATTGTCCAAAGAAACTAAAAAAAATTGTGAGCTATTTACAAACAAAAACAAATTAATTACTTAAAGAACTACCCGCGAAACACCTCAGTCGTGTCAGAAGGCACAATTTAGTGCCCAGAGCACGCAATCTAAACCAGTGACTGTATAAATCCAAATGTCAATTTAATCTAATAGGCAAACCCGTGAACCTGTCTTTGGGAACAATTTAAAGGGAGCACAGTGATAATTACTACTAAATAGATGAAACTGGCAGCTAAGCTAAAATGCAAATCTCAATTACTACCATGCAACTTTATACCCAATATGCTACACATTGGAGTTCAATTTTGAATAACTTCTTGTTGGAGAATAAATACTGTTGTCCCCTGTCCCAAGATATATATTACGTTTTAAGTAATTAAGTGGCTGGTACCTAGGTATCTTCATTGAGTTGCATGAATCTAGAAATACCCGTTCTTTGCAATAATTACAGCTAAAGCTATTTTAAGGGCATCCCAGTAAGTTGCATCGACGTCGATAAATGAACCAGTAAATATTTCTTTTAATGCTCGATTTAATTAAATTTCTTCGTCATAATTAAGATTTTGGTCGTTTCTTGAACTTTTTTTTTCACTCTTTATAAATTTTATATAAATTACGAAATTACGAAATATCGAAACCTCCCACGTAAGTTGTTGTAACTCCAAATTCGCAGCTTTACAGTAGAGCGTCACAAACAACTAAATTGTAATATAACAGTCACTATTAATATATTATTGTATACAGTAATGTAATCGTCATTGTTGAATATATAATTGTATACACAAATGTCATATATAATGACAATTTTATTTTATTTATTTATTTATTTATTATTTTTACATCAAATAGAACGCCAATTACACTACAAGATGTCAAACTTAAACTATATACATTATTTTTCAAAAAATACAATTTATAAATAAGAAATGAAAGAAGAGAAAAAAATAAATAAAATCAAAACGTAATTCTTTGAATTTAAAATAATACACAATAGTCTGCGAGAAGTTTATGACAAGTTGGTGTATTATTGATCCCTATCAATATAACCCCGGAAAAGACACCAACGTGTCCATCCATCATTTGACGGGACAAAATTGCCGCCACTTCGATTACTTGCGATTACATTGTATTAAAATAAATTCATTACGTTTATTCGTACTAATTTAGTAAAAAATCATTCCTGTAAAATACTTCGGGGATAAAATAATAGGTATTTTGTAACACTCATTACAGAAAGAAATCAAATAAAAAAATATGTTTTATTTACAAAAGTTTTTTACACATAACATTATGTAAACAATTACGTCTGTACTCGTCACCTAACTTTTAAAAAAATGTTCGAATTCCTTAAAAATACTTTTTCGTAGTTAAATTTCAGAACGAAGACATTTTCAGTTGTGAAATAAAAATAATGTCACATAGGAAGTGTGCTTAAAATCTAAAAAAAAAGCATTTATTTAAGATTTAGCACGATTAAAGGTAATTGATAAATGGAAGGCAGATTAAATTATTACTTCCTGAGCATTAAACAATAGAGAGAGAAAGTTCACGCATTATCTACTTTTAAGACAATACGATAAGTAAATATCAACCAATGAAGGATATGTTCCGATATACACTGCGAGTGCTGCTCAGTGTTCGCGCTGGTGATAAATTCGTTTCGTTATACGCTGTCAGTGCACTGCCGCAATACCCTATCGAAATATATGACGTCATAAGTAGCCGCCATTTGTGCGCTGCGAGCACTGGCGCTTTCGAGCTTCAGTGTTCCCAATACTTTGATCACGTTATAAATAAAATCAGAGCGGCTCTTGTTAAAAAAATTAACAGTTAAATTCAACAGTATCTATAAAAAAACAAATCGTGGTTTTGTAAAATTTAAAAATTTGAGTGGGGCTGTCAGTATACTGAACCGTTCCGTTTTAAATTGTAATCAGTATAGCAAACGAAAAAGGAACACCCTCTTCAGTATACAATATTGACGTCACACTTTACAGTGCTTGCAGTGTATATCGGAACACGCACTAATACTCAACCGTCAATTTGTGTACCAATCACGTTACTAAGTGGCTTTCATAGATGACGTCAGACGTTAGGGGGGTATCACCAAATTGTGACATTGTGTGACAACTTACTACGATGCCGTACCAGAAGTGTGGTTTTTCTGTAAGGAAGTTTCTGGTTATTTACTTTAATAAATATATTTTGCGATACGTTAACGTGCTCCTCTGAACAGATTAATGGAGACCTATAACGTAATATCGTATAAAGGTGATATCGATATTCTCTCCTGTAGCAATTATTAAAAATTTCTTAAAGTATATTTAGACATTATTGTAGAATGATCTTTGATTTTATCTCTTCATCTCTGCTTGCTTGTAATTCTAAAAAAATGATGTATACATCTGTACTGGCGCGTTATACTGAACTATTTTGTATACCTTTTTATATATTGTATTGTCTATGAAGATGTCGATGGTGTGTCTCTTTAATAAAAAAATATGATACAGGCAGAATTGGCGAAAAAAAAGGTAGAATATAAAATAGTTAGTTTTACTTTTAAATAATAATTAAACATGAAACAAAAATTAAATAAACATTTTTTAACGTTAATTTGGAAAACCATATTTAATGTTTAATGAAAGAAAAAATTAAAGTAAACAAAATATATTTTTATTAGTAAAAAAAAAATATTTTTAGTAAATATCGACTGATACATCCCTCCCCTCCCCACCCAAGGTTTCCATAAATCTGGGCTTGCTGCAAACGTTCTAAGAAAAGTGCAGTTTGTTTAGTTTATTTTTTTTTCATTCAACTTTAAACATTGTGTTGCAAATTAATCTAAAAACGTTGCACGTTTAATTATTAATTGTTTGGATATAAAACTCATTATTTTATATTCTTCATTTCTTAGAGTGCCGTTAACTCTGGCCGGTATTTGTACACTATAATGGATATAACGAAACCTAATCCGGCCCTGTCGCAAAATCCGTTCCTTTGGTAGTCTACTACTTACAAAGTACATCCCTGCTAACTGCTAACTTTTTTTTTATAAGACAAGGGGCAAACGATGGTAGGCGGTTCACCTAAGTGACTACCGACGCCCATGGACAACTGCAACACCAGGGGGAACGCAGATGCGTTGCCGGCCCTTGAGACATGAGTATGCTCTTTCCTCGAAGGTCCCTAAGTCGTATCCGTTCGGAAATACAGACGCTGGTATTTGATTCCACAGAGGAATTGTGCGAGGTATGAAGTTTCTTGAAAATCGCACGGTTGTGGATTTTAGGACATCAAGGTTTTTTAATATGCGGATCTGACACCAATATAGCAACGACCAAAAAACTATAATCTTTGTGAACGCAGACAGAACAACGAAGGAATGCTCTACTGTTTATTTGAGCTAAAAGAATTTGACAAGGTTTAACTGAGTATTCCTCGTCAGATGTAAGTCGTCCTTTCTAGTTTGCTCGTTGATATTTTGGCGTAAACCCTAAGAACGAGCTTGCGTTTACACTAAAAGATCGAGAAAGAATGCTTTTGTTTAGCCCTATTTTCATTTGGTCTAAAGTCTAAACCCACCTTAAGAAACTGTAAAAATGGACTATAGAAATAAGAAAGGAAGAGTGAAAGAAAGAAAAAATAAAATATAATAACTACATGTGATAATTTCAGGAAAAAACCCCACCTTAAGAATAAACTAATTGCGCATGCAAAGTTTAAATAACAGAACATTGTCAAAGAATTTCACCACCGCGGGCTAGCACTTTAGAAACATATTAAGCTCTTGTATTCTATAATTAAAAATCGATAGGTATCAAACCATTGTTACACAAGTAAATTTTAATGTTTAATACATTAGAAATTGTGAAAGTTTATTTCGACACTTAATTAATCGTTTATATATATTAATTTGTTTTTATTCTTGTTTCTTACAAATTATGAGGCCATAACTTAATGATAATTATGTAATGAATATGATAAACACTTGTTTAAGTTTTAGAAATAACGACTACTTATTTTTACCTATAATAAATAGTACAAAAATATTTTGTTTTCAAGTATTAGCTGACTTAACATAAAACAAAAACAACTTGACAAAAAAAACAAACAAATTTTTTGTAATTGACAGTTTTAGTAATTAACAGACAGGAAAAAGAAAAGGTGGAATTTCAATTCATACTTAGTTATTTTTTAATTTCTTCTCTTCAAGAGAACCTTAAAATGTACGTAACTTGTGTTTTGTACCTTTTAGAAAAGTAGGCGTGTATAAAAAAGATTTACCGGTAGTTTCAGTACGTATGAACAGGATAGGATAGGATACGATTTAGGGACCTCTAAGAAAAGAGCATACTCATTTCTCAAAGACCGGCAATGCATCTGCAAGACCTCCGGTGTTGCAGTTGTCCATGGGCGTTGGTAGTTACTTAAGTGAGTGCTGGCTGCTCGTTTGTACGTACTAGTGCCAGCCATGATCAGTCCGTCCGACGGCGTCCACGATCGAAGACGCCGCCATACCGTTCCTGTATCGTCTGTCCGAAACAAGAGTAATAGATTCTACTCACGAATTTTCGTATTATTGGTCTCCAAGGTCAGGAGTTGGCGGAAGCATCCTCTCACGCTAAACAAGCCCTTAGACCAGATGTCGAAAGGTTTCTCCGAGTGATATCTCTGACGGATAATGGTGCCCGTTACTTTTTGAATGAACTCATCGCTTGGATTCGAGATCTTCTTGCTTACTAGCCATCGCACACCGGCCTGAAAACAAAACCTTGTATCAATTTTTGTTATTAAGAGTATAATGAAATGTATAAAAAGGATCATGAATGAATTTCTAATGCGTATACTTCAAAATCCCAAGTATTCGATACTGACTAAAATCTGTACCGAAGTAAAGCCAGTTGGCAAAGTATACACTCTTCGGCAGTCACGCGGGCGGCCCGTGACTGGCACGACAGGTATAATACAGGTACAACTTTGGCAGAGTGCGACCAAAACAGGATTCGGTCCCGAGCGAGCGCGCGGGTACCCTTTTTAGTGCGGCGAGGAGCCGCTACGAAGAAAGTAATGGCTACAATAAATAACAAAGCATTCGCCGGATGCTCTGACGAGGTAACGCTGTGTGTATATATTATGTGATAGGCCCTATCGTTACGAAACATTGTTGCCTGTATGAAAGAACTACCGAATACGCGTAACAAAAACTGCGACCGAAGCTATGCGCGGATTTCTTAGACTTACCGACGCATTCTTTGTCCCTCTTAGACAGCAGAGGGACGGGTCCGTCGTCCAGGCGGTCTAGGGGTGAGGGGCACAGCGGGTCGCCCTTGCCGAGCAGCTCCTGCCCCGCCTGCAGGCCCAGCTGCTGTTCGTGCAGCCGCTTCTTGATGAGGAAAATCTTCGGCATCTCGGAAGCTCAGTAAACACTGCACTCGATCCGCGTACTCGTCCGTATCACAAGGTCTATCAAAAATCACCCCGTCCAAAATGTAACAACACAACTTTGCATCATAACACTGCACGGTGAGTTTCCTCGCGTTCTGTTATTTTTGGGAGCCACCTAGCAGCACATGCAATACCGTTGGCCGCTGCGAGAGGACTGAGCGGATACTAGTATAATATTCAAATTACTTAAGAAAGTCGTGGGAGCGCGATATTTGTTGGTTTTAGAGTACCCCATCCATCACCCGGTTGCAGCAAGAGCAACTTAACCTAGCGATCGACTCAAATGCGCACCACTGATTAGACTACGACCTCCTTAAAAAAAAGATACACTTAGATATTGCAATATGAAACTATTTGGATACGGTAACATATAATTATCATAATACATAATGTGTACCCGCTTTATATTTCAACACACGACCTTACTCGTCAACGGCTCACATCGCAGTGCACAAATTTAAATTCTAAAATATAAATAATAATCGTTTCAGCTCCGCAGTGACAAATACCCTCGGCCGGCTATAATTCCGCTGAAAACAGTGCCAATAAAATCCGGCCGATTTTATATTGGCTTGCAGCCAACCGTCACATAAGTCTTAGGGTCGGAGCAGACTTCAGACGCGACTGTCACAATTTTTTCGCTGAAACATTTATTTTATTTATTATAATTAGATATGGCCTGGTGGTCGAAATTCGTCCTCAAATCTTTAGATTTGCTTTCCATATGCTTATTAAAACGTATATACAAAATTTACTCTTTGTGTAAGGATGTATAAATCAGTGGCATTGGTGTGTGTGATGATATGTTTTAATAACTTAATGTATGTTTTATAAAAACATTAGCACAACCTCCTTTATATAAATTAAAATACCATACAATAACATACTCCGTCCGCGCAATTTTTGTAAAATGGTACCGAAAGTTTTCACTTCTCGTATAGATATTTAAAACGGCAAATGCATCCGTGCATTCATTTGTAAGGTATAAGAAAGACATGTTACTATATTTCATTGATGGACTCACCATTGTTCTAATGATCAACAGGAGAACATATTTTTTTATGCGACTAGGGGCATTTGTGCAGGTTGCTTACTTAATCATAAGTAATTGCTCGGTATCAAACTCCAGGATCGAGTACGCAACACTGAGATCTGACGAGGGGCGAATATTCGAGACATCGGAGAAACAGTGTTGCGCCTCAAGTGGAGCTGGTCAGGACACTTGGCCCGACGAAGTGATGACAGGTGGAGTAAGGCAGTGACTGAGTGGTGGCCAAGGACAGGAAAACGGAGCATTGGTCGTCCAGCAACCAGATCTTGCCGGTTGTCACACAAACGGACATTGAGACCCGGATAGATGGTCCGATATCGCCCGCTGCCCGGAGTGCCCAACGAGCGGATAGCGGACCGAATTTGACGTCGTCACCCCCTTCCGCTCCGTGTGTTGTTGGTCCGATTCCCGTCTGAGTCTGGGTGTATAATATATATGTATGTATTTATATATTTAAAAAAATATATTTGTATATAACAGACGTCTGTTACCTATTAGATCTCTACCTCACCGAGACGCTATGGCGACGTCGCCAGTTACGTATCCAATAAAATCATATTAAAATTTATTATTTATTTAGAAGCGTAGCCACTTTTACTACTGGCTACTCATTTGGCAACCACAGATCTCCATGGCTACGTAGAGGGCAAAGTCGCCATGGCGTCTCGGTGATGTAGGAACCTAACATAGGCATTAAGTTGTCTACATTAGGAACAGACGACCGTGTGTCATATAGTCCTTTGTATGTATGTATTTACACTAAAAATCAAGAAAGATTGCGTATAAAATATAAAGAATACGTAATAAACTATAAAAACACAAATTAATATCCATACAGCTTTATTAATACTTCAAATAACAGAAATCAAGGGCCATCAGTTTCAAAATATGTCACCTATATAAATGCTCTTCCGTCCGTTGGTTCAGGGATAGGATGGGGAAGAGGCCAAGGTATTGGCGTGCCGTCATAACAGACGCCTTGGCTTTGGGTTATTCCCCAACCATCGGACCACCCTAGCAAATTGCATATTTCACCCCACTCTTCAATCTTTGATCCACGCGGCAATTTCACCACCTCTATCAAATACCTCTGGAATCCGACTGAATGGGGACTGTCTGAAATAATAAAACAATTTTCTTTAATTAATATTAGTACTTAGTTCTCGTGAATTTTTTCTATGTCACAAGGGGCAAACGAGCAGAAAGCAGGCACCTGATAGCCTACCGACGTCTATGGACATTCCCACGATCAGGTCACAACAAACAGATTCGTTGCCGGCCTTTAATGACGAGTTTAAGCCACCGGGATGTCTCACAAACCGAACGAAACGCGACAAAAATTAGACGTCCACGGACACCTGCACTAGTTGGCTCGTGGATGCGTTGCCTGCCATAAAAAGGGGGCATAGGTCCCCGGGACGAGGCCTGCTGCCTGCTCGTCTGCCCCCTTGTAACAAAAAAAGAAAACATTTTTGTTATTCTGTCTGTTTGTTACGCCTAAACAATGACTAGGGAGAGAGGGTAGCATCTGCCTGAAATACGGCTAGAACCACAGCGCTACTCCAGGGAGACTCATCCTCTCTCACTCTGATCCACAGGTTAGAGTGAGAGATGAGGACCTTCTCTACCGTCGCGATGCCGTATGCAAGAGACTTTGAGAAAGGAAAGCCAGACAGACTGGTACCGTTACGCGTTACGTAACGAAGCGCTTTATCCTCCCATCCTCCTCGTATGCGTGACTTAGGCGGAACATGACAATGGGTCATGTTTTTTCGTGCGTGCATTCATGGATTTATTAGATGATTTCATGTTAAAAAGGTATTAAGTGAATAGGGAAATGTTTTTTTTAAAATTATTTTTGAATGGCGAGGCCAGGTACCGGTACCCCTCCGCCATAAGGAAGGAACAATGCTTCAGATTCATTGCTTGAAGCGGAATTAAGCTGAGCTTACTTCGTTTTCTTTAGTAGTTACCTTGACTGTTATAGTTTTTGTATTGTGCTTTTATTTAATTTGTAACCATTATATGCTAGCAATAAATATTCATTTTTATTTATTTTATTCGACTGCATACAAAACGGAGGCGATATGTCGGCAGGGTAGTGCACTACGGCGGGCCGGTGGTGTACAGCGCGCGCGGCATCGTGGCCAAGAACCGCGACGCGGTGTGTCGGCGCTGTGCGGCCGTGCTGGGCGCGGCCAGGGAACCGCTGCTGGCCGCGCTCTTCGCGCCGGGGGCGGGGGCCGCTGCCTATACTGGAAGGTACCTTAATCACAATAATGTTTGCGGGCTAATCAAGAGACCGAGACCGGAGACCGTGAACGTCACTGGACAAGGCAATGTTCGCTCGCGAACTATCGTTCACACATTGCCATATGTCAAGTGAGGGTCGCTTGTCTTGGTCTCGCTCGAGAACCGCTAACCTTACGGATTTCCGTCCGTCTTCCTACCTTGGAGCTATCGAGGTTTTAGCTCTAACCGGTGTGTCTGTATCAGTGGTTCCCCGCGGCGGCCGTGCGCGCTGGCGTGCCGACAGCGTGCTCTGGTGGGCGCTTTGGTGCGGAGGTTGCCGGCGGAATTTAACAAAGAATCTTAAGCACTTAGGAAATCATTAAATGTAAATGTAGTTCATACACATATGTATGTAAAACTAAGTGCACGCACGTTTGCGCGCATGCCCGTACGTACGCACACATACACGCTCGTACGTACGCACGCATGCGCTCATAGACACTCACGCTTTAATACCATCCGTGCTAAACTCGTGATAAAAAAAGTTACTGATTATAATAGCATTCTAGAACGTGCTTTATGACATCCGCAGGAAGTTACCAGAGCGGTCGTCATCAGGCCAGCAGCAAAGCCAACATAGCAGCAGCAGTGGTGCGCACACCTCCGCAGCCAGCACTCCTCCAGCACCACCCAGAGCGCCTATCCCAGCCATTTTACACTGAAACTTATCAAATCCAAAAGTTGCTTTGTATTGACAACCTGGTGAACGAAGTTTCGTAAATCTTTTTTTATTGGATAGACATGCGTTTGACTGCTATGACATCTGAGGGTATAGCACGAACATTTTCGATAGTTTTACTTTATTTTACATTCGAAACCAAACGTCAAATGAAGGTTCGTGCTTCCATTTTACACGACTTACATCGACGTCGAGGATTCGATACGGGGCAAACGTGCAGGCAGCAGGCACCTAAATGCCTACCGACGCCCATGGACGTCTGCACGTTTGCTTCTTGGAACATTAAAAAAAATATAAATTCATAAATAATTTGTTGTGTCTATTGCCGTAACCAGACATGGCTTCATTTGAATGATCATTGAAATGATCATGTAGTGTGGCCGGGGACTTTCTGCAGCTGCGCAAAGTTTTGTAGAACTTTGTAGTCTTCAAGGAAAAAAATATACAAACACTTTAAGCTATGTCTGGATCCGACATAATAGTAAATTCATAAACATTCGAGCAGAACTCACTAGTACAGTATGTATCTGTATAGCCCTCAAAATGTTACTTTTAACGTTCTGTTTGCAGGTGTGCTTCTACAGTGGAAACACAGCTGGCAACGCAACCCGGAGATGACGAGGGGGTTGCACACGAGGCCGCATTTTCGGAGGGCGCTCTTCATAGTTGGCCTACTTTTACACTCTATTATTTGTAAACACATATTTTTTGTAATTTTTTATTTTGTAATAATATTTTAATTATTTATTTTTCACAGATTAATGTACTACTTTAAATAGTAGTTTATTTGAATCTGCACCCATTAATGTTCCAGCCAAAGTTCAAAGTTTATAACTTGTGTTAGTAAATCCTAATAAATTATGACGAAAGTTTTGAAATACTGTAATGCGAGGTTTAACTTTCCGTTTTCAGTTTTATGTAGTTGTTGTATATGACACTTCATTAAAAGATTTAATATGTCTATTCATTTTTTTAAGTTTACTTCTTTCGTGTTTTCTGCGCAAGCTAAAATCTGCTGTTTTTTCTTTCATTTTATAAGGCAGTGGTTTACCTACTACCAGAGGGCTCATAGATGCCGACATTTAAAGAGGGGTTTAGGTTATTGGGTATTGTCACAAACCGAACGAAATGCAATAACAATACCATCGTTTGACGTGAGTGCATTGCCACTATTTCGCGCCGATCTTATGTGAAAAAGAGGTACTGGTAACCGGACGGGCTGGTACCATTGGAACCAAGGACCAAGGATCTGGACCAAGGGACTGCAAACTTGACGCTACCTTTAATTAAATAAATAGATAGGAGTAAAGAAAGAGATAGAGTAAAAGGATATAAAGTTAGTTGGAAACGAGGAAATGGATGCGAATACTACTGTCACGGACGGTATAGGGGGGAGTTATAATAGCAGCTAGGGTTGTCCAGGTTCGCGTACCCGTAGTGGATTTATACCACTTCGGACAAATAAAAAGGAAGATCCACTACCTGGTCTGATATCAGAGTTAAAATTATGAGATTTCTGATGAACAAATTAAATACGTTTCATAAATCTGTGAATCAGAAATAAAGGATAGTATTATGGGTGACAATTTCAACTAAATATAACCTACGTCTATTTAAGCAATTAAAAAACATTAAGTATATAATATCTCTTCTATGCTCGCAATTTCTATTTATATGAGCGTCTATAATTTACAAATGACTAATAACAATAGACACAAATCAAAACATTTATTCGGAAAGTTCCACAAATATTATTCCTTTGACGTATTTATTTTTTTATCTAAATATTTATGAGAAAGGAATCTAAACATTTATTTATTCTTTATTAGAAAAGACGTTTAAAGCCTTACTAGTAGGATCATACTAGATTGAGTAGACAGGGGAAGGAACAATGACAGAGAAGATAAGTGTTAGTGATCACTATAAAGAGCGCGCTCTTAAACCTACACCTGGTTCACAAGTCCCGGGCACTGCTATGGTTCCTTCCTCTGCAACGCGATGAACCCGACACCCGCGCGGTGAATCCATGGAATGCTATGAAATTCGTCTCTCTATCTCTATTTAATACCTCTTTGTCCATGTTACATATTAAAATGTACACCGCAAATGCAACAATACCAGTAGTAATGATATTTATAGCTCTTTCCGTATGTGTAACTTCCTTCCTTCTGTGATAATTTAATGAATAACAATCAATTGTATTGTCATGTAGGTAGTTAAAATATAATAACGGTAGAAATTATCTGTAGTAATGCCGGAGCCAGACATAGCTCAAAGTATTTGTACATTTTTGTCCTTGAAGATTACAAAGCTCTACAAAATTTTGCGCAGTTACGCCGTCTCCTGCCACACTACATGATCATTCAAATGAAACTATGTCTAGCGCCGGCATTATAATATAATCATCAAAAGCTAAGTGCAACCAAAATATTTTTTTTTCTAAGGACTCAAACTCTGACTCTGGAAAATGGTCTTAAATCCATGAAGTGTGCCATAAGTCCACGTAAATGGTTTTAAGGTTTTTTTAAATCAAATACTATAAGTTAATTTAAAATAAATTTGTATTTAAACGGAGCTTTACAGAATATTCAATGTTTAAAAACAATACGCTGTGAATAATTAAAAGCTATGACACGAGTGTTACAACTTCTGTAAACGGACGCATTATTTTGAACTAACGATCGAGCGATGACGTGTTAAAATATAATTGAAAAGCCAACGAATAACCGATGAAGCGATGTACGACATCTGCTATTTGTTCACGCATTTAACGTATTAGGAGTCTGTATCCAAACGTTAAAACTGCAATTACTTTATCATTTTATTCAATGCGCTTATATTATTAAAAAAAAATTTTACGTAAAGCATGAAACCGACTTTAATACCTAATAAAAGTACAATTGTTTCTTCCCTATTTGATCCCTTCTTAAGCCGGAGCCAGACATAGCTCAGTGTTTGTACATTTTATGTTATTGAAGACTAAAAATTACTATAAAACTACTATACGCAGCTACACAAAG
>JANCMC010003576.1:0-58686 GCA_024363005.1 Charaxes varanes | reverse complement strand
ATAGCTCAGTGTTTGTACATTTTATGTTATTGAAGACTAAAAATTACTATAAAACTACTATACGCAGCTACACAAAGTCTCTCATTGAAATGATCATTCAAATGAAGTTATGTCTGGCTCCAGCATTAACCTGTCTAGTATCCATAAAAATACGCTTGAAAAATTCAAAACTGTACAACTTCATTGAAAATTGGTTATTCTGCCATAAAAAATATTATGTGTTATTATTTATAAACGGTAGGCATAAAGTAATGAATGTTGTACGAGCTAAACAAAATCTGCGTTTTGCAATGTAGAAAAAAAAAATTGTTTTGTCATAGACTACAGAATAAATTGGATTATTGAAATATTTAAAACGTTCGATTTACTTGACAGAATATTGTTTGATGTTCGGTAGCGGTACCGTTGTGTAATTGTCACTTGAAGGAACCCTTTAAACGGCCCGATACCCATTTAGCTCGTTGTGTTAAACCAATTTATTTATAGTGTAGTTGGAGCATGTGTTGGTATAGCGCGGCGCGACGGTCGGTTGCGATTTGAGGCCGGCAAGTCAACGCCACGGCCAAGGTCGGCTCGTCCGGCTTAGGCAAACAATCATAAGAATTCAATGCAATCAAAGACAAAAGCCCTAATCCTATAATCTAAGGAGATTTAAACGATTTCTCATGAGCATGCTTTTACTAGTCTAACTTTTAAAGAAGAATACAGAAAGCAGTATTGCTTGAGACAGCACGAATCGTGAGAAGGTTCTTTAGTCTGAAGGCTTGACCTTCGTTAGCTTGGATTCACGTTTTGCTTGGACTGTATGTATGTTCAACATATGTCAATGCTTACCTGTGTTTATAAATATAAGTGATACATTTAATATTCATAAATATAAGGGTGAAAATGTATTATTAAACAAAAAATTGAAAATAAATCTCTTGAGACAAATAATGCTACGTACAAGTGTCTCCGAAGAATCATTCTGCGAATGAGGATTGCAGCATGATGCAAAATTGTTGGTGGTCGTTACTGATAAGTGGTTCGCTTCACACGGGTAGGGTTGTCGAGAAGAAACGCCACAGTTTTTTATTCTTTTTCTCATACTTAAATAAGGTGAATATTGTTGTTTATATAATAATGTCTGTCAGTTTACCCTTCTTCTTATAGGTTCCTATACAATAATGCCTTATCCAATTAACTATTAGGTATATTTACTATATATTCTAAATTAATTAAAATTACTTACATTACTATTGTACGTGACTTTAATTAGAAGCTAAATAAATATATTTTGTAGCAAAATATATATATAATATTTATTTTTGATAAATATTTATTTCAAAAAAATAAGTGGATGAATGAAAATGTGGTGAAATTCATGACGACTGGCAACCCTTTTCACAGACGGCCATAGACATTATATCCAGTCAATAGAACTTTACTAGAGGTAAAGTGGCTTAGTGTCCGTACATAAAAGTGCCATATCAGTACGTCATATTTCCTTACAAAGAGGTATTATAGGTACGGAGTACAATAATTATGGCGCAATAATTACGCACTATATTATCAATTAGTGGCCATAGAAAAAGCGGAACGTCTTGTACGTCTGACACCTTTTTATTATTTTATAAAAAAACCTCTATAGTTTATTTACAACTACTTTTTTTATTTGGTAATGTTGTTATGAAAATATTAAAATTTATCTTTGAAAAATGTACAAAAAAAGCAAGTCATTGCTTAAAAGCAATCTCTATCAGTAATTATTGAAACAGATGATCTTGCGTCATAAGTTTTATTTCACTGGCTTATAAACTCTCGGTTTCGGTCGCATTATATCTCTACACTCCACGTTCAGCCAGCGACTTATCAATCCTTGCCTCCACACCGGAAATATCTGCGCATAGACAAGGGAGGGAGGCACCCAACGGAGGCGCATTCCCGTGTGGGTCTTTTGTGTCGCGGCCGCCCGTCCGACCGGTTCCAGCGAGCGTTCAACCCGGTTATCTCGCGAATTTACGCAGATCGACCTGTTACTATTTCTTAAAACCAATATTACCTTGTTACCACACCTGACACTTACTTTTAATTTATAAAGACGGATATATTAGGCACACCTAATATTATTCCATATATTAAAAAAAAATAAACAAGCTAAGGCAACATATGTACTTTGTTTGTCAGCATTTGCGGTCTCGAATTATCGATGACAGTTATACAGAGATTTAAATCTTTTGTTATTTTTTTAAATTGCATTCCGAGGAGACGATTGATAAATTTTTCCTCCATGTATTTATATTCCGACTTACTACTTATTCCGCTATTCGGAACGGAGACACAGAATTTTAACATATGTATTAATTAAATTCCACTCTAAAAAATAGCGCAACCTGAATGTATTGGTATAATAATAAATAAAGTAGAAAAAGCACTATAACTTAATCTATTGAAAGTAAATAAGACTCATAAATTTTTACGATAAAGCGGTAATTAATTTTACATAAAATACATTTAAAATTGTCGGAATGACATCAATTTAGCGGAAGATATCCGTTGCAAATTCTGAGTCATAATTAATCATAAAGCCAGTATTACTATTTATGACTGTATTAACAATAAATCTGATGCTAAAATATTTTCTACGTTTTGATTGAATCTTAACTCACCAGAACTCGAAATTCATCCATGGGTGTTGAATTTCGACATCTGGTGAGTTTCCTTGATATCTGAAGATTTACAAATATTTAATTAGAGGTAGCGCCATGCTTGTAGCCGAATTGGGCCGGCGCGTCCGGGTACCAGTACCTCTTTCTCACATGTATGGACGAAGGTGATCGCGTCAGTGAGTCAACGCGTAGGCGCTTGGGGACTAGGATGAATTAATTGATCTGGTTCACCCTACAAGAATAGAGCATACTCATTTCTCAAAGGCCAGCAACGAATCTGTAGTCGCTCGGTGTTGCAGTTGTCCATGGGAATCGGTAGTCACTTACGTACGGCCCGTTTGCCCCTTGTTTAATAAAAAAAAGGAAAAAAAAACTTTTGGAAATCATTACCATACGCATTTTAAATCGAATTAACATAAATAAAAACATTTTTAAACTGAATAACTACTCTGTACAGTGCACAAAAATACACTCTATCCTTTCAATATTTTTGTTGCTCAATATTTTGGTCGGCATTTGTGTCGATCACTAGGTTAAGTTGCTCTTGCTGCGACCGGGTGACCCATTCTAGCACTAGTTTATATTTGATATACGACCTCCTCCGTGTCTCGGAATGCACGTAGAACAGTGGGACCCGATTAATATCACTTTGTGATATCACTATATGATAGTCGTAACGTTGTAAAAATCGTGGAGGTCCCCAGGATGATCTCAGATGGCAATCTGTTATCTTACCCGCCCCACATCCACATCCTCTACAATCTAAGCGGAGCATGATATTTAACCGGATTAACGCTAGGAAGAAGAAGGATGGAGAAGAAATAAACGCTTTACCTACCGTTTGACTAACTGTGAGTGAAATTAGTACATAATATTGTGGGGAACTAATCACCACTTCACTTGCCGGTTGTGGATAACGCCTAAGGCTAGCATTAAACAAGTAATATTGTTAGAACGTGACCCTATATTGTGAAATTACTCTAAATCCGCCTACAAGGTGCGCCTACTTGCACATTATGGTACGTGCTATATACTTAACGCGCTATCAGTTTGTAAGCCCAATTATATTGAGATTTATCTGCACTGTTTTAGCAATTAACCAAAATTTCAATTCACGTCAAAATATTTACTAGGTAATCCTGTGTCGTGGATAACCATAAAGCCTTTAACATGAGAACTTAATAAACTGTCGCTCGGCCATGAAGATAATTACAGTTTCCTTAGATAATGTTTAGCAGATGTGCATTAGCGTCTCACCTAGCGTCGTATTAGCGTCGCACTACCGGTGCATTAGCGTCTCCCCTAGCGGCTGAGATCAATTATCGAAATGTTATAATAACGGAATGTAACAAATATAATATTTTATACAGGCTCGCAGTCTTCTAGTAGAAGCTCTAAGAGCACACGAAGCGTGTTCAACGATAGCTCCTGTAGTGGTCGGACTAGACTCCGAAGATGATGACGTAGAAGCTGACGCTCGTACCGGCGGCGGAGAGGCACCCGCTGACAGAGCTACCTTACCGGTTAGAATACTATTATAAGTTACGCACTTAAGGTAAAGTTATATAAGCCTAACTTATTCCGAATTCCTAACATCAACTTACACTATTGTGTTCATTGTTATTTTTCAATAGCCGTGTCTTGACTGAACAAGTAGCTCCGCGAGGTAGCCTCGGATGTTGGCCGCGCTTATTTGTTTGGAGCACGTACATTTTCCTCGGGTAAGGCACGTCTTGATTGAGCGAAGAATTTGCCTTCCGAGGCTGCCTCGCGGGGCTGCTCGCTCAGTCAGGACACAACTATTGGCTAACAGCTAGTCTAGCTATGAAAGTTTTCAATTGAAATTATCTTAACTTCTACCTAGCGATATCCCGATCTGTTACTAGGGTCCGCTCAAATTACACAAGATGGCTGTGGTGCGATCTAAGATGACCGGCTGCCCAAAATCTGTGGAATCCCCACCATCTCACGACTACTATCACTCAGTGAAATTAATTGGCACCCACTGTTTACGTGCTTTCCGAAATACGGAGTAGGTCAGATATTAGAAAACCAGTGTCAAAATGGTTCACCCATATATCAGCCACTCGCGGTAAGAACTGTTAAACCTAGCGATTGTCTTAAATGCCTACCACTGACTAGGCTACGAGATCTTCAAGTCAATAAGTTCAAGTTGTATGATATGTGTGGGCAGATAAATAATCTCATTTTAAATGACTATCGACGGTCCGACGCCCATAGACAACTGTACCAAAAGGCTTGCAGACACTTGGCCGGCCTTTGAGAAATGTAACACTGTAACTTTCTCGACTTAACTGTTCAGCCGTTAGTCGTAAAGTTTTGCGTATACATTATCAAGGAAATACCCTTCTCTTCCTATCTTCTAGTAGTCTCTATCTCTAGTATCTTCTTATATTCAGTAGAATAGAACAGTTACTTTCTATCCAGAAAAAACGACCGGGTATTTATAAATTTCTACAAAAAAATATTTGTGTATAACAGGCGTCTGTTACTTATAACATAGGCATTAAGTTGTCTACCTTAGGAACGTCGAACGTCTGTTCGTTTGTCATATAGTCCTGTATATTTATTTATTTATATTACATCCAGACTCCGATGAGCTATTGTTGCTATAGCCGTTTTAAGGATTCCGTAGTCTTACAAAAACCCTTGTAGTTTCACTCTGACCATTCGTCCATAAGACCGTCCGTCCGCAATGTTAATTCGGTCGAATTCGGCTGCAGACCAATGGGACTGGAAGCGTGACACTACCTCAAATTAAATTATTTAGCAGTTATTTGTCAATTTAACCGGTTTAAATGTTTTTAAATCATAATGAACAAAATACATGCATTGTTAGTTTGTGATGGTTTTACTTTGACATCGTCCTAAAGCAAAAGTATACATGTATTGCATTAGAGTGCGTATGGTATTAATTTCATAATTTTATATATTAATTATTGCAAATTTTATGAAACTATCAACATTAGCACACCCTTCTCTATAGAAACTCTATTTGTGCCTACTCCTCCGTTGCCGCAATTTTCTTAAAATTGTACCCAAGAACGTATTAATATATAAATTGGCAATATAAAAAATTTTATACTGATTGATTCTCATTTCACTTATTTTGATTTTTCTTCTTCTTCTTCCTAGCGTTATCCCGCTCTAGAACCAGGCTTAGTGTAGAGGCTGTGGCTCTGGGGCGACTTAAGATGAAAGATTGCCATCTGACGTCGTCACCGATGACGTCAGATAGCAATCGGTAATGCCCGAACGATCTCTGCAACGTCACGACTAATATCACTCAGTAACATTAACGAGCCCTCCGTAACACGGAGGTGGTCGAATATCAAATATAAACCAATGTTAGAATAGGTCACTCATCTAACACCTGGTCGCAGCGAGAACTGATCAAATGCCGACCACTGATTAGACCACAACCTCCTGGTTTTTGAATCGCGTTAATGTAAACCTGAATTAATTTTCAGGATACTGGAACGGAGCTATTGCCACGATCACATTATGGGACTTTCTATGATGCAGATGCCTACCTGATATATTCCTGTTCACTTCCTGGCCAGCCTGCTGGACCTGATGTGATTGTAAGTTAATTCATTAGTAGGTAAAAATAAAAAGTCTTCTTTTAACGCTATGAAACGCCTGTATTACCGTCAATATTGATGGCTGCTCCTACAATCTATGCGGACCCTGATACTTAACCGGGATAACGCTAGGAAGTAGAAGTAGATTCATTGTTTTTTGTAGGTAAGGTATTGGATGTATAATGTTATCGGGTGTACGACCTTAACAGACCGTTAAAGTGTGACGTCACAAGTCTATTAGGGTGGTGCCCACCACGGTGGATCCGCGCCTGTTCTGGAAGTTGTCTGTTCTTTCAACTCCTGATTAGATTCGTGCTGCATCCGATTATCTTCAGACAAGCGCGCGGGATTCAAAGCCGTCCCGACAGCTAACTCGTTGTTTGTCAAATTATACTGAAATGAACTTGCAGTTTCTGTGCACAATGTAGAGAAATATTATGAAATGTTGATTCAACTCTAAAATGCTGTCTCGTGTCTTTTGACTTGAAATAATATTGCATTCCTTCTATTTTGTTTTATTCGGTTGTGTTCTAACAAGTTGGTAATAATTGAATTCATTTTATATTAACTAGAGATCGCTGGCGATGAAAAACACGGTCACAAATATTTAGATTTGTATAATTTATGCTTATCTAGATAATAAAATAAATATGTACATATATACTTAATTATAGATGTTACCCATGACATCGGCCGCGTTGATTTCATTTATTTTAAATTCTATTTTTTATAGGTGGTGAGTGACCCGAGGAACTGGAGATTGGTAAAATCATTGTCATGTTTTATGGAAAATACAAAAAAAAATATAGGGGATTAATATTAAAATAGGGAATTGGTTAATTGGCTAATAGAAAAAAAAAATTCGGACATGACGAAAGTATTCCATGTCCGCCAGTCTATAATAAACAATTGCTTACACGAGTCCAAGTAACAATAGACAAGCAGTGTCAGTGACGGCGGGCAGCTCTCATTGTCTGTCTGACGGAATGCAAGTTATTTAATTACAGCATTCACACTCCGAATCAATAGTGCTGTGACGCCTGCTCGTGACAGATACGACACTGCAATACGTAACGCCTTCAATACTTTTTTTTTGCATGAGAAACTAAACTACTTTGCTTTAATCCGCGAATGAATACGAGGGAAAATCGGTGTAATGCTGCAGAGTTGTTACTTAATTTGCTCTAATTTCTTAAGAATAAGAATACCTGTACAATAATAGTAATTTTTTTTTGGAATAACATATATTATACACTACATAGAAAAGACTGTAAATGTCGCAGGCAGATAGCTTAATTAGTCAGCCGTTCAATCAACAGTCTACTAAAGGGCGCCTTTCCTTCCTGAACGATATTCAGCCATTTGATTGAACACGTACGCAAATTACTTGGAGCGATGACGATTCATTACTCGCCAAGCCTTTTCAAAGTTTAACGAAACATAGTAAATTGCAAGAGTGTAGTGACTATAATAACGTGAATTTAGCTCTGTGAGTTACGAGTTTTTCGATTTGATCACTCAAAAGCAAATCTCAACCTAATGTCACCATAATTAATTGCCTCAATTGTTCAATAGCAGTTCAAAACGGATAGGTTAGGTTCATTATATATTTGCTCAAATACAGCAAATGTTTTTGTAAATATACCAAAAGATGACAAAATTTAACATTGGCATGTTTAGATTTTAGATTAATCATCTAAATATGCCAATGCTAAATATTGTCACTTAGACATGATCACATATATCACATGGTCACCCTATCGTACAAATCATATATGGCCTAAAAACATTAGCCAGTCAGTTTATTAATTAATGTTCTAACCGCAACGGCTGAAAATCATTCAGGAAACTAGTTGAAGAGCGCCGTATAGTAAGAGGCTAGGAATTTGACGGAACGGCTGATAAAGCTAGGTGTCTGCGACATATACAGGGTAACTGTGAGACACTTAGAATACTTAAGGAAAGTACTCGATTCTTGTTTCTCGCGAACGTGTGTCCACTCTAGTAAAGGTCAATGTGTTCCGTAAACAATTGGTTAATTTTCTTTTAATCTCACGTGCTAATTAATTAATATATAATAATTAATTGATATTTAACATTTAATGTTAATTTTTTCTTCATATATATACATACATATATACGGACGTCTGTTCTTAAAGTAGACAACTTAATGCCTGTCTTATAGGTAACAGGCGCCTATTATACACAAATATTTTTTTTGTATAAATACATATAGATAATACACCCAGACTCGAGGCGGGAATCGAACCCAGGAACCCTGGAGCGGAAGGCAGGGTCATTGCCCACTGAGCCAACGGCACCCAGACTCGAGGTGGGAATCGAACCCACGATCCCCGGAGCAGAAGGCAGGGTCACTACCCACTGCGCCAACGGGCCAGCCTGTGCTTAGATAACATCATTTATATATTTGAAAATAAAATTACAGTTTAAACTATCGCGATTATTTTCATAATTAACATTCGGTCAAACTATATAAGCAAGGTTTAACTTGTTTACAATTACGTAAACTGTATAACAGTCCCTAACACTTGTTGCATCAACCATCAAGTGATGTGACTTCTAACGTTGCTGTGATAAGTGCTTTGATTTTGTCATACCCGCGAACACATAACTTGGGAAGGTAAAGGGACCAAGAGAGACATGAAGAAATATTCTTGTTAAAAAATACGGGCACTCCGAGAATGCCCACAGAAGAAGAGACAAATCGTCAGAGGTGTCGGTTACGGTTACGGTGTCGCGAGTTTAATGTTTAAATTTTTGCCCTATCTTCAAAACGCACAATGCACCTAAATTTTTACTCCAAATAACATATGTCACACTGGGCTAAGCTTAAAAGTCTAACTTCCCCTTAGGTCTTTACTCCGTATGTATAAAGCTTTAGCGGTTTCCACTTTAAAATCATTTTAATAACTCGTTACAAAAGTTAAATTCGAGTTCTAGCGTTACGTTGAAATGTTTATACAGCATTTGCATTAAATTCTAGAATCATACCGGTTTTTTGGGTCTTACTTATTTTGTACTGTGCTGTAGTGTACTATATTTCAGTAGTACTTTCAATGTACTGTGTGTCATATTTCTTGTTTATGTTACAAAGGGGCAAACGAGCAAGCAGCAGGCAGCTAAGTGCCTACTGACGCCCATTGACATTTGCACAACCAGAAGGTTAGCAGATGCGTTGCCGGTCTTTAATGACGAGTTTAGGCCACCGGGAAGTCTCATAAACCGAACGAAACGTGACAACAATGCCATCACTTGACGTGACAGCATTGCCGCCACTTCACGCCTATCTTATGTAAGAAAGAGGTACTGGTACCCGGACGCGCCGGTTCAATTTGGCTATAAGCATGGCGCTACCTCTAATTTGAAAGACAGGCCCTGTTTTATAGGTAACAGCCGCCTGTAATACACAAATATTTTTTTTTAGAAATATATAAATACATACATATGGATATATTTTGATAGGCCAAACGGTGACCTGATAAAAACGTCTACAAAAAAAACAATATATATGCAATTAGGTTCATTCGTTTGGAAGTTATGCGCGTACATACATTTCGGCGATCCATTTTTATTTATAAGGATAATTACTATGCAAACGTAACCGGGCAATTTTAAGTTTCTCTGTTTTATAATAGTTTTTGATGAATAATTTGTGTAAGTGTTATATTAAAAAAAAAAAAAACAAACACATTTGTGTTTTAAAATTTATTTACATACAATTTAAACGGAACTGCGTAGAACCAAATAACTCCTTATACAATCTGTATTTACAAATTAAAAAGACTCAATATTCTCAAATAAATGTCATACAAAATTAGAAACTGCTAAAAAAAAACTTCATAAAACCTATGGTTCGTTACTTCTACATAATATAAAATTGGGGTATATTATATATATACATTGCTATAAGATACTAATATACAATGTTTGTAGTGGTAATATCGCAACGCACTACTGCTTGTTTTGAAAATAGCAAAATCAGAACAAAATATCAAATAGAATCTTTTTTCTAATTTCACCCTTATCGGGTGAATTGACTTCCCCGGTCTCTCCCAAACAGACGGGTGACGACAGTATTGGAGATATTTCAATAAAATACAAGTTTTCTTCTAATATTTGTTATAATTTTATATGAAACTACAACAAAGCATTGGTCTGACATATCAGATGGCCTGTCGGTCTGCCACCCTCTTCCACGAAACAAAATATGGCTTCCTTATCTATCAGATTTTATGTCAAACCGCAAAGAGTTTTTGCTTAGTTTATTTCAACGAAAGCGAATGAAAGGCATCCACGATATTTATAATTTTTAATAAAATTATAGATTGCAATATTAAACTTTCATATACCAAGACCCATATCAGCAAGGAAGTGGGATGGGAAAATAAACGGAATTAACATATATTTACAGTATAAATGTCGCACGACCAATTTTGAATATAACTTTAATTCCTAACAAAGAGATTCTCAATAAAACTGTTAATAATTCTTAGGTCCGTGATAATGCAAACGCTTTTTGGGAATAAAGTCAAAACGTATAGTTTACAGTTGAGCAAATTCGTCTTCAGGTGATTTTTTTATATCCTTAATAAATAAAGACCTTATCCAGACTCGAGGTGGGAATCGAACCCACGGCCCCCGGAGCAGAAGGCAGGGTAGTAGGTAGTAAGTTTATTAACTAAATATCAGAGGGCCTAGCACCAACATTAGAGATAGTTTTACTTACATAAACGATCTAAATTGAACGTTTTATTATTGCTACGGTTGTACAGATCTTAGTTGTAAAATATTGCTAGCTCGAATGAAATGAGAACTCGCACGCATCGAATAAAATGAAAGCAAGAACCTTCACGACGTTTCGTTTCGAACGTATAAGTAAATAAAACTATCGAGAACGTTCGTGCTAGGCCCTAGATCGGATCCAATTTGTTTATGCTGTAAGAAAACTCCATGTGCCACCAAGGGCTGACGGATTGTAATGGCAAGCAGAGCTCTAAGCGTATAGTGCTCCAAGTAGATGATAAAAATGACGAGGAAACAGCACCACACAATACGTTACTTCCGACTGGCGCGTTGGCGCAGTTAGCAGTGCCCCTGTTTATCGCTGTGCCCGATATCCTACCACCTCGAGTCTGAGAGTACTGTGTATATTAGGTATATATTTGAAAGATTTTTGTGTATCAGTCGGCTGTTACCAGGCACAGGCATTAAATTGCCTAACCTAGTAACCAGAGACCGTGTGTTTAATATTTGTATGTATATATTTATATATCACGTCTATTTCGCCAGTTGTCACTGAGCCTGTGTAGCAGTATGCATCAATCTAGGTAATAGGGCGGTAAGAAGACAATGTGGAAAATAGTGTCTAAACCGAAATATGATCATTGTATATTGATAGTAGATAGACGATCAGATAACATATTAATGGCCGCCCAATCATACAAACCGGCTCGAGAGCATTTTTTTTACGCACGCCCGATTATAATGACTTTGTACGACGGACATGCTGACATAGGCCGGTTGAGAGACCTTGATCAAAAGTTCGAGCGGATATTGCGAAAACAGTATCGTTAATTTAATTTTTTAATGTAATTTTCGTACTTTTTATCAGGGTCCGAGCTTGCTGGAGACCAAATCAAAGTACCAGTTTATCTCTAAACATCATAAACCAAGAGCTTCATTATATCAAAGAGGATAAAATGTAATAATAGACCTTACTTGCATATATTTAAGTAGTATTATAGGTTGCCCTGCTCTTCTCCTACAAAGCATAGCATTGCCTCGTATTCATTCGCGGATTAAAGCAAAGTAGTTTAGTTTTTCAAGCATAGCTCAAAATGTTTGTACATTATTGTCCTTGAAGACTACAAAGTTCTACAAAACTTTCCGCAGCGAAACAAAGCGCCCGGCCACACTACATGATCATTGAAATGATCATTCAAATGAAGTTATGGTAGGCGGCTGTTACCTATAACACAGGCATTAAGTTGTCTACCTTAGGAACAGACGTCCGTGTGTCATATAGTCCTTGATTACCTTTTTTAGGTCTCGGATCGAAGATAATTTTTACGCTTCATTTGTAATGGTATTTTCAACAATCAACAATTTTAAGCTGTATGCGAATTAATGCAAGCCCGGAATGGTGAAATTCACTGATCTATTTATTAGTAATAGATAAGTACAGAAGAAGGGACGCTACTAGGAACTTTGAGTAATAATAAAGGAGTACCGAAGCAAACCTTTTTATTCGAACTATACCTCATGGGAAATCTAATAGTTCGTCCCATTATATTTAGTTTTCAATTGAAGTGGGTTTTGTCCTCAAACATCCCAAATTGGCCTTTTAGATACTCTTCCTCGATCCATCCTTATTTAATTAGGTAGGGGAACGTAAGGAAATTTATTGTTAAAACATTCCTCACGTTTGAAAAAAAAAGAACGATATTGCTGGAGCAAAAATATCTATCACGTGTTAGACAGAATGTAGCTACTGGATAAAAAGTGTCCGTGAAATCTATCTATGCGAATGTCCTTTGTAGAGCCTATCTCCTGATAATGTTTCTTTGATTTTCCTTAGTTTTGATTTATTCGCTAGATGTATAGGCCGCATCCGGACTTGAGAGACTTCCTTTCCGAGTCAAAATGTCTCATATAGTGACCAGAGTCATACATTTATAGTGTATGTGCTTATATTTAATTAATTTAAGAAACAGTCATATATATACCTTCTTCCTAGCATTATCTCGGTCTAGTACCAGAGTCTGCTTCGATTGCTGAGGAAGTGGCTGTTGGGGGGAGTTAGGATGATCAATTACCTTCTGACGTTATCCTCGGAACACCACGATCTCTAAAATCACACCATTAACGTCACTCACTCACCATTAATCGAGTCCTACTGTTTTACGTGCTTTCCGCCCTGAGAAGGGCCTTTTTAATAATCACTTGAAAATCATTTGATTGATAAGTGCACGCACGGTTGTAGACTTTAGGACATCGAGGTGATGAGGGTGGAGTTTTGAATTGTGTCGAGATATCCTGTGGTGGAAGTCAGTTGCCGGTATAAGCCCGAACAATTTCTCCGAACACTCCCCATGATATATGCGGTGTATGAAAAATCCTTGTCGATTAACCTACGCAGTTTTTTCGCAACGATTTAACTGTACGGTTTTTTCGCAACGATTTATCGTAACGTGTGTAGCGGCTATTACTCTCTTTTGCCTTGACTTTAATCAGAGCCGCACAAAAATAAAATTAAGTATACCTTTCTCAACTGTTTCTGTGACACATTTCTGACTAACGAATGTGGGTGACCCATTTTGCTTCTTGCACGAATTTACATTTCATACAAATGTAGCTAATTTTTCAAGTTTTAAACAGTTTGTAACAGAAGAAAGCTAGGATTTGGGTTTTTAGGGCAAAACTTTTATTTTTTTACCTCAAGCGACGGTTAGGGAAGTAATCATGTACTTTCAAGATGTCTAACCGTGAACAGCGATTTGTTTTATTTATGGTATTAAGAGCCCTACCTCACCTGGGGTCCTAGCAAGAACATTTCGAACCGTTCGAGTCGAAAAGACGACTTTGAAAGTATTCGTGCTGGGCCCACGGCGGACCCCCCTTAGTGTCAACGCGGATTGCATTAGCATTGATTAAAAGCGTGACACGATAAAGACTTGCCTCCTTTGGGCCTAGCCCGAACATTTTCATCTTAAACACAGTCGTCTCTTCGACTTGGAACGATTCGAAATGTTTGTGTTAGGGCCTCGAGACGCTATGGCAACGTCGTCTGCTACGTACCCAAATAATTCATACTAAAATTTGGGACAGGTAGCTCACTAGGCAACGGTTTGTGGACGTCGCCAAATTAGAAGGTACACGATTACTAATGGATACTCCATTGGCAACCGCAGGTATCCATGGCTACGTAGCTGGTGACGTCGCCAGGGCGTCTCGGTGAGGTAGGGCTCTTATGGTGGTGTGGCGACTTGTAGGGCGACCAGTCGCTCAACTAGTCGAGGAACGAATCGAAGTACTTGTCAAAGATCAGGCAACCAGTTCAATGACGGTGGCAAAAGAAAAGCTGGAAGGCCTCCTACACGGTGGACGGACGATCTGGTGAGGTTCGCAGGGAGCCGCTGGACATCGGCGGCCCAAAATAGACCTTTGTGGAAATCCATGGAGGAGGCCTACGTCCAGCAGTGGACTCCATAAGGCTGAAGGAAGGAAGGAAGGAGTAAATTTTCTACTCCAAATCGAATCTCAGCTTGTAACATGCACTATTACATAATCACTAACTTCGCAACTTAAATTTAAAATTCCGTATAACCACATATTTAGCACGTTAATATAAAAAGTTAAAGTGTATACAGTCGCCTATAAAGTGGTATAATTACAATAAAAATGTACGTTTGTCACATTTGTAGGCTTGCCCCACGCAATATTTAACGGGTCAAAACGTAACGCAACTGCGATTACACGGGGATTACACACGCACGCCAAATTACCCCGTATTACACGTGTGGGCAGACCCACATTGCGATATTTCTTTTTTTCACATGTACACTAATGTGCTCCATAATCACACTGTAATATGTGTATTACATGGTCACTTTACTTTTTGGAAATATCTTTAAATTGTTATCCAAAAGATAACTAGTACTTGAATTTGAAAAATATGAAACTTTTTCATATTACACGTAGCTTTTGAAACCGTTATTCTCCTCTTTGGAAATCATTTTTAATCATTTGGAACTATTCAGTTGGTCATTACATACATACCCAAAAGGTTGAAAATAAATAAAATATATAAAATTTATCAACGTCTATGTTTAAATCAAATTTAGTTATTAATTTAAGTAAAAGATTGGACCCTTTTTAATTGAAATATTTTTTTTATCTATGTTGAAGAAATCATAAATTGCATTGCGTAGGAGTCGGTTACATAGTTATCTACAATCAGGTAAACCACCTGCCCATTTGCCCCTTGTCATTGAAAAACAAGGAAGATCGCGAATGCCCCTTGTCATTTAAAATCAAGGAGGATCGCGAAAACACACCCAATATGGCATAATTACTATTATTAGTAGAATTAAATTTCCCTTAATAATTTGTATACAACTTTATAATTGACACATTATAAAGTTATAATAACGACATTCCACAGTATCAGAATACATCAAATTTGGGCTAACTTCACATAATTAACAACAATCTCAACTGACGCTCAAACCGCAATGAACGTAATAGCACTACACCCATTTTGGCCACCGTTATTCACGTTGAAATTATCTTGGCCCATAATTTTCAGTCCCCATAAGGTGCTACTAGCTTTAATACACGACCATGTTAATTAAACAGCCTCGCTTTTGCTTCATTAGACATTGGCTACCAACGAAAGATCGTGGGAATAGCTTTAGGAGTGAAAAATGCTGTTTTTATGGTAAGACAGTAAAATCAAATCAAGCCAAAGCCTGGCCATTCACATAAATACATATGTTTACTGACTGCGTTGAAGAGTTTTTCACGCCAGCCTATTTTGAATTGTAAACTTAGACGAGCAAATTATGTGGAACATTCTGATCATTCCGCACGTTTATGGGATTAATAAGTGGAAATTGATGCGAAAAATATTTATGGCCCTAAAAAGCGTTAACTTCTTCTCTTTCTTCACTTCACAAGGAACAATTAAACTTAATCTTGCGTTCATGATTAATCATGAACGCAAGATTAAGTGCTTAAGCGGGGGATTTAACCAACGACAAACATCTCACTCTTTTAGTCTATAGTACATCCACATAACAATTTCTCTTATATCTAGGGAAATAATTCTCCAATTATTGCAAATAACGCTGCACACATTTTGTTAAGTATGTTGAGTTTTTATGTATGACAGCATCGGAGAATTATATGACACCTTTATTGACACGTCAAACAATATCAGAAACAATGACAGTTTGTTTATTTCTGCTATCTGTTTCGTTTCGTACAAAAACAGTTTCTACTAAACATATCAGTTAAAAATAATGAAATCAATTGCAACATAATGTTAACGACTCAGTCACTAAACTCAATATTAAAACATTCCTATTGCATTTAAAAAACGTAGGCGTGGAAAAACCACTGAATGATTGAGTATAATCATTTTGTAGAATTATCGAAACAAGGCCGAGAAAATACTTGGGCTGCCTTGTATGAATAATAACTTGCGGATGTGATATTTTAAGATATAACAAATGCAAATGCGGATGCAGAAATCATTAAAACACTACTAGCTTGCCCAGTATATGTAAATTTCGTTGCATTCATTAAATTTACAATTCCGGACAACGAAAGAACAAAAAGTATAAATGCTGTATTTTAAAATAAACTAAAGCTAGAGTCCCTTTAAAATATTGCAATATTCATAAATATAATTCAAGATTATTTTTATTCAGAACTTCTAAAATAAAACAAAAAAAAAATTAAAATTATTTATGATAGTATTCGCGGATATTTCTTCTGAAGTAGGAACGCAATTACCAGCAACTTTTTTATATTATTCCTTCGTACATACAGTTAAGTAGATAAGTATATTTTGATAACAAAATGTGTGTTTCCTTTTAAGTTCATTTATATGATACCTGCGTAATGAAAGAGATAATTTTAACGCCGATTTTTAATTCTTTATTTGTCGTGACAGCATTATTTCCGGAACACATACTTGGCAAGTCATTATTGTTAATTACTGAACAGAAAAATATGGCTTTATCACGTTTTTCTCTATCCGGAAACCTATTAAAATAATTGAAACTTTATTAGGCGTGAAATTTGTAAAACCATTACATCGTAATACGTATGTACATATGGATAAGGCTTTTATTAGACGTCTGCATCCAGACAGAGAACAATTAAATTACTTGCCTGAAAAACTAAACTACTTTGCTTAAAATATGCAATTAAATACGAGGGAAAACCGGAGCAATGCTGCAACCCGAAAGTTACACCACCGAACCCGCCACCAAAGCAAAGCACTACACTAACTTTCCGATGTACAGTCAACCAAGAAATTGATTTTCCACGCTAAGGTGGAATGTCGTTAGCACGTCAATTAGTTAAAAGGCTCATATTTGCTTGTTATGCATTACGTTAATTTCTAGCAAACCCTTAGCAAAATTTTCTTTAAATAGGAACTGTCTTCCAAAATGATAAAGCACTTCCTTTGTCGACTATACCTCAACGCACGTTTCGCTTCGACGAAGAATCACCATCAGGAGCTAGGCTCTACTATGGTTAATCGTAAATTAAATTGCAAAAATCCGTGTACTATTTTGCATCTGCAACAATTTGCTATGTTAGAAATTTTTAATGTTGGGCGGGATAAACGTCCCATACCTATTTGCTATAGGCAGTAGAAATATTATCATATTATAATTCCAAAATAATAGCCTAGTCGTACTAAAGTAATTAACGATTATGAATATCTACTATTGTAACGTAAGAGTCATCATTAGCCGAACACATCTATAACAGATGATGTTATACAATTCCGAAATTCTACTAAAATGATATACATGCTAAATTAATTATTATCGGTCATGAATATCCACTATTGCAATGGAAGAATCATCATTGGCCTAATACATTTATAATAGGTGATATAAGCAACAAAAGAAATCAATTGGTGTTCACGGTAATGGCTAAACATTCTAATATAAGACAGGCAGCTTATAAGAACGAAATGGAAAAACATACTTTGTATTTACTCACATTAACTGTAAGATTTACAAATACCCATCCCTTGACTTGTTTTCAAACTTTAAACACTGGCCGTAAGCTAAAAGATATTCCTGGTGAATTCTGGCACAGACTATAACAGCGTAGAACTACTAGCTTCGTTAGAGAAATAAAAAAACTTCCGGCAATGAAAACAAGAGCAGTGTACGCCCAGTTTCATAATGTTACAGATCGTGCGTGCATCGCAGTGATTTGATCACATTGAGCAACTCTTTATCACGTAAGGGTCTTGCACTAATAGCTCCAGAACGGCGCAATATTTTCAAAGAATGGGAAACAGAAGCAGAATTTGGTGACGAATTTATTATTATCATTTATCTTACGAGGGGCAAACGGGCAGGCAGGTCACCTGACCGATTACCGACGCCCATGGACCTCCGCTCCAACAGAAGGCTCGCAGATGTGCTACCGGTATTTAAAGAGGGGGTTAGGCCGCTGGGAACTCTCACAAACCAAACGAAATCTATTTAAAAATATTTCCAAAGAGTTCCAAAAAATTTTAATTCCATTTGGGATCGTTTTTTATTGAATTAAAAAAAAACGTCATCGTGGATTCTATCCACTATTTGTACCATTATTAGAAGTCCTAACTGTATTATTGCCACACCCATATACGAAAAACCTTGAAAACTGCGGGACGTACACACATGATATTTAGCAAGAAGGTAATTTAAAGTTAGTAGACATCTGCTAAGAATGGATTTTTTTATATATCTAGATTAAAGAGTTTAATTTTGCTCTGACGAATTCACGGTAAAGGGCTAGTACTAGATAAAATAAAGGACCTATTTTTATCTGTCTTTATACGCCTATTTGTTATCTACTAAGTGGTTTGAATAGTACAAATGAATTAAATGAATATTAATTTAAACGACAGCTGATTATAAGTGTGATTTATTTAAATAAAATTAACTTGTGTCAAGTATGAACTCTATAATTAATCTTTGCAAAAAAAAAGGTACACAACGCGTGGGAAAAATGAGCGTGTTGATGCAACAGCACAAAAAACCTATTGTATAATTCATTAATTATATCAACCGATACATATTAAATGCTGTATTTAATATTACTTCATTTAGTTCAGTGTTATATAACACTGACCCGATACTACAATAACTGATATTAACTAGTGCATAACCCTTTTTTTTGGTCGACGCAATCGCTATAATGGAAAGCAAAAAACTTTACTTTACAATATTTAAATATCTGTGAAGGCTGCGTTTAATCAGTATAACTTAAATCATTAAAACCTCCTTGGGCATAAAACTTATGTTTCTACAACCTAAAGATACCAAAAGCTATTGTGAAAAAGTTATGCTTTTATTTCACAGATAAATATGATTCAACAATATAGAGTAGATAAATAAAAACAAACCTACGTTTTAAACTATCGATTAATAAAATAAAAATAACATATTACTTACTGGAGCGGCTCAGCAACCCAAAATGAGTTTTGCCTCGCTCAACTTTTCCGTATGGTAAGTAATGTGTAACGCCACCTTGTGAACAAGCCTTGACTATGCCAAGCCAGCCAATGTGACGCTATCAAGGGGACAAACCCTTAGCGTGTGCCGAGCCAAGCCAGCTAAGGCAAGGCAATGCCAAGCCAGCCTCGCTAGATTCGCCAGCCTCGCCAGCCTTCCCAGCCTTGCCCAACTTATATATATATATATACGCGTTGATTATTAAATAATAACTCAAATATGATTATGTGCTATGCTAAAATTTATATTAAAGGGCAGGTCAATTTACTATGATGGCCTCTCCATTACTTCGATTCATAATTGTGGCGGGGGATAGTTCTTATAAATCCAAGCACTATGCATTTGGGAGATATTAATAATTTGTAAAACAAGTTAAGCTGAAGCTCTGCTAGATTATTGTGAAGTATCTATTAGTGTTAAATAGGATTGCTGTGAAGTGTTAAAATGTTAATTAACTACGTGTGACATCTTCCCTATGGAAATCGCCGTTTCAAATGCTAAATTATGATGGCCAGCCCATAATATACGAAACTCACTAGGAGGAAGAAGACTTACATAAAAAATGGAATATAGCGCGTGTCACTAATACAAATGGACTTGAAGCTAATTGTAGCGAGTCAATATTGGCTGGAAATGAACGGCCCGCAATATCGGATTATGTGAAAGCTAGCCTGATTCGATTAGCGGGGAAATTAACAAGATGCTTGTGTGACCACATCTTTCAATACTGGATTTTGTTTTTCTAAGGAAAGAATCTGTATGTAAAATACAGTAGTATTGATGCCTTCTAGAAGTTCCTGGATTTCTTCTTTTCGATCTTCCCTTTTATCTGTCCGATAACTGATCAGATCCACTACGCGACCCAAGAATACCATAGCTACTATTGTAACTCCCCCTATATCGTCCGAGACAGTAATATCCGCATCCTCTCTCTCCTTCTCATCTAGCTTTATATCCTTTCACTCCGTACCTTCCCTTACTCTCTATTGCCACTCCCCCTATACCGTCCGTGACAGTAGTATCCGCATCCTCTCTCTCCTTCTCATCTAGCTTTATATCCTTTCACTCCATACCTTCCCTTACTCTCTATTGTCACTCCCCCTATACCGTCGTCTGTGTGTCATATAGTCTTCACTTCATATTTTATCTATAATTTAACTTAACGTAATTTTACTAGCATTAAGGACAAACTTTTGTAGTTTTTATAATGCTATTATTTATTGTTAATAATATATATATATATATATATATATATTACGTCTGTACAAGCCAATCCTAGATTTTTTTTACTATATAACAAAGGACAAACGAGCAGGCGGTTCACCTAAGTGTCTACCGACGTCCATGAACAACCGCAACACCAGTGGGATCGCAGATGCGTTGCTGGCCTTTGAATGAGTATAATCGGTAGGGTCGGCCACGACCATTTCAATTATATACATACGCGTAGCAAGAGAAACTTAAAGCCAATCTTGTTAATATTAAAGATGTAAAGCGTTAAACAAGCAAAGATGAAGAAAAAAGAAATGGTAGTCATCCTGAACTTGTATACCTCGCAAGCATATCCTTATTAACCCCCATTCCAGTGAGAGATAATTCCAAAAAGCACTCTATGATTTAACACCTAAAGAGTACCTAGTAGGTAAC
The DNA here is from genome assembly GCA_024363005.1 of Charaxes varanes. Taxonomy (NCBI): domain Eukaryota; kingdom Metazoa; phylum Arthropoda; class Insecta; order Lepidoptera; family Nymphalidae; genus Charaxes; species Charaxes varanes. The sequence goes on along the minus strand of JANCMC010003576.1, from coordinate 37,509 downwards.
AGACATCAGTTAAGAGAACCGATAGAAATAAGCAATAATTACTTCGTGTAAAAGAAGGCAGTATAATCCACGTCTCTTAAGCTACCGGGAATTAAAAATTAGTGAGTCAGGATAGAATACAGTGAGTGACCAACAGAGCCGACAGTGTGAGTAAAGAATACAACGGACCCCCGGTAATCCGACACAGATCTTTAAGTTACTACGTAGTAACGAACTACAATCGAACATATTCGAATTATATATTCGATATACTCTATAATCGAACATGTTCGAATTATCGAATATGCTCGATTATCGAGTAGTGCCAAATACTCCATATAGTCCGGAATATTTTACAAAACGGTGCCATGTAACCCGCCAAAATTACAGATTTAGTGATAAGATTTTATACGTTATATCTTGAAGTACGAATCATACTTCATTAGACAGGAGCCGGATTATCGAGGGTTCGCTGTAATAGAAACGACATTAGCTATCATAAGACGTATAAAAATATAGGCCTTTAGAATATTGAAATTAGTGTAGCGTAGATGTTTCAGCCTCAGTGATACTCCTTACATACTAGACTATGTGCTGTAGTGGTGGCGGTGCGTGATAGTGGTGGTGGCATGGTGGTGGTGGCGTAGTGGTGGTGACGTCCGGTAAATCAGTCGCCGCACGCCACCTCTAGTTAGGACGCGTGAATTATTATGACCTGTAAGCTTATAACTGAGCGTGGTGTCCTAGAAATTTGAGTTATTTTTAAAACTTTTAGAGATAGAGATTTTTAGAGATATAGAGAGAGATTTTAGCTATGTTTTTTCTAGAGATTTTAGCTATTTTTTAAGAGTTTTAGAGATAGAAAGAGAGATTTTTGTTTTTTCTTTTATTTATTATCATAGTTAGTAATACTAGCTGCTTTCCGCAGCTACGTGTGAAAGGGTCCTAGCTTAATCAGCACCTGACATTTCTATTTATTTTTTTAATTTTTATAAAACAAGGGGCAAACGTGTAGGCGGTGACTACTGACACCCATGGACAATTGCAACACCAGAGGGCTCGCAGATGCCTTGCCGACCTTTGAGAAATGAGTATGCTCTTTTCTTGAAGGTCCTTAAGTCGTATCCGTTCGGAAATACCGAAGCTGGCAACTGCATTTGAGTCGATCGCAAGGTTAAGCTAAATAAAAAAATAATATATACAGGACTATATGACACACGGATGTCTGTTCCTAAGACAACCTAATGTAACAGACGCCTGCAATACACAAATATTTTATTTGTAGAAATATATACATATTTTAATAGACCCAAACTCGAGTCGGGAATCGAACCCGCGACGCCCGGAGTGGAAGGCAGGATCACTGCCCATGGGCCATTCAAAGCTGAAAGCTGTTCTTATCGCGTTCGGATAGAAGGGTGAACCATTTTAACACTGGGTTTCAAATATCAAACCTTGTCGGTGATTCGGAAGACACGTAAAACAGTGATTACCGATTAATGTCACTGAGTGATATTAGTCGTGATATTGCAGAGAAAGCGGGGGTTCCGGGGATGACGTTAGACGGCAGTCATCTTAACTCGCCTCACAGCCACATCCTCTGCAATTTAAGCGGACCCTGGTACTAGACCGGGATAACGGATAGGACGGGATAATAGATAGAAGAATACTAGCTGTTCCCCGCGACTCCCCTCACGTGAATTTAGTGATTTAGTCCAATTGGTTTGTTCTATACAAAAAATTCTTGTAACAATCAAAGTTTACTGCTGATATACGGCTCCCCGTGTCAATTTCAAAACTGAGCGGGTTGCCGCAGTGATTGATTTGTATACATATTACACAAACATATTTTGACACAAATACACACACACATACAGATACATTTATATAAATATATATATTTATTTATTTATTTACCTTTAGATACCTATACTGTTCGATTTAACTTTTCTTAGATGATTAAACTTTTATATCTATACTGCCACCCATATTTGCTGCTTTAATTTCTTAATTATTAATGAAAATTTAACATATACTTTTTATTGTATTTATGTGAGAAACGAAATAAACATTATTATTATTATTATTGTTTATTCTGTGACGCCATTTGGGTCTCAGCTGAAAATCAGCTTCGTGTATTATAACGTTACGATACACGACATTATTCTGAGCTGTACACCCTTTCAATATAGTGTTACAGACAAACAAATTTCTCAGCATAAGTTTACTACTGTTGTTCTTTACTCTTTGTAACACTATGATATGAATAAATGTATTTTCTTTTTTTTTCTTTCTAAATATTACAACGAGTATAATTATTATACTGCACACCGCATACAAATAAAACAACAAAACTGAAGAAATTGTTCTAAAATTAATAATAGGTCTTATTGCTGAACAGCGAAATATTTCAAGAAACATCACCACAGAAACAGTAACAATCGGTGCATTTAGAGCACATGTGCTTATGGACCTGGCAGTCGAACAGTTTGATGATTAAGCACACATTTCGCGTCATCGCGATGACGGGAAATGTATCGATAGTTCACTGTACAATTCGACTAAAATTTTGCCTCCGAGTTATAAGGTAAGGTAACTTTAAACCAACCGATTCCAGCTTCGATATGATTGGAATAAAAACCGGGGAAATTGAAAAAGTTCCTGGCGACAGCGACCTCATTAGAACATTCGATTTTTGTGAATGAAGGCGAAATTAACGGCACCTGGCGTCGACTTTGGCACGTGATTTGCTTTTAAAATGGTAAGGCGTATGGAAAATGTTATAATATCATTCTCTATAATCAACTATCCGATCGAGGGCTGACCCTTAAAGAGATCTTCACTTTCATCATATACTTTACCGTTAAGTTTATCAATAATAGAAACAACAATAATAAATAAATATATAGGACTATATGATACACGGACGTCTGTTCCTAAGGTAGACAACTTAATGCCTGTGTTATAATTTCCATCGGGGTCTAGTCGATAATTGAAATAACAAACTGCTCTGGTGCTGACATCGATTGACGTTTAATTTTAGCACATAAAAGAACAACACCTGCTTCAGATGAACAAAACACTAGAAAAGTATATTTTCAACGGCTAATAATGAGTTCTTTTCAGTTTTACTGTGCCGTAAACGATTGATACTCAACTCTATTTATTCACATATAAGAACTGGTTTGGTATGGTTCCATATTATTCAAAAAAGTAACGCGTCAATGTCTGTTAGTTACGTTGTTTTTTATATCGCTTTGTATTTAATGACAGGCATTTAGTTTAGGTATTTTTCTGTGTAAGTAAAACTTTAACAAGAGCTTTATATTTAACACTAATTCTCCTACACATTACACACACACGCACACATACATTCCCACAAACACATTACACGCATACACTAAAGTTGCTAAATAAAGCATTTTGCTCCTCTTGTTTTTTTTTTTTAATTTAGTAGCTAAAATATGTCAATATTATAGAAGGTACTAGCCCCTAGGATACTGGTTTACCTAGTTTAGATGATAGGGTTTCAATGAACTGTATACTTAGTTTTATAACTAAAGATTTCTTATTTCTTATACACTCAAAGGATAGCTGGAAGAGATCTTTTTTAGGAATAAGTTTATCCATTCTAAACTTTTTTGTATATATAACTCTGAATAGTTATTTTTACATTATAGAAGAGAAAAAATTATAAACCCCAATAAATTTCGATTATTACAGATACGTCAACGCATTTTTCCAATTGGGATCTTCGTTGATGACACCTTTACGATAACTATTATTCATTATTCAAGAACAGCATATCGTAATAATGTATAACTTTGGTCTTTGATCCTGTGTAAGTTGTGTAGGTTAAAAGCAGTTGATCGATAGATCTCAGTTTAACTGTGTAGTTTTTTACGCGCCAAAGTATTTTTTTTCACTAAACTGCTTTCTATCTGCAAGCCAGTACGAAATTTAAATTAAACCTTTGATAAATTACCTCTTTGGTCGCCATGTTGCGGTGTAGAAGATAGTTCCATTTTTAAATTACACGCCATATATGATTTTACATAGTAATTTATTTGGCCGCTAAACACGACAGATATGGATTTTCATACAACTATTGCCGGCCGCTGAATACAATACATCAACTCGTATTTGCTCAAAACGCAGTGACGACGGGTGGGGAGGTGGTATTCATATTTTGAACTTATAACTTTCGAGATTTAGCGTGCCCCCAAAACAGAAGCGGCAAAAAAGGACTTCATTGAAGAAATGTTACAGACGGGTTCTGATGGACGTCTTCTCTGACATTTCTTTAACTTTCCAACTGCACTGGTCGGCCTTGGAGGTAAAAGTAATTAAATCAGATAATACTATAAAATGCGGAACACTGCCTACGAGCTGCCACTTATCATCTCTAGCCCTTCCGCGTGCATACGGCGGTGCACACGAATTTAAATTACCTTCATATCAGATGCATTTTAAATATTTATTCCGTAAACTGTACACACCCCTTTGTTACTTTCAAATTTAAACAGTTCTTATAAAATATACTTTAGGAATCAGTAGCGCAATGTCAATGAAATACTTATGTATTGTGTAGTTGTTTATATTTTAAGTTGTTATTCAATGATAAGGCATAGCCAGACAGTTTTTGTTAACTTTGACAAGAATATCGCTACATTACGGTCGCAGTGCTGGTATTTAAAAACTACATGTTTTTTAATTACTACACATAAAATTATTTCGTATAAATATACAATTTCAATATAATTTATACATATATAAATATATTTGTATTTAACACCATCGGCCGCTGGCCGAATACAAAAAAAAACACTAATTTTTAAATCCTATTTTGTAACGCGCATGCGTAGTTTCTCTAGAGTTTGATTTCTTCCTTTGGATATCTTTATGAATAAAATTATTACAATCCAAAGATTTGTAGTTTAAATAAGTTGTAAACACATATGTGTAATAAATTAGTGGGTTCAAAGAAGATCTTTTCTCTGTCATCAACTACTTCCTCACGCAGCAAACTATCTTTGTAAAGTCGCATATTCTGAGCATGCTCTAAGTCAAAGTCACTTTTTTTATACAGGCATTTTATACAAGTTCTTATGGTCGTCAAATGTCTTTCTACTTCTACTTCCTAGCGTTATCCCGGTTAAGTACCAGGGTCAGCTTAGATTGCAGAGGATTTGGCTGCGGGGCGAGTTAAGATGACCGATTGCCATCTAACGTCATCCTCGGAACCCCCACGATCTCTACAACCTTACGACTAATCTTATAACTAAACAAAGTAATTTGTGTATGTATACAAATTTAAAAGGGTTATTAGAATTAGGACAATAGAAAATTTACTTTTTTAATTAAAATTTAATTTAAATTTAGATTAAATTTATATTTGTTACATTACTGTAAATACTTAAAAATTAATGCTTAAACGACTAAATTTCGTTTGACACTGATACATTTGTAAGACTCAGTTTTAACAATATCGAGTAGAATTTCTACCATGTTGTATACATTCTCGTAGCTGGTGTACAAAGCGGTGGGAGTCAATCGAATAGCGTTAGGGGCCCTGAAGTCTGGGACGACGCCCCGAGCTTTCAAAGCCATGGATATCCTATAGCCCTCGTCGTGCATTAAGCAGACGTGTCCTCCTCTCTTATCGTCGTCCCTCGGATTGGCAATCGTGAATCCGTAACAGGCCAGTTTCTTTTCAACCAGAAACATCAAGTACGCCGTAATGTGCAGTGATTTCTTTCTAATATTCGCCATTCCGGCTTCTAAAAACATTTCCAGCGATCCCTCTAGACCTGCCATCGAAATAAGACTTGGTGTTCCTATCAGCCAACCGTTGGCGTCTTTTCTGTGATCAAATTCTTGTAGCAACTCGAATTGTGTCTCCGCTCTGTTACCGAACCATCCGGCTAAGCCCGGCAATAGGTGGAAATGTTTCCTATTCATATATAAAGCAGCTGTGGAGCCGGGACCTCCGTTTAAGTATTTGTACGTGCACCAGACGGCGAAGTCGGGATCTACAGCCTTGAGATCAATTTCTATGGAACCAACCGCGTGACATAAATCCCAGCCGATAATGATATTCCTGTCCTTTGCTGCGCTAGTCAGCTTGAACATGTCCAAAATTTGAGCTGTTTTGTAATATACTGCGGGTAGCAAAATTAGGGCAACGTCTGGTGTCATCGCTTCGATGATGTCTTCTTCGTCCATGAGCTTTCCTCTACATTTAACGACTTTCACAGCGTCTTCGGGCACGTAGCCTTTAAGTCTTACTTGGCTGTCTATTGCGTATCTGTCGGTTGGGAAATTTACATTGTCAACGAGTATTTTGTATGATTCTCGTGTCGGTTTATAGAGCGTGCTCACCGCTTGATGTATGTTCACCGTCGTGGACCCTGTAACAGCAATTTCGTCCGGTGCAGTGTTTACATCAGAGTAGACGCGGCAATAAATTTAATGAGTCTGGCAGGATAATCTACGCTTATGTATATTTTAAGAAAAGTAGGACATAAACGACAGTGGTGGTTTTGTTATACTAGCTACTTAATGAAATGTTTTGGGTCAGCATTGCGCGAGAAAATATCGAGGACTATTTACAAGCTTCTATACGCAACGACGGCTGGATATATCAGGCCTTATTTGTTATACATATAAAAACAGACTAAGAAATTTTCTTCATATTATACTTTTTCTCCTCAGCTATAGATTCTCATTTATTATAATTAGTAGAACTATCCTCTTCCACTTTTAACTGAGTCGGAAGTCGATCCCGGACCACGTACTGACAAGGCGGGCTTGAACGTAACGTCACAGGTCGTGTCAAATCGATTAACAAATCACACAAAAATATGGTCCATTTCTTTTAAAACCACCCAGAAACGATCATCGCACTTCAAAGCGAACGCCAAATCGAATCTCAAGCGAGAGGCGTCGATTGATATTTCTTTAGACGAGTCAATCGCGTCATGTCCGATGTCGATATTGTTTCCAAGGTTAGAAAATTCAGAAAAAACTATTTTGGTCGGGTTATCGAACTCTGAAAACACTCCCATGACAGCAGCGTCGTATATTTACGCTGGCAATCAGTAAAATTTACACCTTCGCGATGTTGTCAGGTTGGTGTACGCGCGCAAGGTTTCCGCTAAATATATGTGTTTCCTTCAGATAACGCGCGAGGGGGCAATGGCTGTGCCCTCGACAAAGAATGCAAATTGAGGTTTCTCGCGTTTTCAGCAAATACCGAAACGGTAAAGATCCGATACAAATAAGGAAGCTAACAAAAGACTTAATCATCAGCGGTGCCTACTTCAGTTGAAAAGAATACCGATACGAGCTGACCCACATAACGACGACGAGTATTTGTATAATATAATCGGTTTGGTTACAAACGTTTTAAATGCCAAATCACGAACGGACTTTTGGAGAAATCCTTACAGAATCCGTATTTAAAAGTATAAACTTGTTCGGACGATAATACCCGTTATTGCACGATAGATGTTTTCTATTCGTTCATTAGAAACAGCATAATTCAGCATAGACAGATTTGGGATTGCATAACAAACATCATCGTATGATAGAAATGGAGTAAGGGTCAATTTAACATGAGATGGCGGTCTGTCACATGATTATATAGACGAAACCTGTCATACAGTCGACCATGAAATTAGTATGCCACGCTAAGGTAGAATGTCGTTTGCACGTCAATTAGTTAAAAGGCTTGTTTTTGCTTGTTATGTTAATTTCAAACAATAACCTTTAGCAAAATTCTCTTTAACTAGGAGCTGACATCCAAAATGGTTAAGCACTCTTGGTCGATTATACAAACGAAATTTCCTACATGGCAAAACTCACACATTTCTAGATTTATTGATACCGCGTTTGTCATCACCAGTGTAATAAATATCCTCCTAGAAGTAACTATAAAGACGTATTCGCGCCCAGAATTTTTAAAACAATTGCCCATAATTTAGGAAAATTTATAACACCTTAAACTTTATTGTTACATTGGCAACGTTCAAAACAGCAATTAAGCGATAACCCCGGAATAAACAAGAATTTATTGCGATTCATTTACTCTCTGTACAAGTACTTGCGAAGCAGTTAACGGGATATTAAATTATCGTTCCTTAAAAATCGAACTCTATTTGATAAGCGCTTCCTTAGAACATTAAAGAGGATTACTTACGAATAAAATATTCTGTTTTTCTACTTCTACTTAAATAATAAACGCGAAAGTTTGTACACATGGATGTATAGATGTCTGGATGTATGTTTAACGCTCTTTCACAAAAAAAAGCTGCTGAATGGATTTTAATAAAAGTTTACAATAATATAGTTTATACAGTACACAGATATTATAGTTTGGTTGTTTTAATGACCAAATTAATCCGCCAAAAGACGACGAGCAACAAGATATTATTTAATTTGTATTTTTTCTAACGTGTCAAACAAGCATACAGCCTGCCAGCCAGGTCAGCCTATAGAAGTTTACATATAACCCCTATTATCCCTCCAAAAAGTTCTAGAAACCCTACTACTTTTGGGCAGCGGTACTATATAATTAACTAATTAAACTACCTAACAGTATCAAAATAATAATAAGCACTGTAATTCATATATTACCTGCATAAACAAACTATTAGCGCCTGCTACAATTTATTAACACCCTCTTTGTTTCTCTAAATTAATATAGGAAAAAAGTTTTCTACCGTCATAAGGAACACTCCGCCATTTATGAGCCAATTTCCGATGATTCTTTTTTGTTTGGTAGGCTATACTTCAGAGTGACCACCATATAAATTTTATCAAATCTAGTCAATCATATATATACAAAGTACATACATCAACATTTCACAAAAAAATTCAAATAAATTATTTTTAAAGTAAAATAAGCCCTCCTGACTTCAAAATCCACCAGGGAAGTAAAATCAAAATAATTGGTACTTTTATACTATTAGTGCATGCGTTTAGAGGGGAACCTATTTGGCTTAGTACCGACATAAACAAATCAGCAGGTGTCTACTAAATACACGTTAAAGTTACGGTTTCTTTTGAAAATAAAAGTATACTATTTATTAAATTTAAAAGAAAAATGTGCAAAGTACTTGATGAAATTTATAGTTATACTTGGATATTATTTTTTTATTATTTATTATTTAGTATGGCGACTTGTAAGTGCTTTAAAATGGAATTATGTGTATATGTCTCAGTATTTTTTATATTTTACGTAATATGCCTAGTATGTAATTCTGTTAATGGTCCAAATAAAAAAATGCTAATTAACTTTAAAGTCTTTGTTATTTGCACTTGGTGATAAAAAAAAATTAAAAAAATTGCGAACATTTCATTCTATGACGGCGTGCCATATTTTAACAGGCGAATAAAAAAATTAAAAAATTGTGCAATAAAATTTAAAAAATCGAAACCTCTACAAAGTGTTATTTCGTACAGTCTATCTTCCAGCACGACAGACAACACATCAAAAAAAAGGCAATCTGTATTTAATTGTAGTGAGAATTTTTAAGTTTTAACGACGAAATTTTTCGGTTTTAGTCGTTCCTTAGACCTACAATAACATTGTACAATAAAATTATTGTACTATTAGATTGAATGGCGCTTTGATTCCAAATGATTAATACAACAACAGCGTAATGTTTATATGATAATAAACTAGCTTTTAGATTTTCTTTTTCCATAATTTTTACACGCCCACGTTTACCACTTTCACCATTTCCGCAGTATTTTTCAGTCTGGGTATAAACCTAGACTGAAAAATATTGCGGAATAATGACCCTATAAGATGCAGTTGAAAAATGTAGTGCAATAAAAGTTAAACTCGCTCAATCATTCGTTCAATCATAGCACAATTTTAACACGTTACAGTCAGCCATCAGCTAGCGTGACGGCGAACTCTCCACGAATCCGTAAACAAAAAAGAGGAAAATCTGTGCAATCTTGTTGCTTTTATGAACAACGCTAGTACTATGCATTCCGCTAAGCGGCCGTAACGATCAAGCTCATAACCACCCAGGGAAACGCTCACTAGGATCCACCACTTGAGATGGATCGTCACGATTGTGAGTTATGACGTCATTAGTGAGGTTTTCGCCGCGACCGAGCGTTACGATCGCTTAGTAGAACGCACTAATAGAACCAACCCCTTATGATCATTTGGTGTAAGTCAGAGCAATGCTTTGCTGTGGTGGCTGTTGGTGGTGTAGCATTGCACAGATTACCTAACTCGGATTTATGCAAAGTATTTTATTTTTCCTTTTTCTCGTGGATTTCCATGTAGTAACGCCCGATTCTATCGGACATTCCATTTTAAATATAAAACGCTTCGCGAAAGTTAACGCTTCTTCGCGCACCATTCAATCGATGGTATTATTTGTTTGCGCACTGGTGCATACTGATGTTTGGTTGTCTTTAAATTCGTCGTCTGAGCTCCTACAGTGGGTACAATGTAGTATAGCTTCTTATATATTTGTTTCAAAACACAACAGATACAGTGTAATAATTAAAACTACACTTTGACAACAACACGATAATGCTCGTATCATATCAAGTTAGCACTTCCTCTCCGCGCGGTGCGCTCGTCGCGCGCCTGTCGTGTCGTGCGTCCGTCGTGTCGCGTCGCGGTTGAATTATGTATTCTTAATTAAATAAACTTTAGAAAGCACGATAAATATCGACAGTGGCCGCAACAACGAACCTGTTTTGGGCATCACATTAAATTTCCTTTTCAAATTCCTAATAAAAGTAACAAAAGATTAATCACGTTATTAGAAAACCGTTTTCTGCGGTTTATAAGGAGCAAAATTTTTAATTAGCTTCAAAAATTTTAATTCCATTTGTTCTTAACGAAATCAGAGCATTGGAACCCTATATATTTAATATGAATGTCTGTAATCGACTTGCACATGATGTGAATATCTGTTCCCTGTAATGAGTCTAGTTCATGACCTAACTTTTCTACCCCTCCCTTCTATACTGCATTGTCTTTCTTATAAAAGTCTCTTATGCCGGAGCCAGACATAGCTCAAAGTGTTTGTACATATTTGTCCTTGAAGTCTACAAAGTTCTACAAAACTTTGTGATGTTACACAAAGTCCCCGGCCACACTACAAATAAAGCTATGTCTGGCTCCGGCATCATGACTAGACAAAGTTATCGCTTTCAATACACATTTTATCAACATAATTTTAAGAAATGTTTTTGTTTTTGCGTCGGCGTGACTTGTGGTCGTGCAGTGTCAGGAGTCACTCAAGTGAATCGTGTGCCCGACTGCTCCTTGGTATATAAAAAAACGCGCAGAAATTTCAGATTAATATTATTATATTCATTCAATATTATTGTATAGTGATTTTTAAAAATTTCACTGAAAATGTCACGTAACTAGTAGTTTTGTAGCTGAAATGAGTAGTGATGTAAGGTTAAAAAATTATTGATCTGAGCTATTAATTTATATATTTTATAGCCCTCATCCAGATAAACAGATATGACATACGGACAGACATTTAACTAAAAAAATTTTTTTTTTACTATATCAAGAGAGCTATCTCACTATCATGGGGATATTTTTTGCCATCTTCTGGCATTTTTTTTTTGCTAAAAATGGTTGCTGTTTTCATTATCTTCCTTTCCCCAAGACAAGATCATTTATTAAAAAAAAAAACTACCACATTTATTTTGCTGTTGTGCAATTTGTTTAAAATGACTATATACTTTATCGTGCTAACTATAGTTATATTAAATGTTACATAAAACTGTCGATATCATTACAACGCGTTAGGTGTCGCCAGACCTTTATACTATGTAATACATGTTGTAATTGTCGTCAAAATCTGACACTTGCCGGCTTAGGGTCTCCGCCTACTGTGTCGGCGTGGTTTCGGTGCGGTAGATGACGAAATGACGTATGTTTTACCATAACCTTGCTAACTAATTGTTGTAATAGGTATTGACCTAGACTTTAATAAAAAAAGTGTTCTCATTTGTATGAATAACGAGATACTAGTTACTTTTTAACTACTTAATTCATAGCACTACTTAATTAACATAATGATGATGTTCCAATTCGTTAAAATGGGAATTCACATTTATATCACATTTCAAAATATCTTACAATACCAAGAAAAGTTAGTCAATGGTTAACGGAGTCTTTGTGTAAATGTGCTTAATGCGGTACAATTTAAAAAAATAAATAATGTGTATCAAAACATCAACAATAGGAAGTACGGCTCGGAAAATCTATGAGGGAATTTGATTAAATAACCCACCATGTTGGAATATTGTTACCCACTCAGAAGTGGGCTTGTATCAGAATACAAGCTTTACTCTAAAAGGAAACCACTTACACTTGTTTTTATAGAAATAAATAAATAAAAAGCACGCATCTTACATGTCTTGTTGGATACCGCACCGAAGCGACACAAACACATTGGACGATGACTTTTACATGCGTTCGACCGGTTGTATATAATATTATATAATTTTATTATTATCCTTTATATTAAATTATAAACTGCAACATTATCTATACAAATAGTATTGTTTTAATAATCAAAAGGAACACTTTATGTCTCACACATTCCACACACGATTGGGTTTTGGAAATATATAGTTAAGTAAGTGACACAACTTTGTTCTAGTAAATAAATAAATAATATTATACTTGTAAAAGCGTAGCGATGTTTATTTTTTAATGACGTAGACATAGAGTACAGTGCGGTTTAATTATGAGAATTGTATTTAAAAGAGTAACTTTTTAAAAATAAAATATATTATCTTACGCCGAAAGTATTTTTAGTTAGGCAATATCAACTATTTTAAATATATATTTAGTTAGGCAATATCAACTTATCTAAATATATATTCTACAACCAATTCTCTTGACGTTTTTTATTATGATTAATGCGTACATCGTACGTTCAGCGAAATGGTGGAATCAACTTTAGGTTTTATTTCACGTTTCATATAAATAGAATTAAAATAACGGTAGAAGGAGCGGAATGGAATTCGAAAGGTGCCTGTTTTTCCGAAAGAGTTGCGTTATTCTTGCACCTTTATACTCCTGCACAAGTCAAGGCTGAGATGGAGAAGAAACCTTCAATATTGCTGATATTGTTTCAAAGTTACATATTTAAGGCCAATGATGAGCCTCATTTATGCTTAAAACGGCAGCTTAATAAGATAACATTCGTTGCTAAGTTCAAGGTTTGCATAAATCAATATACATACTTAAAAATGTATTCTATAAAGATCTTGTAGTATTTGGGATATTTATCGAACACGTCACTGATTTTGTTAGTTGGAATAAAAATTGGTCTAGCCGAACCTCGAATTTTACAGCATTCGTGGTTTTTCCGATATTTTCTCTAAAACATTCAAAGGAGCCTGTCTTGAAAGTGGCGGCTCTGGGCTAGACTTCTTAAGAAATAGAGCCAAACTACCACTTAACACTAGGTGAGATGGGTAAACTTCCAACAAAAAAACTTGGTATTTCAATACACATATCATTGAGAAGAAAAAAACACGCTAGTTCCTAACATTATATATGATAGTATTTTGGGATTGATTCCACAATACGAACTCTAATACTAGATTAATTTGTTGAAAATTTTTAATCGGCTCTGTAGGGGACTTTCAGCTTGCATTCACAATAAAAAGATTTTGAAGTTATTTGACTTCTGCCTATAATAGTATTTTGCAAAGTTTTAATGGGGCAATATTAGGTCTCTGTTGCTATTAATTTTATACCAATTAAGTTAAAATATTAACATCGTAGATCGTTTAATCATTATTGTTATTTTAATTATAAATTGAAATAATTACTTTAAATATAATTTATTACAATTAATTCTTTTTTTGAATATATGACATAGATTACAAATAACAAGATTGTTTTATTTATAATGGAAAGTATTCAGATTGTCTAATAATGAACTTTGATCTTACCTAACTTTAAATAGAACTTCATTTTCTCAGCACACGTCGGTATTCTGACTTTTTCAAATTCAAAGTCATAATTCAAATACAATTACTTTTGCTGGGTCCGTTAATATATAAAGTATAAAAAATGTAAAAAAGAAAACAAAAGCATTACTTGTATATTTTATTCAAACAACATACTATACTCAGTCGTATGCTCGTACATATAAAAGTGTAGAAATAACGCATCATATAATTGACAACAAATGAAAAACATAATTTACTATTACTTTTATTTAACAATATACACAAATAAATACTAATAATTGTACACCTTGTTCCGTTTTGATATTTAAGTCAAATCTGAAGAAAAGTATTCGTAACATTCATATCATATAACACAATAAGCATTCTTAACAAATAATATTATTATATATTTATTCTTAATCAAATTATTAAAAGTGTAGAAAGTGTTTTCGTATATTTATCGTATTTTTGACTCACGTTATCATAGAGTTAGACGTATGATAAGATTCTCGATATTACTTTGTAATGAATCTAATCTGAAGTTCTGAGTATTCAATAGAGGAGGGATGGACTGAAATTGGTGAGGCATTCCTTCGGAACCTCTGCGGGCTGTCGTTGTGTGGCTTTTAAACCTAATTGGAAGGTACTTGTTTTTAATTCAGTGGAATGTCGATGTTAAGTGAATCGAATTAGGAAGAAAATTAAGATGTGAGCACAGCATTGCAAATGGCAGATATGGGGATGAACCGTTTGCAACCTAGTAAACATGGTTTAACATTCGGTCAGAGGGGGGGCTCGTGCGCGTGTCAACGAGCCGGTCGAGCCGTGCCGCCTACAGCTTGGCGGGCAGCGAGTGCGCGAGCAGGTCGCGCATGTGCGCGAGCGCGCGCCGCAGCGCGGCGCCGTAGGCGGCGGCCGAGGTGGCGGCGTCGGCGCGGAAGGCGGCCGCGGCCACGTTGACGGGGTCGTAATGAATAAATTTGGACCGTATCGATAAAAAGGATCTTCAGCTACGTTTGATGTGAGATTAAAATGGAATAAACGGGGATATAAATATAAAACGTGTATAAAAGATACACCAGCTGCGTATTAGATACGAAACCCTTCTATATAAGGATGTGTTGATACGCTCTTGGCCATATTATTGTAATAAAATATCAAATTCATAAAATGCATTTTGTAGGCTGGTAATCATGACAATCACCGTGTGGCTTCAAGGTTTAGTCCAGAATTAGTCGACGGAGTTAATATGTTGCTGCTGTTGTTACCCGGTATCGCAGTTACCTACATGGTAAGTATTTATGGTATAAAAAAATTAAAGAAAAATTACGGTACAATAAGATAGAATAAATCACAAGTATGTAGAAAATCAAACTATTTATGTATAACCGACTTTAAAAAATTGAGAAGGTTCTCAATTTAGCTATACGTTAATTGTTATTATTTTTTTGTATGTATATTACGTGATTATTCCGCCATTTATGAACCGATTTTGATGATTCTTTTTTTGTTTGGTAGACAATGCTTCAGAGATGGTCCCATAAGAGTTTTATCAAAATCAATTAAGCAATTTTTAAGAAATCTATTAAAGATGCCATCGAATCAGCGACAAACCTTTTTGACTTGGTACTGTAGGACTACGGAACCCTAAAAGAGAAACTGAAGATTCTCAAGTTTTAACTTCCTGTCTGTATTCATGCCTGTCGTCACAATCTTTTCTTAGAATATGATTTAAATTGCCATAAAAAAGCACATAAAGGGCGTTGCATCGATGACACACTTGTGACATAATAAAAAATTGTGGCCTCGTAAAGTTGGCGTTAATTGTTAGTTTTATTTATAACTTGCAAGTCTTTACATTATTTAATTAAACATCTCTGAAAGACATGAGTTAATTTTCTTCTAAGATTATTCGCTTTTTTTATAACTTTTGTTATATAGATAATAGTATTGTAGAGAGTATCTTAATCATTGATCGGTATTCAAGTCAAAAGGTTAAGCAGTTCTAACCATGGTCAATGGTTTTGTCGCTGGGAAATGCTTTTACGCACTACTACCTTTTACCTACCACTACTCCTATCGCAAGATCTACGTACCCTAAGCTTATTTAAAGCTATGTACAAAATTTTTATTCTTAGTACGACGCATAACTATTTTGTTATTTACCACATTTAATGTCATTCATTACAAGTTATTACATTAAATTAGATTGTTTTTTCTCATGAGTACCCTTTGATCCAAGATGGCTACTGAAAAAGTTTTGTTAAGTACGATGCACAAAGACTTAATATAGGGTAATCGGAGAAAACACGCAGCCAAACAAGTGACGTTTCGCAAAGAATGTCAGCTTCCCCCGACGGAAGGATATCACTTATTCCGCGCGAAACATAAATGTCTTGCGGGTAGGTTAGAAGCGGACGGACGATCGCACGGCGATCGCCCTGGCCGCTTCGCGTTTTTTTTTTGTAATAACAAAGCGTTCGTGAAGCGATCGATTTGGTCGCTTTACGCGAACAATGCCCTATTCTAGCATTCATAACTCGAAAATTTTACAAAAAAATTGTTAACTTTCCCCGACGGTATACCGCTAATTAGAGTGCAAACAACAACTTCGAAAAAAAAAACAGATTAAAAATATGCATTTTTGAGAAAAGTCTGCAAACTGCATAATTACCAATACTTTGATAACAAATAACGAAGTTGAAATCAAAAGAAAAAACAGGTGAAAAAACAAGAGTACTTGAAAGACAGTTAAAATGACTTTAGACATGTGCCGCGGCCGATGTACACATAGCTTCCGATAAAGAAAGTAAACAGAAACTTTCAATTACAAAGTACCAAAACGACGTCCTTCATTCGACAAAGGGAAAAGTACGTAACAAAGAGTATGAGAACGTGCGCAGTTGCAACAGCAATTATAATCGAGCTGAGTCGTTAAGGGCCACATGACAATGGCCAACGACCCACAACGCGGGATATCATTATACGAATATTGGCGTGAAATGTTTGTGGCGTTAAGTGAAGTGAAGTTTATAATGTTTCAACTACTTACACTATCAGTTGTGTGACGTATAGAAATTCCTGAGATAATTAGTTGCCGCAAAAACGGGTGAAAGTAACAGAGCAAACTAATTTATTTGTCCAAATTTTTATGTACATAACATCGTATCAAATCGTCCATGTAACTTATGTTTCGAGGTGTTCGTTAAACGTTATAAGTAAAGAAAATAGCAGTACTGATTAATAATTTATTCGAAAACTGAAGTAAAATGTTGATTGAAAAAATGAATGTATAATTTATATCAACGGCAACGTTTTATTTAGCTTCTACTGTGACAGATTAAGACGATGTAAGTTGGTCTTTGACGGAACGTTAAAATCTCTTATAACGAAAAACAAAATTGCGTCATCTAACTAATGCGCGCTAAGCTCAAAAAAATGTGACTTTTCAATGGACTAATCAAGAATGATATCAAATAAATGAAGGAAAAAATCAACTTGTGTTCGCCAAAGTGGTATATGGATAGATTTTTGGCGCGGAGAAAGGTGACTGGTATGTTTACATGACATTCAGAGTTGTGGGCTATACTGTTTACTTTCCCGGTCAAGGCACTCCTAATGCTCAACTGTAAGTCAATCGTCGTGTTTACATGTGTGTTACAAGCACACAAATTACTGTTCAACATTATTTCAAGGTATTTACTTCATTTCATGCCAATATTACTTGGTTAATTGTTATTGAGGAAGTCAAGGATAGCTATATAAATAAATAAATAACTAATTATATACAGGACTATATGACACACGGACGTCTGTTCCTGAGGTGGACAACTTAATGCCTGTGTTATAGGTAACAGACGAATGTTTTACACAAATATTTCTTTGTAGTAATATATAAATACATACATATAGATAGATAATACACCCCAACTCGAGGCGGGAATCGAACCCACGAGCCCCGGAGGGAAAGCAGGGTCTGTGCCCACTGTACCAACGTACGTGCTATATGCAATTAGTATATAGTACGCAATTTTAAAGATTTGAGGCCGAATTGCAACCACGGGGCGATCTCTAGCCCATATTAATTTGTGTTTCGATAACATTCTGCAGCTTAGTTCAATTCATGAAAGTGAGGTAAAAAGATTTCTCCAAGTTTGTATATCATTAGTAATGTCCTCATAAATATGCTACTATATTATTTGTATATCACTAAACCATAATATATCTCCCTAATAAGATACAAACACTTTTGGTCGACATTGGGGCTGTACACTAAAATAGACTGTAGAAGGTATTCTATATTTTACCTACCCTTGACGCAAGATGGCGACTTTCAATCATAAAGTGAAGTGTTTACATCTATAGCTTAACGGTAAAAGGACGATCTGAAACCAGTAAGGAGCTTGATTCAAACCCGACCAAGATCGTCCGGACTCTTATAACACAAGCTCTTAATAAAGTCAACAGGGTGTAATGATATTAATAATGTGCTTAGATGATATTAGAAATAACTTATATAATGACGTCCATGAGTATCGTAAAAACTATCGATAAATATTTGTATAGCATCACTAATCCACTAGAGTGTTAGTAGTGTGACGGAACTCTTGAGGTAATTGCCGTATTTCGCACTGCACGTGCTCATATCTACTCTGTGAGCTATAAGCGAGATTGTTTTTGCATCGAACTTACAACGACGGCATCAATTACCAAAAAAAAGTACTTATATAGCCAACGTTAAATACCTTCCGTCTCTGGTACTACTTGAAGCAGTTGCCATCCTAGTTGTTTCTGTATCTTTATTAATTCCAGAAGAGAGCATATTTAATTATCTAAGGTTGGCAATGCATCTGTGAACCATTTGTTAGTACAGCTATACATGAGCGTCCATCAATCCTCATCATACCATAACTAACAATTCGCATCTTTTCACACAAAAAGTGCAGTCACCTATGACCGTCTTTATTCATTTAGAAACAGTGAACTGCTTGCATGGATGCCCTTCGTCGTACTTAAAGGGAATTACAATTAGAGATACCTCCATACTTGCAGTCTATTTGGTCTGCAGCTAAATTGTGCCGAAGAGTCCACCAGTACCTCTTTCTCACATAACGTCGACGTAAAGTGTTGGCAATGATGTAAATTCAAGTGGTAGTACTGCTATCGCGTTTGGTTCCCGGTGTCCAAATCCCGTATTTAAAGGCCGGCAACGCAGCTTCCTGGTTGTACTCGTGTCCTGGGGTCCCGGCATTGACTAAGATGCACCGCATACCCGTTCCCCCCTCCCCTTTATCATAAAAAAACAGTTTCCTTACTTAAAAGGAGCATCCAACAAGCTAATAACAAAATTGATATCAATTTTGTTTTGTTATAATTCTGTGATAATACACAGTAATCAAAAGAAAAAAGTCAAAGAAGAAGGTAAACTCAAGGAAATAGTAAAAGTCAAGAAAAGAAAGACAGTTAAGGAAAGAGAGAAAATGAAGGAAAGATCTCTCTTTTAGAAGGAGAGAGAGTCGCTTACATAGTAAGCCGTCATCGGGTCTTTGAATTTCCCGCGTCACCGAACTTAATGAATTGGACCCGAATCGACCGCTTGTCGAATTCGCGGTGAACGCAGGTGTTAATTACAACGATGCCCTTACCTCAATTTATATGTATTTGTGTTTAATTGTTTGATATAAATACAAGTAAATATTGTTTTTCCTTTCAGATAAAGTACTACAGTTCCCATTCTTTATTCTCACGACGGATTACGATGACATCGCCATTGCCTACACCTGCAAGACTTTAAAAAAGAAAATACGGACACATTACGGTAACTTTTGTCATTTCTTCTTCTAGTAAAGCCAAAGGGATAATTTTTATGGTTGTAGAAGCCAAGGAGTATACCGTTAGCGCCGCGTCTTCTATTAACCAGTGTCATTTAGTTTTATTAAAAAAAAAGCAATAGAGATGATACTTTCTAGATTTTATGAAGGATGACTTTTTAGTGAATTATTTAACGCGATTCATCGTAGGGTTATTTTATCAGAAAATTTAATATAAATAAAAATAGGCGACAAAAAGATTTTTCAAAATGATCTTTCTTTCATTTTGAAAGCTATCTGTTAAGAAATAAACAGATTAGATGGTAAGATTTTTTTTAATATTACAAGGGTAAACGGGCAGGTGGTTCACCAATGTAACTACCGACACATGGACATCTAGACCACCAGAAGACTCGGAAATGCGTTGCCGGTCTTTAAAAAGACTTAGGACATCGGGGGATCTCACAAACCGAACGAAACGCGACAACAACGCCATCACTTGACGTGATAGCATTGCCGCCACTTCACGCCGATCTTACCTGAAAACAGGTACTGGTCCCCGGGCGTGCCGACCCAATTCGACTACAAGCGTGGTGCTACCTCTATTTAGAAAGACAGAAGTAGGAGAAAGGGATGGAGAAAAAGGATATAAAGGTAGATAGGGAAGAGAGAAAGGATGCCGATACTACTGTCACGGACGGTGTAGGGGTGTGACAATAGCAGCTAGGACACTCCGGGGTCGCGTACCCGTAGTGGATCGGGCCAGTTATCGGACAGATAAAGGAAGATCTACCCCCTGGGAGTAAAATTTTAGAAATGGTTTGCAAATATCCTATCGCGTGGCGCTGCCTTTATTCTCTAATTAAAATATATGTAATCAACTTCTTCTTCCTAGCGTTATCCTGGTTTAGTACCTGGGTCCGCTTAGACTGTAGAGAATGTGACTATTGAGCAAGTTAAAATGCCCGGTTGCCATCAGACGTCATCCTCAGAATCTCCGCGATCTCGACAAACTTACGACTAATGTCACGCAGTGACATTAATCTACCCCCTAAAATATGTTTCGAATAATAGTTACATTGAGTGACTACCAGACATATGCCCGTGAGCGTCTATAGTGACTCTCTAGTAATACCGATGCAATACTAGAAAGCTCGCAGACGCTTTGCTGGTCTTTGAGAAATAAGTATGCTCATTTCTTGAAAGTCGTATTGGTTCAGGAACACTAGATCTGACATCAGACAAGAAATTTCTAGAAAATGTCACGCTTGTGTACTTTTGGACATCGTGATGGGGGGTGTTTAAAGTTTAGATGGCGGCAACCAATTATGTCAAGAAGACTAGAATTTTTAAGGATGCTTATGTATAAAATATTACATAGCTTTCTTCTTTTCTTCAAACTTTATTGAAGTTCGAGTAAGGTTAACTATGGTGGAAAGATTAAAAAAATTCCGAGCGTATTGCTCCGGGGCAAAAACGCGAAAGCCTTAAGGCGGTAATAATCATGTAACGACGTACGCATCATTTTACATGAAGTTATATCCTTTGAGAAATTCGGAGCGGATCTTACACCGGGATGACGCTAAAAAGCGCAAAAATTAATGTATATATTAATAGGTGAATCTTAAATTTCCGTTACCAATTTAAAAAATTTGCGCGGACAGCGGATTATGAAATTTGACACAATTATAGTTTATGTAGGGGATGGTATACGAATCGTTTATTATTTATTAATAATGCATGTTTTATAAAAATATTAGGACTTTATGTATTCACAAAAACACTAAAAAGCGTCACGTAAACCACTGCCATACGATTTACGCATACATGTGTATATTTTGATAGCTACACTATATGATTGTGTCAAAGCGTAGTCATGACAACCGTATTAATTGTCATAAAAATTTTATATAAGCATATAGTCCGCTAATCAATTTTTGGCCCAATTTCGATCAGCCGACGACCTCTAGTAAATTTCAATGGTCTAAAAATACTTTAGACAGGCGTAGGGCCTCAATAGATCACCGATGAAAAGGCTGGCCTCAAATTTGTAGCTCCGATTGAACCCCGCTGATAATAATTAATTATTATGGCAATTATTGGTCCGATAATTGATTCGGTTAATGGTCTCATTGCAATGAGTCTCGACCGTCATCTTAAGAAAGCTTGATGGTTGGATCAAGAGTCGGATACAGAAGTGTTGCAGTTGTCCATGGGCGTCGGTAGTCACTTAGGTGAACCGCCTGCTCGTTTGCCTCTTGTTATATAAAAAAATATATATATATATTTTTCTAATTTTCAGCTTTGGGTATAGTGCGTTCGGTATAAAAATGCACGCCTCTCCACTAAAATCTATCATTTTAAAGTGTCCATGTAAATATTAAGTGCGACGCTTGCTCGTGTGTGCGCATGCATTGTATTTATATATTTTATTGTAAACTCAAATTTAACCACGCACTGTAAGGTCTACTAATTCCGCGGTCGGTTTAGCGTCGGTGTATTTGTAGACCGTACGCGCTCTAGTATTCAGCTGCAGGTAGTAGATATTTTCAGCTATAGGTGCAGCTAGAAACTAAAATACCTAGCAAATGCACGTTGTCTTACTTAAACATTGAAGTATAAAAAAAATATATTTACTCATTCTCAATAATTCGGGGATTTGAATAATTAAGACAAAATCGGTTTAGCATGCAAAAAAAAAACAATTCCAACACATATAAAAGTATTCGAAATTCGGCCACAGCGTTTATAATAGTAATATGAGAACGAAATTGTTCCACAATTATTTCTAATCTATAACGATAGTTTATTTTGAAGCTTGCAATTTTACTCTTCTACTGTTTTACTTGTTTCTAACAATAATTTACACCCACATCAATTCGATTATATAAATTCGCGATTTATGTGATAATATATCTTCTATTTGTATAAATAGGAAACGCGATCATTCCTATTTGCAACTATTATGTTTACAGCAAAATTCACTACAGTAAACATTCCACTAAGAATTTGTCACAACATTCTTGACTTGTAACCTTATTTACTAATAATGGCGACACATTTTATTGCCTTTTCCAAGCCCACGACCCCATTCCCTACGTGTTGTTGCTTTGACTTTAGGTCAGTCTCCTCTTGATAACTCTTACTTGCACTATTTATGCACGTAATAGGAATTTCATCATCTCAGTGCATGTCCAAGTTCCGAAGGGATCGGTCAAGATGTTGCTAAAGTTAGCAATAATCGGTGCTCTCATATTTTTCTGTGTTAAATTCATGAAACGGCGCAGGTGTTTCTATTGCAATTAAATTATTATAATTATAGGTAATGTGGCCATTTTTATCGAATATCTTGTTCGTCCCGCGTCGAAAAAGCACACGACACATATTTTGCAATAGAACTGTACGTTCCTATTATATAGCACAAACATGGCAGATTTGTTGTAACATTTAGAATCATATTTGCGATAGAACTATACGTTCCTATTATATAATGCTCACTAACACTCACCTTCACTGCCAGTGTTCCCTCCTCTGCCTAGCCAAATCTGGTATGAACCTACTAGTGCGGTTTTAGATGTCCATTCTAGTAATGAACTTATGATAGTTCTTGACAAGCTAAAGTCTTTAAGTAGGTTGTATAAGGATATTACTAGTATACCCCTTGCTCCTACCTCTACCGCGTATAAGCTGGTTTTATAACCGTTTTCAGTGACCTCATTGGTTAGGTCCAAGTACTTGTTCGTTTTTGAGAGAAAGAGATGTTTGTCTCCCACATATTAAATACAATTTAATTAATATTAATTCTCTTACTTTCAAAAGATTATTTATATTTAATATAGCAAAATCTTAAAAATGCAAAATAGACCGTATTGACACGGATCGATAAATCGTTGCGATTTGACTGTGCGGTTAAATCGTATATTAAAGCTTCGTAAAGAACTGCCGAAATGAGCGATTGTTAACCAAACGCGAATATAAAACTGAGGGCCTAGCGCGAACATTCTCGATAGTTTTACTTACTT
Organism: Charaxes varanes; assembly: GCA_024363005.1. Taxonomy (NCBI): domain Eukaryota; kingdom Metazoa; phylum Arthropoda; class Insecta; order Lepidoptera; family Nymphalidae; genus Charaxes; species Charaxes varanes. Next base: position 13,727 of record JANCMC010003576.1, on the reverse strand, counting down.
TTACGTTCGAAACAAAACGTTAAATGAAGGTTTATGCTTCCATTTTACCTGACTTACATTGCCGTAACGTCGAGGATTCGATACGTGCGAGTTCTGATTGCTTTCCTGCTAGCAATATTTAGTAACTAAGTCATGTAAAACGGTAGGATTAATGTTTCATTTGACGTGCGGTTTCGAACGTTAAAGTAAGTAAAACTATCGAGAATGTTCGTGCTAGGCCCTCTGTGCAGTTTGAGCGACAACGTTTTACACACACGTGTATTTATAAATCGTCGAGAGCGAATAATCGATTTATCGATACGCGGGCATGAGTTTGTTTAAATAAAATAATACTATCCAATAAATTGCGTAAGTGACATTTTAGAAGAAAGTAAATACGAATTATACACAAATTAAATAATTGTGGAGTTATTTCGACTACTATTTGGATTAAAAAAGAATCTGTGTATAAGAAACCTGAATATTTAATAATCTACGTCCATCATCAATTTTAAAAAATCCAATAGCATAATGGTCGAAAGAGTGGACTGCTATGTTTAATATGCCTTGATTGATATCTGCTCTATTATCGCACCGTTACGTAGCATTAACATAAATGATACAGCGTTCAATTTTAGCGCATATACACAAAATGTTCACAGCCTAAACAAAGTTTTGTAGAAAGTCCTCCATACAATCTTTTTTTATATTCCTGGAAGATGCGTTTACGCGCCCAAGTCGATACTGAACCCGATACTCAAGTATAGTCTCGACTGGGAGTGCGGGACTCACCGGCTTTATGCCGGAATAAAAACCAGGGGTCCCCACTTCCCCATAGTGAGACGCGTCACAGGATAACTGGTTTGGCGTAACTACAAAATTCGTTACCTCCCACGTAAGTTGCTGTAACTCCATTTTCCCAGCTTTAGTAGAGCATTACAAACAATTAAATTGTAATATAACAGTCACTTTTTAATATATTATTGTATACAGTAATGTAATCTTCATTATTGAATAAATATTTGTATACACAAATTTGTTATATAATAAGAATTTTATTTCAATCAACATGTTTGCAAGGCTCTACTGTGAAGTTGGGAATTTAGGGTTACAAAAATTTACGTGGAAGGCATCGAAATGTTGACGAAAATGCTTAAAATTATTTAAACCAATTCGAAAACAAAAAATTATGACGAAAAAAATGTTTTCACGAAAGGCTAAAAATGATTTTATTTTAACATCAGTTACGGATATGCATTGTATATAGAATAGATTTGGAGACGGAAATAAGAGCTACGGGTGAACGAACTTGGAACCTCAAACAATTCAAAATAGGTAATTAAACCCGCATAAAGACAATATTCAAACATACTTGTATATATTAACGGTTACACAGCACGAATAACGGCTTGATACGTAATTACAAAAACTCGCGAAAAGAAGAGCCATTGTCTTAATACTGTTATGTTAATATGTCGGATTACCATGATTGGTGCAATTAAAGTCAGGATAAAATAGAAAAATATACACAAAATGAAATAAGTTTTAAAAGATGTTTATTTTTTTTATGGGTTAAGCGGGCAAACGAGCATACTTGCCACCCAATCCGTCGTCCATGGACACCTACAGCACCAGGAGACGGACCAATCAGCTCTTCTCCATTTTTTATTTACCAGTATAAATATATCAGCTCTTCTCATAACGACTTCGCTTACCGTTGAAGGTTAAATCAATAAGTGACCATGATTAAATCCTATTTGGTATCTATTAGAATCATTTAAAATTAATTCATCAGTTAAATTCCCGTTTGAAAGTTTCTTTTAATAATGTTAGTTATTCTATACTCAACTGATGATCAGATTTTTATTGGAAATAAAGGTAACGTAAAACGAGTCGTTTGCGCAACGAAGGCCCCAAATATCTATAAAAAGTTACTGTTCGCCGCGTATTCTGAATTTTATTTACAATTTTTTACATGTTATTTCTTTTGCGAGGCGCGTAAAAGTAAATTAGTCTAATTAGGGTTTCAAATAATACTCTCGGAATTCTTATCGCCGACTTCCAAAGCCGAATAATTCAATCGACTTTTGCAAATACTTGTTGAAGTTAAGAATACAGCCGACCTGAATAAAATTATTCGCGGCGTATTTTGAAATAATTTTTCACTTTGACTTCTCGTTCTACGGGACCTATAAAACTAATTAATCTGAATAACATTTCAAATTTTATTCTGAATTTTTATTTGATGACATTTTATTCTTTGTTACGTAATGATGGATTCTCGAAAATCGTCGCATCGAATGAATTTTGCCGGTCTGTGCTATTTTAATATAAGACATGGGATCACAATGGGTTTGGTTGGTTTATTAACATATACCAACGGCATACTCGTATGCCTAAATATATAAAAAATGATTTAAAATTAATAATAAGCTACGGGTGTGAAATACCTATAAATATTGTATATGTAATACACGGGTGTGAAATACTGTAACCATAAGTACAGCCCAGCTAAATAAACTTTAATTCAAAGTTTATTATCAAAAGTTCTACTCCCGAAGTCGTGAATGAATACGTCTACCTAGGACAATACATCCAACTGGATAGATCCAACTTGGGGAAAGAGGTCAACTGTAAAATACAACTAGGAAGAGATACGTTTGGGAGACTACAAAATCTATTCAAGAATAGTATATCTCGTAATAGCATAGTGGTTGTATTCCTACGAGTGTAACATCAGAGAGTTGCAGATGCATTGCCGGCCTATGTAAAAATGAGTATCATATCAAACATACTTTGAGCACACATTTCAGATAGTTATAAGTAAGCCTATTTTTGACATTTTTTTTTTTGGGTAACACTTTTTCTTGAAAATTTTAAGCCTTTTTTGTACCCCCTTCCCACCTTTTGCTATTATAATTGTAAAATATAGTGATAATTGTGCGGATAAAGTTTAAAAAGAACTATAACTTCCACCAAGTGTATAGGGTTATTTTCAAATTCCTCCATTTTTTTCAGTTTTTTGATGTTTTCGAGTTTTCCCTTTGAGAGCACAGCGTGCCCCCACATAAAGAAAGCCCTGATTATATTTTAATAACACTGTAAATAGCTGAGTAAAGACTGAACGCAAACAATTCTCAAATACTTAATGTAAATACCAGATAACTGTGGTTCCATCTAGCTGACGCAATTAATAAGAATTCATCCATAATAATTGTACAAGAGATTCGGAGTAAAGTAGTATGACCAACCAACCAATATACATGAGTGGGTATAACAGTTTAAGAGACCGAATCACAGGGGTGATAGGTCAATTTTAATGTGAATAGACGAGGTGGTAATACGAGGATTTGGATGAAGCTAAATAAATATAGGATGGCAGGCAGACTTGATCGTATGGAATGCTTCCATGGATAAACAAGAGGAGCAGAAGCCAATATAATTATTAATGCAGTTTGGTTACTTATCCCAAAAGTGCACGTATATTTTATTTTTTCACGAAGTTGTATTCCATTGGGGGACGTTCTTTTATACGATATAGGATTGTTAAAATAGGGCATTTTGGAGCTTTTTGACGTTAATGTTAACATTATACAAATACAAGGTTTTCTGTATTGAAAAAGAAAATAACCGCGATGCGGCCAGGGCAATCACTGCGCGATCGCCCGTCCACTTCTAACTTATCCGTAACAGAGTTACATATTGCGCGGTATGGGTGATATTCCGTCGGGAAAGTCTGACATTAATTATAATGTTACATAAAAGTCGTTATGTTCAAAAATACCCTATTGTAGCATTGATAACTTGAAAATTTTACGACAAAAAAAATATCAACCTCCCCCGACGGAATATCACTGAGTAGAATGCAAACACCAACTCCCAGAAAAGAAAAATATAAAATATGCATTTTTAGGACAAGTAACCAAACTGACTAATTACCAAAAAAACTGATATACAGGTAAGATCCAAATAAAGAGTCAATTCTTTATCACAATTATACTTTGCAAACGTTGGAGGTGGCAGTGTGAAACGTCTGAAACGGCAAAAAAAAACGCCTGACAGATGAATCGATCGATGATTAAATGGGTAAAATAAAACGTTTTGGTCAGTTAAAACATTTTTATTTCTAATTTTTTATCACAGACCAGTTTTGTTTCGATTAAATTTCGCACCAAAAATACTTATCATGGCATCAATGAAGTGTATAACAAAAATCAACTAATAAATATTTACTCCCAATGGGATGGGTTTCATAATTTTGATTTCGCTAGAATATAATCCGCAATTCCGCAAGAATCTAAGGGGAACGTGTACCCTCATTGCTTAGGGAAAATTTTATTTGTACTTCAATATTCCGTGTCTTATCAATGTGACTAACAAAAATTAATATATTATAATACTAAACTACTTAACATTGATGTGGTTAGAGCGTGTGGCTTCTTTGAGAGTTCGATCCTTTATTATCCTAGGTTTTACTGTACTAATAGGAGTAACGTAGCCATCCATGTATGTAAAGTCCAGTTTCTAAAGATATAATTAACTCATATATCACGCCTGGTGACAACTGACAATAATTTAATCCTCCAAAGTCCTTTTCGAAGGGCTATGCCCAAAAGTTGACATTTACGAGCCATAAAAAAAAGGGTCTAGACAGACAGACAAACGGACAACGAAGTGATCCTAAAGGGTTTCTTTTTTCCTTTTGAGGTACGGAACCCTAAAAAGATTACAAGAAGAAAGACTTGTTTCAGAAACAGAATTTTTGTATATGTTTTCAACATTCTTAAGCATACAATTAGAAGTTAACGAGAGATAGGAATAACTGTTTACATTAGCAATACTTAAAACCATACGTATCTTGATACCTCTAAATAACAGAATGTTTCTTGACGTCTATAGCAAATTGTTTTATCAGAACAGCTCTTACAATATTTACTTTAACTGGCAAGTCGTTATGTAGGTGTTATAAATTGCATTTAAAAGATTAGTCGTATTAATTTTTTAGGCGCATGTTTGTATATTATTACGTCTTTTTTCGACATCAACAGTTAGATATGAATTCCTCTCGAAATATCGCCATAGGAGGATTTCTTGCAATCAATGCAATCAATCAGCAAGCAATACAGACAAGCTAGAACATATGACTCTGATGAATATAACTCTACTCTATGCCACCAAAGTGTTGGTCTTCCAAAGCGGTTTTTCGTAACGTAGCTGTTGTAGATATTCAAAAAGTGTTATGTATTTTGAAATGTTGATTTTATAGGTTGTTGATTGATTCAAATATTTAATAGATAGTAAATCTCTTGAATATAAATAAAGTCTTAAACATACGCTAGGGCTTATTTCCTTTATCTGTTGAAGATAAATAGAGCTAAACCTTCCACACAATGTTATTACAGTTGTAAAGTAAAAATATCCACGTTTATTGAGACTCATAATGAATACTTATATAATATGTCATGTTTAATACGTAAATTTTTAGTTTTACACCGACAGCGGGGCAAGAAAAAATGTCTATGGAGTTTATTATTTTTTTTTAAATTTTGTTCTTAATTTAGCCACGAACAATTATCTTTTAGCAATATAATAATTACTAATAATATATTATTATAACCATTCTGATGTATATATCTATTTCGACTGAGATCCTCATGATCTATACATAACATAAAAAAATATATACTTGGCTTTGTAACGCGATAAAGTATGCGTAAAGTCATAATTTCAGAGAAGAAAAACACGTATAAGTGACAATCATATAGACGATATTATTTTCTCTGAATATATTTGAAAAATATAGGATTTTGTTTATAGTAACTTCAATTAAAATATAAAATGTAGAATTATATATTATGTTGACACTAATCTTTTAAAATAAATAAACAAATATATATACATATTAATACGAATAATTCAGATCCGAGTGGCAAGAAAGTTTATCCCATTTCTTTCTATGTATGCACATAGCACAATGCAGTACATACACAGATTATAAATAGCGGAAAATAATAGTTCATTATAATTGGGAGGCCGCAAATGTTTTTGTCATGGTGATAATAAAAAAATTATAATATAATTAAAAAGTAACTTATACACTGTTTTAAAAATTCTAACTATTCGTCTATGAATTACAATCTGAACTTATTTCCTAGAAGAAATCACAAATAAATACTGCTTGATAACAATAATTTTCTTACAACCAAACAAGTCGTCAGGACGTCCTTCAATTTTTTTTATAATTTATATGAAGGATACTTGTGTTGGTGAAACACGTATACAAAACTTTCGGCAACGTGTACTTTAGACCACTTTATTGTGGCGTTAAGTTTTTATTTGAATAAAAAATCTAATTCAAATGTTTTAGAATAGTACATTACAATAGGCTCTTCTTGTGAGAAATTTAAAATAAATTGATTATTACAAAATAATTAATGTCAGCTAGCCTGTTTAAAATAATATAATATCTACACTAATATACAAAGCCAAAGAGTTTTTTTGTTTGTTTGTTTGCTTGTACGCTCTAATCTCAGGAACTAATTTGAAAAATTATTCAGTGTTGAGGTAACCCATTTATCGAGAAAGGCTATATAGGATATATATCATCAAGCTAAAATTGAATCTATTATTTTTTTTACAAAATTTTACCCGAACGAAATCGCGGGCACAGCTAGTCTTAGATATTAATTTTAAAAAACATATAAAAGTAAAAATCGATTAACATGTATTAGGGTATGCCTTCGAATAATATATATGTATAAACAATATATATTTGATTTTCTACGGAGCCGATGGTGTTGAATACGTGTTTCAAGTTAAACGAATAACAAATAAATTAATAATTCGAAAATACAGCCAATAGTAATTATTTCCAACTAAATTTTGCGCCACTATTGTCTTGATTTCTCCTAATAGACCTAGAAGATAACCTGACAGAAGCTCTGACTGATGCTCTTGAACCAGAAGCGGGTAACGACCTTATGAAATAATCTTCTTGGTTTGTGGAAACGGGAGCTTGTTTTTCAGCATCTTCGCTCTTTTTTCTAAAATATTAAAGAGCAAAATTCGATATCAACAATTCTTTTAAGATATCCATAAATGTATTATTTGAAAAATATAATTTTACCTTGGAAAGCAAGGGTTATCCCAGAACCTTTGATCCTTTCCGAAGTTTTCTCCGTCAGCAAGAGTTTGAGGCATCTCCGTGTCCATAGTCTCTGGTAGAAGAAGGCAAAGGACTCCACCGATTATACCTAGAACTCCTAGGATAAGGAGTGGAAGCTCTTGTGATATGTTACCCTAGAAATAAATTAAAATGTTATGTGAGCAAATTAGTCTCTTTTTTATATAAGTACTAAGTATTGATGAAATGATAACATTTTCTCAGATTTGTAAATTAAAAATATGCCTAAATAGACTATAAGAAGGTGTCCTTCGGAGCATTTTTAAAGCTTTTTAATTCGATGAATTTTTTTTGTATAGTCGACCAAGAAATTGGTTTGCTACGCCATTTAGTTAAAAAGCTCATTTTTGCTTGTTAGGGTTCCGTAGTACTACAAGGAACCTTTATAATTTCTCTCTGTCCGTCCGTCTGTCTGCCAGTAAGGTGGTCCCCTCCCCCCTAGCATTTCCAAACTATTAGACGTAGACTTGAAATTTTCTTTTTCTTGAAATTTATACTGTGTCTTCGCAGTTCGCTAAGTGACTTTTAATTTTTTTTAGTGTCGACTTCAAATTTTTATATACCTTATAAAAAATTGAAGTATAATAAAAAGTGTATGAAAAAACAATTTTTGAAAGATTGTTAAGAAGATCTGAGATCTGTACAGACAAGCTGTCGCGGAAATCAAGATAAATATAAGAAGAAATCTATGTGGCATGCTTTCAAAGTTATAGGCATTAAAAATGTATCTAAAAATTCTAAACCTGTGACGTACTTCTGCCTCGTCCCTCATTTCCGGGACACTTGTGTAATAATACCGTCTGTTGGCGTGGCGACGGATCGTCATGGCGTATGTCGCCACGCGCAGATGTTGCGTCTCTCTCTCCATTCGATAATCACCCAACTTTTTTTAATACCGGAGCCAGACATAGTTCAAAGTGCTTGTACATCTCTGTCCTTGAAGTCTACAAAGTTCTACAAAACTTTGTGAAGTTACACAGAGTCCCCGGCCACACTACATGATCATTCAAATGAAGCTATATCTGACTCCGACATAAGAGATGACCTCAAATAAGTGGCGCTCCGTCTTAATACAGAATCAACCTTCGTTTGATCCTGTTACTATAGCGTAGTGTAATTAAAATGTAACTATTACATTGGACCTGGATGTCTCAGTCTGTAGTCAGTATTAGTTTGTTAGTAGTAATAGTTTTTTATAATAATAAATAAATACATAGGACTGTATATGACACACGGACGTCTATTCCTAAGGTAGACAACTTAATGCCTGTGTTATAGGTAACAAGCGCCTGTTAACACAACCTAGACTCGAGGCGGGAATCGAACCCACGACCCCCGGAACGGAAAGCAGGGCTACTGCCCACTGAACCAACGGGTCAGTTCGATGAGAGATTTAAAACTGCAGTACCCAGACTAAATGTATCAATTAAATTAACACCAGTTTCATGAAAGCTTTCTCATATAGCCTCAGGTGTTTATACCTGGACTAATTAGTTTAAATTTATTTCCTCCCAACTTGACAGTGATACATGTATACGGAAACAATAATTTATAATCAAGCTGTTTATAGACTTCCTTGCTAAAAGTAGAAAATCTTTACATACTTATATAGGAAGTATTCATCTTTGGTTTTTTATTATTATTATTATCCTCTTTGACACGTCGTTTGATCGCATATATAAACTATTTACAAGATCAAATCGAAGAAAATGCAAAAAATTTTTACTCCTGTACAAGATTCTTGAGCGCATTTCCCAAGAGTCACAGACACGTCAAATATCAAAAGAATTTACCACAGACAGATCGAAATCCATCTTCCTTCTTCTACTATATAAATAAATATCAATATCTTGATCTCCTCTTTAGTGTCGATTTAACTATTACAACTAAAACTGCAAAATATGATAGTAATTTCCTCTTTGAAGTCATTAATTTAACTAAACTTGCAATACCAAAAACTTTGGTGCATTTTCTTATATATAAAATTCTCTCTCTTAAAGTCAAAGTCAAGGTCAAGGTCAAAGTCTTACTCAAGTCAAAGTCTTACTCAAGTCAAAGTCTTACTCAAGTCAAAGTCTTACTCAAGTCAAAGTCAAGCGTTCGGTGATGACGACTTCTGTTAGGCCTCCCGGATTGCCAGTGCCTTATGTTGTGGCTACAGATCCGTTTTAGATCTTAGATCACTGAAAGCAAGGTGATCTGGTGACTGGACCCTTTTTCATAACGCTTCACGTTAAGGATTTCTTAAGAAGAACTTACAGTAGTGATGATGATGGGCCGGAGCGTCCACAGGTACAGGTGGGGCTGCGGGCGGAGGCGCCAAGCTCTGAGTATACGTCAACGTGTTGTTACCCGTCCATGTACCTGAAATTTGAATTCAATAAATAATATTAGTAGATATAACAGTATAGTATTGTTAGTTGGGGAGGTTGTAGCCTAATCAGTGATTGACATTTGAGGTGATCGCTAGGTTAAGCATTTCTTCCCGAGCAACCGAGTGATAGATGGGTGACCTGAGCAGCTAGCACTGGTCTTCAAATATCCGACCTCCATCGTGTTTTCAGAAGACACGTCAATGACATTAAATCCCATTAATGCCACTGATTGATATAAGTCGTATGATTGTAGAGATTGTAGGGATTCCAGGATGACATCAAATGGTAGTATGTCATGAATTAAGTTTCCATTCACTTGAATGAACTATTTTAAACGATGAACGAACGAAAAATGTCCAAATATATATTTTTTTAACCGCTCTAAAACTTCTGAGCCCCATTAAATTATTAGCCTCTTAGGGATTGGATTTTTGCAAAGTCTCCTTTATCTATAATTGACTAATAAAGATGCCAGAAACCAACTTGAAGAAACCTGAAAAGCTCCAAATATATGTTTTTAAACCGCTCTAAAACTTCTAAGCCCCGTTAAATCATTAGCCTCTATGGGATTGGGTTTTTGCAAAGTCTCCTATATCTATAATTGACTAATAAAGACGCCAGAAACCAACTTGAAGAAACCTGAAAAGTAGCAGATCATTTTTGGTGCAGCCTTTAGCCTTACCTTGCTGATGTTGAGTGCGATGTGGTACTGGACTTTGTTGCGGGGCTTATATTTTCATTAGCATAATTTTAGATTATAGGTCAAGGAAATAATTCTCCAGTATACGACCAATATTCTTTTCTGTGATTTTTTCTTTAATATTTGCTGGTAGCTCATTTATTAATCTCCAATATATATATATATATATATATTAAAACGTATTTGTAAAAAAAAATGTATATAATGAAAAGGTTTAATAATAATTAGTATACCATACTATACCACAGTACACACAAGTTTTCATAGATATCGGTCTAATAGTTTCGGTGTAGCGAATATATACCAAATTATTTCAATAGCGACTTATGTTTTAAAGTATGGATATATTCATATACTTTTTTAGTAGTAAGGCCAACAAAATTTTCTTTACCGCCTAACTAATTTTTGAACATTTTCTGAAATGGAAACATAGAAACAAAGGAGGTTTTTCAAATTAAAATTAATTTGAACAACACCATCAATTATTGAGAGTCGGTTAAAATCGCGCAATCAACTAGGTCAGTAACCTCACATAAAATTTGGATGCAGTTTAATGAAAACTTTATTTCGAATTAAAACTCCGCGAACAATACAGAATGCACAATGTGGAAGAGTAAATTTTAGTCGTAAATGGTAGTTTATAACAAAATTCAGTATGCCAAAGTATTTATTACAAAGTTTCATTGAACAAAACAATTAATTAAAATATTTAAATAAATAGAAATGAAATCTCTCTACAACCTAATAATACCCTGGTTTGTGAAAGAACTATAAGGCCCCATTCGCACGAGAGTTTAAAAAGCGTCGCGCTGGGCGTTGGCGCTTTCTCAGCGTCGTCGGTACGAAAATATACTGTATGAATACTTATATAACGTTGAAAATAAAACATTGCTCGAAAAAAAAACGTCGCGTTAGAAAAACGTTGCCGTGTGCCGTTCCATTTAAACGTGTTTTTAACGCGCGGTAAAAAAGCTATCGTGCGAATAAGGGCTTAGTTTGTGAATTCCCAATTTTAAAACTGTTCAGGTAGACCTTACATTCCCGTTTACTAAGTTTAAATCGAGCTTGTGTTTGGAGTAGGTGCGACAATATCTTAGTGGCGTCAAAGTTTGAACCTTGTACCTTGCGGATTTAATTATTTAACTTGTGTCATCCATCCAACAAGTAAATTGTTGTAACCCATAGAAGTAGTTGCTAAATTACTATAAAGTGGTTTAAGAGACCAATACTTGCTTTCAGTCATCTAATGATGAATAATCCAATCAGTCAGTCCGCCCGCAAATTGCACCCTTGGTATGTCCAAACTATTAAATGTAGAGAGTCGAAATTTACCATGTTGATGGAACATGCTAAAAACTAATCAGGAAAATTATCTTGAGCAAAATCGAACACTACTTTTGAAGTTATTTAACAAATAACTTTATCGCGTATCCGATACGAAACCCTTCTATGTAAGTGTGTCTTGACACGCTCTTGGCCACTTTTATTATATCAATTTACATGCATATGAGACAGTGGTGTCTTCTCTGATTATAGCAGCCCTACCTCTACATATCCAAACAATTCAATATAAATTTAAAATAAAAGGTAGAACGAAAAAAAAATATTAGTTTGAATTAATGCACTGCATTACATGTAAGATAAAAAAAAATATTATCCCATAATATCAGTTCCCACCGCGGCACCGTTTTGTTGCAAGTTCATGAAAAAGGACCCCGGACGGGATCGAAACTAGTTGGACAATCTCGATATAACATAGGCGTGAGTTTAAAAGTTCTTTTATAATAAGTATGAATTCCGCTCACGAAGTTCTAAAAAAAATAACATCTAAACAGGACAGATAACTCAATAGTCGACGGTTTGGCGATGTCGCTAAATTAGAAGTGTAGTCACGACTGCTACTGTCTACTCCATTTGACAACCGCAGGTATCCATGGTTGCGTAACCGGCGACGTCGCTTTGCCTCCAGGCAGAAAATTAGGAAAGTTAACCCCACCACCATGAAAAGAGAGAGAGATAAAGAGAGTTTTTTAATTTAATCGGGTTTTTCACTCACACGAATAAAAAGAAAAGTACCGATTGTAGTTTTTTATTTGGAATAAATAAACTTATAAACCTAAAATCATAATAGAAATTGAATTCTAAATCTCCAGTAACTATCAATTTATGACTGGCCGTTGGCGCAGTGGGCAGTGACTCTGCCTTCCGGTGCGAGGGTCGCGGGTTCGATTCCCGCCTCGAGTCTGGGTGTATTATCACGGTTAATTTCTAAGGGTAAATAAAACATATTTTTAATCTAATAAGGTTTTTATTAATTGGAAGTTTTTTGATTAATTGGCGCGTCCGGGTACCAGTACCTCTTTCTCACATGAGATCGGCATGAAGTGGCGGCAATGCTGTCACGTCTAGTGATAGTGTTGGTGTCACGTTTCGTTCGGTTTGTGAGACTATAAAGTAAATCATATTTTTTAAATTTACTACGCACGCACACAGCTAATCGTAAATCTTGACAATACGTACTTACGTGTCGATATGAGATTATGCGCGTCAGTCCTATGTTGCCCATAAATCACGTAAAATATTTCCAAATTAGGTTAATTAACTACGTAAGAGTATTTTTAAATAATTGGCGCTTTTTCTAATCAATATTTATATCTAGAATTTCATAAAAAAATTTACCCACCCTTTAAAAATGCATCCTGTATAACTACAGTAAATTTCAACATCAACAACAATTATTCATCCTTTGTGTAATTTTCAGTGTTAACACATTTTCACGCGGAGCCTTTATTTTTTCGAGATAAATTTTCAGCAAAATCTCTGTCACAATTGGATTACAGGTTCCGAATATTCCTCTAGCAAAAAAACAAAATATAGCAATGCACTCCTTTTTTTCGAGTCGGAAGCAAAAGCAAATCAAATGGTTCAATGGTCCAATCGACCCAAAATTCGGCCACGCAGATAGCATTGTCCGTAGCCCGCATCAGATATCCTTACCAAATAACCTTAGGCTCCTACCTCATCGAGACGCCATGGCGACGTCGCCGGCTACGTAGCCATGGATACATGCCTATCCTTGACATCGTCTTCGGTTTTGGGTCTACCTCTAGATCTTCGATCTGGGACAGAAAGCTGTAGTGCCAGATTCCCTACGCAGTCTAATGGCCTCTTTTTAACATGACCACATCGCAGCCAAGATTCCTGCATCTTATCAGCGATAACGCATACCCCCAGGCTTCGTCACTCTCTTTTCTTACATACAATAGGCATGACGGCCGTAATCAGAAATAACTTAAATTATATATTTACCTGATAAAATAAGATACATAAAGCTTAACAAACGCATTTATTTTTATATTGCGAGCGAGGTTAATAGGGATTAAAAAAAAAAGCAAACGAAAAATACAACACTCCGCCAATATAGCTAAAACACCCAGCAGAGGACTCGATTGTGATTACTATTTTTTTTTTTAATTATTTACCTGCACGA
>JANCMC010003555.1:0-25896 GCA_024363005.1 Charaxes varanes | reverse complement strand
GGGTCCAAGACGATCGTAAATTCTGCCGGAGGCTTTTAATTAACGTAATTTTCCCACATAAATTTGAATATTATCATCATTTTTAACCGAATGAATAAAATAATATTTTTTACTTTTTAGGGTTCCGTAGTACTACAAGGAACCCTAATAGTTTCGCTCTGTTCGTCCGTCTGTCTATTTGCCCGTAAGGCCGTGAAGTAGCGGCAATGTTGTCACGTCAAGCGATGGTATTGTTGTCGCTTTTCGTTTGGTTTGTGAGACTTCCCGTTGGCCTAAACTCTCGAAGTTGTCATGACGTCACTTTAAGTTAACAATGCGTCCTACTAAGTTAACCTCGTTAAATGTCGAATATCTGAAAGAGCACTTTAAAACGTTGCCATCGCTTATTGCAACGCACTTACAATATACGGTAGCGTCATACGCCCTGCTGGGTGTTTTAGCTATCATGGCGGATTGTTGCTGTATGCAGTTTCCTTTTTTGTCAATCCCTATTAATCTCGGTCACAATATAAAAATAACTACGTTTGTTAAGGTTTACGTATGTTATTTAATCATACATATTTAAATAATTTCTGATTACTGTCGTCATGCCTATTGTACAAAACGTCGACAGATGTTCATAGTTTTGTTATGGAGGGCCTTTGTCTCGACGACTGGGACACTTTGTTACCATTTACAAAGCACTCACCGTGGCCCTCCAGATAATGGATGAATCTTTATTCTTAAAAACATCACGTAATGCCTCGCTTTATCTTTGTCTATTTTATCTCTACATAATAAAGTCTGTTATCTGTTAATGGATTTTAATTCGAATTTTATCGTCAATTTAGTGCGCCAATAGAACAGTGGATTGAGAGGCGGTCTTAAATCCACTTGGTTCGTGGTTCAAATACTAACCCCACTGCGCTATTATCGCACGTACTAATATCAAAGGTAAGGTATGTATACACAAATGAATCGCTGAATGTGGTGCTAAGCGCAAATAAACGCAAAAAAAGAGAACTGCTGATACACAGCACAGCACAAAAAAAATACTATATAATAATAAAATTTTTTTGAAAATGTTTTTACTAGCCTCCTATACAAACAATTCATAGTCATCCTTATAAGTCAATTTGAACTTTAATACAATACCATAAAGTAATATAAGTAAATAATTCATGCGTTATAACTGGCTAAAATATATAGATAGATGCTAAGTGGAGAAAGTTAATCAAAATAGACAGTACATCTAAGATAAAGTTGTCACGAAGTCTTCAACTTGTAAAATGTGTATATACGTTTCTTTTTATGTTACAAGGGACAGACGGAGAGTGCACATATATATTTGCGTAATGAGAAGGCCCAAGGCTGCGTTGCCGACCTCTAAATAAGGGTTTGGGCCACCAGGAACTCTCACATACCGAACGAAACGCACCAATAATACCATCATTTGACGTGACAGCGTTGCCGCCACTTCACGCCGATCTTATGTGAGAGGTACTGGTACCCGGACGTGCCAAACCAATTCCGCTACAGACCAAAAAGACTGCAAGCGTGGCGCCCTATTTATTGTATACGTTAACTTTACAAAGAGTGAGCAAATTCTTTATATTAGAATAATATTTCTAATGGATCGATTAAAAATCACAACATTCCAATCGACTTTTCGACAAATGCTCAGTTTTGGTCCTATTCTCTCTCTTAACAAGCTTCAATCTTCTTCATATGAAGGTGTATTCAGAATAAAATCCTCTGTAAACTTATATGACTCTATGACACTTTTCAATGATTCTCGAACTCTTTTACCTACACAATAAAGTTTTTATCACCTCTTCTATTAACCCTGAGTAATCTAAATTTTCAGTGCTGCAATCTAAGCGGACCCTGGTACTACGGGATAAAGCTAGGAAGAAGAAGAAGAAGAGTCCAAATTTTCAGTACAATATAAAACAGTACAGTATAAAACAGTCAAGTACATCGTGTTAACATGTATATTGTAACATTAACGCAGAATCTCCGAATCAGATTGGTTGTATAATTGTCGATTTGCATCTCAAATACCGACGTTAAATGTCTCTGATTACACAGGAACTGTATTACGTACTTATGCTAAGTACCATCTGCCTAATTATGATAATTTAATTACATGCGTAACAATTAAGGTTTAACAGCCTTTTCCTTTTTAAAGACATTTTAGTGAAATAAAGGCTAGAATATTTTTAATAAATCATCCTTTTTATGACGCATTTGATTTGAACTTGTCGTACTAATCAATATTAGTTTAATGTCTAGTCTTTTTTAGCGTTCCGCAGTACTACAAGGATCCAGACGTGACAGCATCGCCGCCACTTCACGCCGATGTTATGTGAGAAAGAGGTACTGGTACCCGGACGGTCGGCCTAATTCAGCTGCAGACCAAAAGGACTGTACGCGTGGCGCTATTACTAATTTATATAAACTATCCGTTGTGAGTTCCTAATAGTGGTAGGGCTACTATTTCTTTGGAAGGTATCCGTCTCAAGCTCTATATGAGATATAGAGAATATAGAGAGTCCAGAAGGTCGTTTGAGCACGTAGTCTATGGCAAGGTGGTTTAATATTATGCAGACGGTAGGTTGGTTTGTTGCTTTACTTACATAAACAAAAATCATAGAAATCTGGGTATCTTCAGGCAAGACAATCACGCCTTCTTCTTCTTTGTAGTGTAAGTAGTGTACATTTTAAGTTAGTAATTTATATCTTAAGCTGTTTGTAGTACCTCGGTTGAAATAAATGCTTTTTCTTTCTTTCTTTCTTAACCTTCTTATTCTTGGACTATATCAAGAATTTCGTTATTATTCTTCTAATAACGCCTTTTTATTCTAAGACTTCTATTCTAATGATGGCTTCTTATTCTTGCAGTATATCAATAATTCTGTTAAATGCAATTTAAAATAAAAACTAAGTTCTGGCCTTAGGTAAATAAAAAAAACAGTAAATAGGATTGCGAAATCGTCAAATCTGCTTAGCTGAGAGACCTTGGCATTGGCATTACATGCGACTCGGTAGATAAATCTTTCTTACTTGCTCAGTTATGCCTCTAGAAAGTAATATAATTCTTACCATAAATATAAAGTAGGCTGAATATAAAAGGGGAAACACAGCAGCAGTTTCACAAAATCTACAGCAGTAGATTTTGAGGTTTGTGAAGACAAAGAACAAATTTCGATCAGAAACACTTCTGTAGCTATAGAAGGTATATCAGTAAATAGGTTTGCGAGATAGTTAAATCTGCTTAGCTTAGATGTCCAATTTTATCCGGAGCATCAGGGAAGCATGCATCAGTGTTCTTCTGCTGCCTATTCAATGGATTACTAGGGCTTCGCTGAGTTATAGAGGTTATTATGCCAGAGCTAGCGAGTCCCGGTATTGAACTGTCGAATATAATTGTGAAGCTATCATGATATTTTTCTCCATTTCCTAACCATATTAAATCCTATAGTGCGAATATTTTTTATTCAACCTTAGGATAAGATCTACGTAACCATCCTAACCGCGACAATGTCACCCTGTATAAATAATAAAACCTAGGAATCCGCGGACTGCAAATGAATCTTCGTAAAAACATTTGTAATGCATTGTTAAAAGCTCAAAAAAAAGCCTGATCTTAATTAATTAATAAACAATTAAAAATAATGGAGTTTGATTTTTTGCCTATATCTTATGTGAGTTTTAAAATTTAAATTCAACAGTTTTTATTAAGATTCATTAACACTCCGTGAATTTCTATGTAAAAGTCTAACGGCAGCCCTCTATTAGTACACTTCATGAAATGACATTTCAACTGCTACAATACTGATCATATCATTGAGCTTTATAACCTAGTTTCCTTGAGTTTCCTCAAGTTTCATTAAGTTTCCTCAAGTTTCATTAAGTTTCCTCAAGTTTCCTTAAGTTTCCTCAAGTTTCCTTAAGTTTCCTTGAGTCTGCCGATCGAACACAGCCGTTAAGAGAATAACCCTTAAGACCGCCATATATGTTCTATTCTATGTTAATGTTTGAAAAGTTTTATATCATTTTTATCACTTTCAAGAAATTTACCTATGACTAAGAAAACTATAAAATAAACAAGAGGATCCTGCAGCGGGATCCATAAAATTCCCTTGAATAGAAAGAACGTAGTCTATTGAGCGGGAATTTTTAAATTTACGATCGGAATCGGATTTTATGATTGTTTTAGTACCGGTGCCGTTTATGTCCCTTTAAATATTGCAAATTTAATCACCCGTGAGCGATTGCAAATTGGTTAAGTCTTGCCTATGGCTCTATTCTGGTTATAGCATTTTTAACCAGCAAGCAGGTTTAAATGGTGGCCGAAATCCGTCCTCGAAGGTGGACAAGGCATTTGCAAGACGCCTGGCGGTGTCCATGGCGTCGGTAAATACTTAGGCGGAGAGAATGTGTCCTTTGTTACATAAAAAAATATTAATTCACCGAGCAAGTCAATTTATGCCGCTAGTATAAAAAAATCGGTTTAATAGTGGAAAGTAAGTCATTTAAAGCAATCGTTACGGTTATTATTTAACCGGTCTTAACACAATGACCGGCTTTAAAATGCTAGCCATAACATAAGTGAGAGAAAAATCGTAAAAAATAAACAATCGGGGATTGGGTGATAACTGTCTAGGAAATTGTGCTCAGTGCTAATATTACATGTGCATTCACTGGCCCTTTGGCGCAGTGGGTAGTGACCCTGCCTTCTGCTCCGGGGTTCGTGGGATTGATTCCCGCCTCGAATCTGGATATAATAGATAGCCGCCTGTTATACACAAACATATATTTTCCAAAAATATATATATTTGTGTATAAGAAGCGGCTGTTACCTATAACGCATTAAATTGTCTACCTTAGGAACACATGTCCTTGTGTCAAATAGTCCTATAGGATGTAGTTACAGTAAATGTCATTACAATGTACTTGTGTATATGTCAAAAATCTTTAACAATAGATTTTCATATGCATAATTTAAGCCCGGAGTATGAAAATTGGAGGAAAATCAAACATTACGAGTTTCTATGCGTAATTTATGAGGTATTAAATTTGCCTATTGATAAATTTAAACGAAAGGTATAAAAACACGCTTATTCTTAAGGTGAACACTATATATTAAAGATTATTCTTAAGGTGAACACTATAAAACTACTTGGAGTTTAGTCGCTCCAGCTTTGTACTTGTTAAAAGCTCGTAAAAGTCGATTTTTAACCCTCGAAGCGAAAAGAGAGTTATTATAAGTTTTACGTCGATGTCGGTGTGTGTCTGTCTGTGGCATCATAGCTCTCAAACGGATTGACCGATTTCGATGCGGTTTTTTCTATTCGAAAGCCACTTTCCTTACGGTGGTTCTTAGTTATGTTTGGTCAATATCGGTCCAGCAGTGAAAAAGTGTCAGCTTTTTTCCAAAATGATATAAAGCATTTTTTTTAACAATATTGTATTATCATGCTTTTATTTGAAAAAATTCTTAGTCGAGAGTGTTTTAGCCTATGTTTGAAGGAAATTGATTTACCTTTTGAATAGATATTGGGGGTAGAGGAGGGGATACAAAATAGAAAGAATTGAAAATAAAACGATAGGAAGCGAATATATTCGATTGGAGTATCAAATGAAAATATTTGATTTGTGTATTACAAAAGAGGGTATTTGAAAGGGAAGGGAAGGTTTTTTTTTATATAGAACAAGGGGCAAACGGGCAGGCGGTTCACCTAAGTGACTACCGACGCCAATGGACAACTGCAACCTCCAAAGTTGAGCCAATGTTGCGACTTTATTGACTCCCACTATTGGCTGCCGAAGACCAGGTAGGTGCAGAAAGAGGTACCGCGACGACTTGGACACCTTTGCAGGAAAGGTATGGATTGGGATAGCTCAGTATAGGGGAGAGTGGTCTTGAAGGGGTGGAGGCCTTTGCCCAGCTGTGGAACATTACAGGCTAATAATAAAAAAATGTAAATCGGCACTTACGTGTTAACGACAACGCCGCATATCTTCGTATATTGCAAAATGTCACGGTTACGTGAATTTTGTTTTATTGTATACTGTGTAAAACGTTAATTATATCGTTTATTTTTCTAACGGTTAAATAAATCATTTAATATAAAAATAAAGACTAATTTAAGATTTCTACTAAGTTTTCATATTGTTTACCTATAAACAATACTAAACGGTATAGCTATTTAAATTTTGTGCTACTTAGTATATAAAGACTATATGAGCCAAAGCCTATAAATCTTACTTCCTACTAATATTATAAACGCAAAAGTTTGTATGTATGGACGCACAACTGGATGTATGTATGTAATTTAACGTCTGGATGTATGTTTGACGCTCATTCATGGAGTAACTACTGAATGGATTTTAATAAAATTTTACAATAACACATAGGCTATGAATTACAAAAAGTAGGAAAAAATTCTGCCATCTGCGAGCTATTCGTGCGTGTGCTGCAAAAACCGCTAGAGCTGCACGAATATAGTGTATGAAGGAACTGTTTATTTTAAATAGTTCTAAAAAAAAAGCCAACGACAACATATATCTATCTTTCATGTTTAAGCCATTAACGCCAAAATACTGAACATTAGCCCTCATTCGCACGAGAGTTTTTTTACCGCGAGTTAAAAAAGCGTTCAAACAGAACATATGGATTCCTAAATTCATGTTCACACGGCAGCGCTCTTCTATCGAGCAGTGTTCTATTGTTAAGGCTATATCGAATATACGCAATATTTTTCTATAGCCGACGCAAAAAAAAATCAACGCCGAGATTTAACGCAACTCTTTTTAAACTCTTGTGTGACTGAGAGCTTCTGGAACGGGAACGGGATAGAGAAAGGATACGTCAACGGGGACAGTATTATAGGATAATAGAATATAGTACGTAACCTAATGTTCGGATAGGACAACGTCAGCGCTCTGTTACATAGCGAGGGGCGATTCGTGCCAAAATCCAAGTTGTTCAATTAGCATTGCCATTTCAACAAGACCTTCTCTGTGTCCAGTAAGGGGAGACGATCCACCAAAATCACTGAGCTATTTGGTTGTGTGGTATTCAAACTCACTTACTGTTGTTGTCGTATATTGCCAAAGGTGCCAGGTTGCATGGCACGACATATAGAGCCAAGTTGATGGTCGGTTTTTCGGACACGTGAGTGGCGGCGCGCTCCTCTAGCCGAGTCAGCAGTAGCGGCAGACGGTCTAGACGTACCGCGTGGTGACGGCCCCATGAAGAGGCTTCTGATGTCTAAACAAATGGAGAAGCAAAGGAAGAAGGTTAACCGATAGACATACCTAGCTTATGCAATTTTCTTCTCTACTACAAAAACATAGTTTATAGAGTATTATATATGAAAGTATGCATTAAGTTTATTTACTCGTACGGAGTGGTTATAACGATAAAACAGCAGAGTTGGTGAGAATGGCACCCAGCACCTCACAGATTTGAGACATCTCTGAACTCTTTGTATCTATTTTTAACTATTTATATGTGGAGCAAACTTACCTCCTTGGCTTGAAAGTTGAAATCCAGAAGATGAAGCCACTGAGACTTCAGAGTGAAGTTGTGAAGGTGGGTGAGCTCGTCCACGAAAGAGCCGATATAATCTGTATGATTATGACATAAATATATATTGTACTAGCAGTACCCGCGACTTGTCGGTGTAGGATTAGAGAAAAAAAAATAGATTCAATTTTAGCCTGATGATAGCCTACCGCCTTCTTCGATGAATTAACTAACACTGAAAGAATTTTTCAAATCGGACCAGTAATTCCCGAGATAAGCGCGTTCAAACAAACAAACAAAAAACAAGAAGAGTTCTTCAGCTTTATATATTACTATAGATTTGGTCATACAATGGTTTGTCGCAGCATAAATGAAAAAAAAAAATTATCTGTCGTTCTATTATTAAATAGAGACCTCTGACTGATTGAAAATCGGGCTCAAATCTTAACATTTGCGTACCCTGCTTATTTAAAGCCATTTATAATCTTTATTTTTAGTGCAACGACTTTTGTCAGTATAAATATATTAAAATTTTAAAACTTTTAATAAATAATTTAATATCATGATCACTAACACTCACCTTCACTGCCAGTGTTCCCTCCCTTGCCTAGCCAAATCTGGAATGATCCTACTGGTGAGGCTTTAGATGTACAAATATTAGAAAAATTCCGAAAACCGCAAATTAGTATTTAAATCACAAAAAAAAAATTGCCATGACTTTTTTAAATTAAAAGAAATCTTGTGAAAAGTACAAATTTTAAAATAACCTACTAAAGTATTACGTGATGGTACGGAACCCTTAGTGCGCGAGTCTGACCCGCACTTGCCCGGTTTAACCCGGTGGACTTCATCTACGTAATCCACAACGCTGTAATGACCAAAAAGACACGGCCTCCCTTGTACCGTATTAAAGGCCATAATCCTGAGATTCAATACTTATCGCGATACATTCCTGCTCTTTTTTTAAATATAATTTTTTAATAAAGCACAGGCAGAATTTAAAAATCTTATGATATCTTTAATAAAACTGTTTCTTCCTCGTCCGCTTGGCTAACACCGTTAATTAACGCGTCTGGTTGGTTGATGAACGTTATTTTTATGCCATGTCTGCACACAGATTGTATATACATAATAAAATAGTTTCGCAGTTAAAAATCGCGGACGTTGGCACTGAACTCAATGTACCTATCATCTCCGCTGTAATGCTTTTTTCACACAATTCAGTTCATATATTTTTCTCTACGTGATATAAGCCTCGTTAGGACAATGAAAGAGTGTGTACTTAAATAAATACATTATTCTAATTAAAAACGATAATTAAACGCTTTTCCATAGTTAATAATAGAAAAACTGAAAGAACAAAGACGAACGTCATTATGAAAATTTTGATTAGGTTTAAAAAAAAAATTTCGAGAACATTGTTCACTTAAGATAATTTTACAATTCTTTTTTCATAAGCGTTAAGTTAAAATCAAATATAACTTATTGTAAGCAACAGTCTTTAGCGTTATTTTGTTAAATTTCTTTTGAAAATAGTAGGTAAGTAAATGTTTTTTTTTTATATCCCCACTTAAAGGATCGCGTCATTAAAAAGGTTGATAAGCGCTAATAGTAGGGCGCTGCGTTGTTATAAGGAAGCCATGAGATTTATCTATGAGTAAAGGAATGTTTAATTTTTTTTCCTTTGTTGAATGATAATTTCTTATCGGAGCCAGCCTTCACTGAAATAAAAAGAATGAAACAAAACAAACAGAATTTAAAATGGTCCATTGGATTTAAAGTTTTAGCCCGACCAATAATGACTGATTTTTATATACATAGAAGTTTTATTTAATACCAGCTGTGCCCACAACTTCGTTCGCATACAATTAGGCAAAAAAAAAAAAGATTCAAT
Organism: Charaxes varanes; assembly: GCA_024363005.1. NCBI lineage: Eukaryota > Metazoa > Arthropoda > Insecta > Lepidoptera > Nymphalidae > Charaxes > Charaxes varanes. The sequence continues at coordinate 16,486 of JANCMC010003555.1, read as the reverse complement.
TTTAGCATGATGATATATAACATTCGTCGATAAATGGGCTATCTAACTATGGGCAGATCAACATCTGCTATGGCCTCTAGTACTTCTGTAGGTTATAGATGCCTAAGGTATTCTGTTTTTTTTTAGTTAAAATCCATATTAAAATCAGTCATGTTCAAACTAAATTAAAATCTGTATTAAAATTAATCATGCTTATACAGAATACTTTCAAAGTTAAAACAACTTTGTAAAAAAATAGCCTTGAATTTATTTACTTTCATATTTAACATTCTCTCTTATTTTCCTATGCAATATTTGTTCCTATTATTAAGTAAGTCTAATCACTCAAATTTATGTTTAATCACACCTTCTCTCCCATTTTCCTGTGACAAATTTGTTCATATTAGTATGTAAGTCAATTTAACTCACAATCAGGAAAAAATTATACTATTATTAGCCATTATAACATTCACTCATTCGTTGCCAATGCCACATCAGGTACATCATGATCTTTTTTTAATTTGATGAGGGTTGAAGTAACCCTGTATAGAAAAGAATGGTTTAAGAGGGAGGCTTTTGCCTAGCAGTGGTGCACTATAGATCAAAACAACACATGGGTTGCCTGTAATTTGATAACGTCACAGGCTAGGCTCTATCGTTCGGCACTCTCGCTTGCATCGTCCACTCAGGCAGAACATGACGCTTTTTTGTGCATGCAGCCTGTGTTCATAGATTTATAAAACATTATCACATCAAAAAAATAGCCAACAATTTCCCACTGCTTGGCAAAGACCTTCCCACTGTCAGACCAGTTGTTTCTATCCTGGGCTACCCCAATTGGTAGAAAATGTTTTTCTGTTTAGGACTTAGATACTTTACAATATTGTAAAGTTGACATGCACATCAATATATAGGAATTAAGTGACTTAGTTCTGCATCAAAATAATATGGACTGCACAAAAATTTGGAAAATATTAAAGTGAGATGAAATCTTTATGTATAAAAGCAAAAGGTCATGTGACACGAAATATCAAAAATGGTGGGACATATTAAGTTGAAATTTGACAACGAAGTACTTTATAATCAGTTTCTAGCAAGAGTTAATAAGGATTATAATAAAACATAAGTTAGGCCTAAGCAGTATTCAATGCCAGTACAAAAGGTCCAAAACCAGTGTCATTAACCACATTAATGATAACAATACCATTATTGTCGGTGCATTGATTATATGTTCAAAATAACTGCCTGATACATTATCAAATAATAAATCACTATATGAATGTGTCTGGAGGTACTTTCAATTCCTTTATACTATACTTAGCTATTTGTATATAAAGTTATTTTATATGTAACTGACATTGATAATAACCAGAGATAGTTAATAATGTCTAATTTTTTGACACACTCCTTATGAAACGAAATATGTATTATTTAATATTTTACTCAGGCTAACATAAATTCATTGCCTCATTTCACTGTTAAATATAATTCTACGTATGTTGAATTATATTATACCTATTTTTATTTTATTAAATACGCTCTCGTCTATCAATATTTTATATATTTCATAATTCTAACACACTAATAAATCCGCCCTAACAAAATAATATTTAGATTGTGTGTGATAATGGACGATTTTCGCTTTATTGAACTTATATTATAGACAAATGTTTATAACGTGATTTGATTCAAATGCGTGCCTTATACTTAGGTAACCAATACTTTAATAAGGTGAAAACCATTGGAATCTTCGATTGCAAAAATCGCAGTCATAATGCCACGTAATAAAACCATAAGGTCCGTAGGTTTAATTAAGGGATGTTTATTTAATTTTACTAACAAGTAGGTCGTATAGAAGTACGTACCAATCGGTGTCTGTTTTCTCATCCAAAACATCTTTCCATGCAGCGATTAGTTCTTGTTTATGCTTTTCTAAATTTATAGCCATTTTTCATGCTTTGTTGTGATATAGGTAGGTGTTTTAAACAACGGATTTCCCAGGAATATGTAAAATGCTGATGAGCAGCCTGACTCACAACAATCCTTCCCACAGATGAAAATAATTAGAGTTCATTCAACTGTCAGCGGCAACGACAGTGATAGCTTTTACAGACTATAACATGAACTTACGTAATGTACAGAGCTGTAATATGTTAAAAATCAATATTTGTTAGTTTTTTTTCGAATACTGAATTTTTAATATGTAAACCTTATTCTAAATTCAAAATAAACCTTTCTAAATTCTAATTTTGACGACTTTATCGCAAAGTATATTTTGTACAGTTACAGACTTTTACTTTCTATTTGTATAATTTTCTCATAATAATGTAGGGCGGATTAAATGACACGCGTTAAATCCTACTTCTTAACAAACAAAAGAGAATAAATTCTTTATACTTTGAGAGTTTAAGTTAATATACCACTTGTAACTTAGCATAGACCTACATACCAACTTTAATCCTTTTTACTAGATGCAACTCTTACCTAAGGCTAAATCCCAACAATAAACATATGAAATAAAATATTCACGATTGTAGCAACTGACGGTACCTTCCATGTCTTTGCAAACAAACTCTCTTCTCCCTATTAGTCTACTTACCTATACAAGACTTTGAATTTTGATTTGATTTTTTGATCGAAGGAATAAGATTGTTCACCGTTCACAACCATCACCATGATGAAGGCTAAAAGAACGGAACTGGTTAGAATAAGGAAGATAACACTGGCAGCTTATAGGTTAGTGTTAGTAACCACTTTAAAGAGTACTCTTAAACCTACACCTGGGTCGCAAGTCCCAGGCACTGCCTTGATTTCTTCCTCTGCAATCCGATGGATCCTGGAACCGACACCTGCCCGTGCTGTCTGCGTTAACCCGGATATAGAAAATGACAAACGAACCAAACCTCTATGATTAAAGTACAGCCATTTTAGTGATGAGCCTTCACGTTTATTCCTTTAGTTTTTATTGCTCCTGCCAATATAAATCAGCAAAACTTCGTTCCTGTCTATTTGTTTATTATACAGTTATTACATAGATAATATTAATACATTTTGGAGAGAAAAAGATATAGTGAAAACAAATTCTTTCTTTCTGTTAAAAAAATATACCAACTTTAAATTGTCAGCACTGGACAATATTGAAATGCCACACAGGAATAGCTCTCAAATAAAAAAGCATCATCAAAATCGGTTTAACCAGTCTTCTGTGGTAACATACATAAAATATAAAAATGCTGTCGAATTGAAAACCTTTTATGTATTTTGATTCTATGTTAGAATGTGAAATTAATGAATATTTTTATTTGATTTATTAGGAAAAATACTATAAAGAAATTGTTATTATAATATTAAAAAAACAATAGTTACTTAAGATAGATTTACACGAATTATCACAAGTTAACCCAAACTTAATTCAGGTATGACAGAATCGATAATTTTGAAATCCTTCCTAGACTTTTCTAGATGTCTATCTAATTTAAAATTAAAGTTAGTTAGCGCAAAATTCGATAACGGCTCAACCAATTCGGCTAATTTTTTTTTTGTACGTACATTGACACGGAAAGTTTTTATAATGAGAACAAATACAAAAAATAACCTTTGAAAGAACGATATCTGTCTGAGTTATAAAAAAGAAATCTATAAATATTCCAATGTTATAAATAAGTAAGTAAATACATAAAACAAACCATGGTTGGTGCGTGCGCAAACTTTCAAACTAATGCCCTTACCTTAGACATTTTTTATTGTCAGCCGTAGTCACAAACAACTCTTGGCGGGTAAACGCCGCGTCCCCTGACCATGTATTATTTGCGATAATATTGTAAACATTAAAAAAAATGTGGGTGGATGTTAGTGGTCCTGAAAAGCAAAATTATATGGCTGCAGCGAACGGATCTTTTATTCCTGGGTAAGTTAAAAAAAAATGAAAATCTATGTTTTGAATATAGCGTGCTAGGGTTTATTATCCAACGTAAACAAACGTTTATGCGAAAACATGTTCGGAATAAATATTCTGTTGCTTTCGTAATTTTTTTATTTAATCAAGCAAGGGAAAGGAACTTAAAGGTTTACAAAGGTTTTACTTTAAACATAAAATTCAAAAAATATTCCGAATAAAGAAAAATCTATACATACATATAATGTTAATATATAAATATAACTATTATATTAACTTCAAAACCAATGCAGCTATACAAAAAAAAATCGTGAAACGGGGGAGAAATGTTTTGATTTGTTTGGTATATTGGCTCTCTGGTCGGAGTATGCGTGGAAAAGGTAATAAGAGCCAATGGACTTAATATACGGGACGGGAAGATAGAGCAAAGTGGAGACGTAAGATTGGTAAAGCGGACCCTGATCATGTACCGGTACAACGCTATGTAGAAGAAGAGCCGCTTCTCTCAGCTTCACCCATTTCTTACTGGTGAGTACTACTTCTATTTATTAGAAAACAAAATAATTCGGAAACGCCAACGAATTTAGGTCACGCGATCGCCGCAATGCCATGCCAAACGCACATTTAATTAAATCACGATTTATCTCGCATTAAACGTACTTGATCTCTACGTATTATAAAACAAAGTCCCCCGCTACGTCTGTCTATTCACTATAAAATCAAAAACCACTTATGATCCGACAACAGCGACCAACAGATGGCGCTGTTTTGTCATTCAATAGTAAGAGATTTATAAACATAATATTAATCCTCATCCAAAAACTATTTTTAAACCTCTAAGTGATAAGAGTGGCACACACGGACGAAGTCGTTGGGAACAGCTAGTAGCTTATAGCCTTCCTCGATAAATGGCCTATGTAATACAGAAATATTTTTTCAAATCAGACCAGTAGTTCCTGAGATTAGCGCGTTTAAACAAATATACAAAGAAACTCTTCAGCTTTATATATTAATATAGATATAGGATATATCATCAAGCTAAAATTGAATCTATTTTTTACCTAATTTTACGCGGCCAAAGTCGCAGTCACAGCTAGTATATAATATATTGCTAAGTTTAAACAAGAAATTTCTTAATGCCAACACGGTAAGAGGCCAGGGTAAAGCCGGTACTGTTATTCCAGAATAAGTGTAGGTTATACCCGGATCGCCATAAGCGACTTGTTGCCGCGGCAATGGGTAGATTTTGCCGAAAACTCTGAAACGGATTATTACCTGTTAATACTTTCAATTGTCTTATAAATCGATGAAAACCGGCTGCACGCCCGAAAAAGCATCGCTCACTGTCAAATTCAGCCTGAACCAAGCGTGCAAGCGTGTACAGGGGTGGCTTAGTAATAACAGGAAAAAAACATATTGCTTACAAGGGGTAACTTTAAATAATCAATGTAACTGTAACGTTATAGTATATGATTCTATCGAGCGCAAAGTGAGTGTTTAATACACGAGTGCATAAATTACTCAAACAAGGTGTATAATCTACTTTTTGCTGTCTATTTCCATTTATTAAAACTTTTTTGCTAAATATGGAGTATCAAAGTTTTACAATGGTATAGAGTGCGCATTTGTTTTTTGTTTCTTTAATTTATTCGGTCGATCTTGCCAGCATCTTTTTTATCCAATACATACCTCTTATTTGAAACTTAATGGGAGACATTAAACCTGTGTAGTAAATTTTTATGAAAATAAAAAATTGTGCAGTAATAAAATTTCATACAAAATTACAGCACTGTTTCGGTTCTAAGCAAAAAAAAGCGACATTTCTGATCAGTTATGTAGCGATTAATGATAACATTACTGTGTAGTTGGAGAGCATATTATTTGCTTGCGAGTAACTGATCGGCAAGATATTTATGGCGCCCAGCTGGTAGCAGTCATGTAGTAACTTATTATTTATTTTAAAGTGAATCATTTTAATACCTTTGGCCGCTATACGCTATACAAACGTAGGGCTTTTAAGAATATAACACGGATTTTAAAATATTGATATTTACAAATGCATAATTATTTAATGATCTAAAATTTAATTAGAGGTAGCGCTACGCTGGCGTCGTTTTGATCTGCAGCCGAATTGTGCTGACATTATCGGGTACCTCTTTCTTACATAAGATCGGCGGGAAGTGGCGGGAATACTGTCATGTCAAGTGATGGTATTTTTGTCGTGTGTCTTTTGGTTTGTGAGAGTTCTGAAGATTAAGGCCGGCAACGCATCTGCGACCTCCTGGTGGTGCAGATGTCCATGGGCGTCGGTAGTCCCCCTTGTATTGTTAAAAAAATGAACATTTTAATTTTATTTCTGTCTTTAAATTGATCAGTTCTAGTAGTGCTTCGCTACGCAACATTGTAAGCGACCTATGACAAGTAATCGTCATAAGCGTAGCTATGCTGCACAGAGTCGTATAGTGTTGAATAAGCAATAACGCCGGCATGCTGTCGAAGCCCTTAGAATCAAATCTTAAAAAAAATATATAATTACACTTATAAAAACTATCACAAAATAATTATGTCATACTTTATTTTGGCTAAATCTCCAGTGAAATAGATTACATTTTCATCTAGTTCTTTAAATATCTCACTTGCTATTGCCCTTGGAATCGGTACGGAATAATCCAAATCAAGGCCTTCTTTACAAATGGTCTTCCATGTTATACAACCTACATTGATTTCTTGAAGCCTTTGAGACATGACGTTTAAGCTCGACTTTACAGAGCAACAATAATAACTTTATGAGTTAAATATTATTCTGAATCTCATACAGTGGCAACGCGAATTTTACCATTAATGTAGGTACTTGAAAAAAGGTTAAAATTTAAACTAGTTCTTTTAAGCCGTGTAACAAATTTCTTCAGTAAAACGTAGAGCGTTAAGGTGGTTCGTAATACCGGAGCCAGATATAGCTTAGCGTTTGTATATTTTTGTCTTTGAAGACTACAAAGTACTACAGAACTTTGGGCAGCTATTACTAAAAGTCCCCGGCCACACTACGTGATCATTGAAATGACCATTCAAATGAAGCTGTGTCTGACTTCGGCATAAAACATGTGACTTCTCATTAATGTAACATATATGTTATAACCATAAACTTTGAAAAGGATATAATAATTTACTTCGATTGAATCTTCTACTATTGAAGACACTGACATCATTTATGGCAAATTGTTGAGTTGTGACAACATGCAAGCATTTATTGCCATTCACAAAAATAATCGATAGATAAAACATAAATTGAGGCAGTGATTATATATTACCACTTTTCTGGAAATTTTACACTAAGGGGATAAAATTACTAAATATATGACACTTCACGTGATTCTCGCACTTTTAGGCCAAAACTATACACTAAAATTTTTTGGGTCAAATAAGACGTCATAAATTACATGAAAATATGCCAAATCTGTCATAAAATATGCTAAATTAGCAATACTGCAAGTATGATTGGTTGCATAAATGTGTTCAAAAACTTCATCAAAATGTGTACAAATATTTAGAAGCTATTTAAATGTAGCACCCGGGAAAATTACATTTTACAAAACACAAAAAAACGTACCTACTTAAAGAATGAAAATTTATTTTTCTCAAACAACAAAATTAATAATTAAAGAATTATCAAATTATATATAATTAAAAAATATTAATTTTTTAACATAAGGATTGAAGACTTTCTACGTTGCACTAAAACATTTTTGTTATTTTGTAAAAACTTTTGGAATACTTCAGAACCTGTTATATGTCTTGTATCCATGTATTGAGTACGCAATCTTGAAAATTCTGACTTTGTGTTATGAAGTAAAGTTGTTGAGCTAAAAAATTGTTAATTAATTATAAACAACGATAATTGCTGTACTTAGTACTTACTATACTTGATTATAATTTTCATACGTTACCTAGAAACATCTAAGAGACAATCTTTGTCGTGATATACAGAATACTGCCGTATTCGTCTAATTGTATCACCATTATCAAAATCAGTTTGATATTCATACAATTTTTCGATAAATCCTTCTTTATCCTTAATAGTGCAAATACACTCTCCAGGGAGACCTCTTAACTTTGGTGCGTCTTTAATTAAAGCTACTCTATTTTTCTCTTTCTCTATAATATTATTTTTTTCATTGTCTTTGCGAGACTGCATCTTTGCATTAGCCTCATCTTTTGTCAAGTTTAAAAACGATCCCGTATTTGATGAATGGCTAAGGAATTGCTTAATTTCTGATCTGATGTCAGAATTCAACAAATTGTTTTTAGATTGAACTTTGAAACCACTGCAAAAATCTTTTAAATCGCTATTTTTTGATTGACAAACTTCATTCACTAATCTAATTAGATTTCTTTCAGCGTCTTGTTTTTCTTGAGTTAATTTTTTTATAAGTGACTTCAAGAACACATTTTCTTGATGTGTAACCAAATACAATTGTTGAAAATTTAGACATCGAGTTCTACTTTCCTTTGTTAGCCTTTGTGTATCTTCTATATATTTTACAAGTCTTTGTTTAGCCATAGCTTCTAACTGATACAGCATCCTTATATTTTTATTTTCTTGAATAGCAGTTATTAAAAGATGACCTATGTTTCTTCTCTCCTGGCCATATTCTCCCAATTTATTTAATAGTAACAAATTAATATTTGGATGTTTATGCTTCATGTGTAAGAATATGGGAGTTCTTAAATGATGTATAATGGAAGTACTCAATTGTATACATTTTATTAGGACAACATTTAAAGATGTGTAGGTATTTTTAAAAAAGTTACTTAGCCACAAATAATTTAATTCATTCTGTTTAAACATAGTTAACCTCCTTTTTGTGAACTTGAATATCTTGTTTTTTTTATTTAGTATGAAAACTAAGCTAGCACCCATGACGAATATCAAATATTGTATTAATGGATTTTTCTGGTAGTGACGAATATATGTAATTTTTCTTTTACTTGCAATTAACATATTATGTGGTGGAATTATGTTGCTTGAATTTTCAAACAAAACATTCTGTATCTTATACTCTGGAAAAGTAAGGTAAATAGGTTTGTTAATTCAACCCTAAGAACAATATTACTATTAGTATGCCTTTAAAGGGAAAAGTACATTCTTATTTACAAGATAATAAAAATAATTTTATGCTTGATGATTTCTATACAATTTTTATGTTTTTAACTAATATAGTAAACAGCCATATTGACATAAATTATTTTTCAAGGGATAAATTTGGTACTTTCATTGACATACAAATAAAATTACATACATTGAAAATATATTTTTGATAATCTGAAAATTTTCTGTAAATGCTAAATTAAAATCTCACTTCTTTACGAACCTGTTGAATGCTTTTTTGTAACACTTGTATGTAATTCAATAGAACATAAGGTAATCCACATGGCAAAGGTCATACTAACTAACCATTTGAAGGCAATATACATTTTTTGTTTAGTAAATTATGATACATAAAAGTTTACTATGTTTAGAAGGGTTCTCTGCACATAAGGTACCATAAATTTATACATTCTTCTCAAAATCTGCAATATCACATAGAAAAATAATTAAATAATTTGACATTTTTTTAAAGGCACTATTTTTTTATGAACTGTCAACCTTTTTAAGAGGTCATATGTTTTTTAAATTGTATTGAAACTTTATTTCTCTATTGACTTAAAAAAAATGGAGCTTTTATTGATACTTAAAGAGTTTGTGCCTGTGGTAACTTCTTGAAGTATGCTTCAAAAATATATATAACAATCTTTTTAGCATTCTAGATTATTAGAAAAAGTTTACGAGAAAAAGATTTTGCAGTATCTGTATCTTTCTAACAACACAACTTATCCATGATAATCTAGAGAGGAAGCTAGAATATCATATATAAATTCTAAATAAATTATCATATATATACTTAATAAAAACAAATTTTGCACCTGAAATACATACTTTTTTAAATGTAGTTTGGCAAAATAGGGAGCATTGACAGTGAAGGTGCGCCTAATTGTACATAGTGAAAGCATCCCTTAATAGGTTAAAATTACCCTGAGTTTCAAGTCTCGGTGTTTGAACTTCTTTCTAGACAATACACTTGGCATTAACGGTTGACTCACTGTGAATCCATGCATTGAAAAAAAATTAGCTGTATTTAATTACAACCATTGATCAACATAGAAAAGTGGATATTATACATATATCCACTTTTCAATGTTGATATATGAATAACAAAAGGCAAAATGAAAAAACTTCTATGCTTTAACTTTTTAATTTAAAATATTTTTTTAATTTAATTTGCAGTGCTAATAATAATAAAGTAAAATTCTTTTTGTACCACTCCTTATTATAACTTAAATGAACATTCCAGTTTTTATCAAGAAAAGCTTTATAAAATACACTCATTTCATCTGCTGTCAAGTTGGCTTTGCCATCAGGTAAATTATTCTTTAAATATGCCTCCCGTTCCTGTAAATGAAAGTATTTAAATTTACATATAATAATCCAAGTATGCATTATATAACTTTGTAAAGAATTTTAGAAAATTCAACCTAATAAGATGACCGAAATACAGACAATTATTATATCAATTTGCATGTTCTTGTATTTGACATACCTTAAAAAATCTCGAGTTATGTTGGGTCCAAAAAGTTTGATTCCATTCCTGTACTTCAGCTCTCAGTTTTCTATACTTTCTTTCTAGGCTTGTTTCGGTTGCTGGTTTTTTAAATACAATTTTTCTAAGATTGGACACTGGATCGGGAGGTCCGACCATATCACTTGTGATTTTTTGAGGGTTTGGAGGTTGTATTTTTTCATTATTCGATATGGTATTACTTGTCCTAAATATAATGACTTTATTCGGTCTGTTGACCACAATGTAACGACTAGATAACATTTTACTAATATTAGATTTTACGTTTTTTCGCTAAAAATTACAATATTGACAAACATGACATTGACAATGATATTTATATGGAGATTAGAATATATGGAGAACCATTTTCTATGAGGGGCTAGTTTAAAAAGTAGCCATTTGTAAACAGCAAATTATCTAGTAAAATGAATTGACCAATAATAACCTTTAAATTTTTTTCTCATTCTAATGTTGCCCTTTTCTTATTTGCGGATATCGACGGCCACTTTAATACATTGAGATGGTCCTCTTTATATTCTAATCTCCATAGATATTTTGAATGCATGAAAAAATATAGCTATTCGTTTAAAGAACGGGATACACAGTTCCAAGTCCTGCGCCACATCTAGTGAGCAAATGCGTGTTCAAATATTTGAAGCCATAGTGTGGCGCAACCTTTAGAAACGTGAATTATTTCGTGTAATTTTAATCTCGATTTTATGTTGAATGCAAGCGTTAAATTAATAATTAACAGTGTAACTCGTTTTGGAAAGCACTAACATTTTATGCGATTCGAATGGGAAAAGTAAATCTTTTTGGGCAAAAATACTTAAAATATGGGCAATAACGTTATGTCACATGTGTTACGATCTATGTAACCTGTGCGTACCTGTCAATTTTCCTTTTAAAGCCGAATTATGTAAAGGCGATTATTGTTTCTTTTCAAAGACTTTCCATATAACCAGAAAACAGTGTAATTTTTATTTAAGACTTAACATATTTTATAAAATCACATAAAATGGCAAGAGGCAAAAAGGACGACGCTGAAGACGAATACTCTGCAAAATTGGACATGTGTCTCACAGACGGAATTATTAAAACCGGTATAAATTTAATAAATAATTAAAACTGCAAAATTCAATTACTAACTGACACTTCAATCTCGGTTTTTCGTATAGGTGGCTTATCTTGTAGAATTTTAAGTATTAACTTTAAGAAGCCACTTTATGAATGTTACTAGTATTCTCTGGCGGGATTTTTGGCCAATTTATGGTGTATGTTTATAGTAATGTTAATCATATTGGCTTCAAAATAACTAGTAAAGAGAATATTATAATAATAAGTACACAATCATATGTCTATTAGAATAGTAGTCCTTATTTAGAATATTTTCAATGCAAGCCTCATTAAGAATTAACACAAATGTTGCTTGATATTCTTAATGTAAGCTCTCATTATTAATTATATATCTGTATCCAGTTAACTATTTATAATTTTTCCTTAATTTAATAAAATATATGTGTAAAGTAATTATAAAATAATTATTTTATGATGATATTAATACAAGTATAGATCTACTATAATTTTCACTTGAGTGAATAACTATCAAATGCTAATTATCATTGTTCATCCTTTACAAGTGAAATGAATAAACAAAGTTATTTAATGAATTTTGAAAAGAAACAAAGTTTTCACTGTTTCTCCGGCACATAATTGGACACATTTAAAATCGTAAAATTTCAAAACTTCCTGCTTTCATTTGATTACATTTGTATGTGTAAAAAAGTATTCTTCTTGACTATGGTGGACATATTGGAGATTTTTATTTATCAATCATTCATTGATTGTGTATAATAGAAAATAACACTTGGCTACCTATTATATCATGAGAAATGTTCCAAAGAATTGTTTGAACAAATACTGGCAGCTGTATTCCACCACAGAACATCTCTACAGAACTTAAAATTTTAACCTTACTGTCTTGATGTCCACAATCATGCAATTCTCTAGAAACTTCGTATCAATCACAATTCCTATGTGGAATCAGCTTCAGTATTTCAAACTGCCTCCAACCTTGTTAGCTCATAAACCATGCATGTTTTCAGGAAGTGGTGTTCTTCTGGGAGCCGTATCATCCGTATTGTTCCTTGGCCGACGGAGGTGGCCAATCATTGCAGGCATGGGAATGGGAATTGGTCTTGCATATGCTAATTGTGAATATGAGTTAAATCCTAAAAAGAAGAGTGCTGCATAAGTTGCTCACTTGATAACAGTTTGCAATATCAGGTAATATTCAAATTTTACATTCATGATTATATTGCCATACATGTTTTCATAAATTTGATTAAGTTTAATATCTAGTATGTGGAAGATTCCCTTTGTATTTTCCTAATTACATCTATGATCATTTATATTATTATGTATAAACTATCAGTACCGACAGTCATACAAAGTCTAACTAAGACAGTATATTGAGGCACCCAAACATCCTTACATGGCAATTAATGAGTAAGGAAGCAACAGTATGTTGCCTAAAACATAAGATTTGTCAGGATTTCATCTCAACAAGGTAAAGTACCTGTATAATTGAAGAGGATTCATCACACGGGACACTTACCGAGCATAACATTATTTATAAAGTCCGAAAAACAGCTGAATGTCCCAAGATGATGACAGATTGTAGTACAAATAATCATAAAAAAATAATTATAACAGTATATTCATATTACAATTCTGTATTTTTATCAATATCCATCATCATGGACATAATTGGTGCAGAATGTGAAATAGATACCCATTTTTATAGTAGAAGACAAAGACTTGACAGACCTTGGTCACTTAACTCATAAACTACTAGACCTAATTTAATGAAACTTTGTGGGCATATTCCAAGGCTAACCTAAATTAGGCATGTTTCTCGCTATAACTCAAAAAGGGTTGGGCCTCTTTAAAAAAAAAGGAAGGAAAACTAGAAAGAAAATTTAAAAAGTGCACACTTGGTGGCTTCTACATCCATTAGATGGTGTTAGTACTGGACCTTTCGTCTAACCCTAAATTGTAGAACTTACAGTTCCATGGGAGACCAACATCCCCAGTGACCATCAGATAAAAACGAAGAAGTACCACCAACCAATGAGCTCACTAAAAACGGTTATAAAACCAGCTTATATGCGGTAGAGGTAGGAGCAAGTGGAATACCAGCAAAATCCCTATACAACCTACTAAAAGACCTTGGCTTGTCAAGAACTATCATAAGTTCATTGCTAGAAAGGACATCTAAAGCCGCACTAGTAAGATCGTACCAGATGGGTATTTGAAGAGAGCGGAGGGGGGGGGGTTATGGCGTAGGGGATAAATTTACTGAATTCAACGAACATACCTTAGAGGAGTATCAAGGTTTTTTTTAATTTCCAATATAGTGTTATACAACCGTGCGAAGCCGGGGCGGGTCGCGCTTTTTATTCAATAAGAAACTTGTCCATTCAAAATGGCTCGCACTTACTAACCTTGAAATATTGAGACACAACTATGTTCAAATGAAATAGTATTAAAGAGACGCGTAACATATAAGAAACACGCATTAAAGTTAGTCTTTTGTGGTATTCTAATTTTCAGTGAAATATGTTAACAATAATTCTGTTTGGTGTGGTTAGTATGTTTTTTGTCTATTTTAGATTTAGCAGAAAAGGTAGACTTTTGCACAATATCCCTGGACCCAGATTTTGGCCAATTATCGGGAACGCACTCAATTTAACTCTTCCTCCAGGTATGTACTTTAAAAAAAGAGCTGCGTTTGTTATTGAAATGCTTTTAGCGTTTACACACACGTGTTAGCAATCACACTCACATAGACTGTCTTCATTCAACTCTAAATAGCAATGAAGTCAGGCGCGGATGCCCACACCCTTACACATTCGTGATGTCAGACTTTCACGGCCCTTATTGAAAAGCTATTAATCCCAAATTGTACCATTTTATACCTTTTGTATATAAATAAATAATTCTCCTAGGTAAAAAAAGTTACAAAAGAAAATTAATTACTATTCCGAGCTCTTATTGCTACATCAACTGCTGCTTGGCAAACTAGCAAACGTAACCTATTATGCGATGCGAGAGCATTTTTTAATTTTCTGGACGCTTGGCCATCTAGAGTGCTCAATTCGGGTACTTTCAAATGAAATTTCTAGCTCTGTATGTTCTATAAATTTGAGCGAGCTCAGTGATGACAAACGATGAGCATAGCAACCTGATTTGTAAACAAAAATCGAGTGGCGGTATCTACCACCTTTTAGAAGCAGATCCGCGCCTGAACAAAAATCTATTTCTACCAATGGCTGCAGTACTTCGTGCGCCTTCGTTATCGCCAATCCATTTAGAAGGAAAGTTAACTTTCCCTTTATCAAATTGCAGACAAGTTATTCCTATACCTGAGGACTTTGAATGCGACTTACGGAGATGTGGTCAAATTTGGTGCTTTGAACATCTCAGCTATCAGCATTTATAATCCACGAGACATTGAGGTACGATAACGAATCTTGTTTTTGACGTGATACCGTCTTATGCCGGATCCAGGCATAGCTTCATTTGAATGATTATATAGTGTGGCCGGGGACTTTGAATAGTTGCGCAGAGTTTTGTAGAACTTTGTAGTCTTCAAGGACCAAAATGTATAAGCACTTTGAGCTATGTCTGGCTCTGGTATTATAAGAAAGCATGACTCATGGTTAATTAAAGCCAGAACCGAGCGTGCAAGCGAGAGCGTGGTACAGCGATAGAGAGGCACGATCGACATTCGGAGTTATTCATAGTAGATAGAATTCGAAAAGTTAACACAGATAGTTAATTAACTTAGTTAACTAAATTTAGAATTAAATTGAGTTGAATTTAAGTCGTAACTCAAACTTGGAAATAAAAGGGGGATTAGGAAGCATATCTAATATTGTGGTGTTAGTGGTGTTGCTCTTGATGTCAAAAGGATCATTTCTGCACCTGGCTACTTTATTTTATCAGTAAAGCGTATGATTAATAACAAAGAAAATCATAACAGATAACCTTATATTTATAACACAGCACAGCACAGCCATATCAGGAAGTTAATAATCTTCCTCTCGAGCTCAATATATAAACGGACAAAGCAGATAGTAAGTAGAGGTAAATTAATAGACTTTACAACCCGGCGCGCATTCGATATGAAGCGGGCGGGCCCGAGCGCGCAAATCTCACAGGATAATCTGCATTACCTAATAAGGTCCAGCCTGCAGTCGTACACCGTGTGTTCTTGGGCCCTTAAACGCTGCCACCCACATTCCACTGCAGGACCTCACACTAGCACTTACACGAATTCATGAAGATAAACGGAAATCTCTAATCGATATATGTAAAAATCAATCGTTGTTCGTTAGCCTCGCTGAAACACGAAAACCGATTTACGGATTTAAATTCTGTTTGTTTTGTTTTAATCCCCTTACTTGAGGGAAGCTTTAAGCGAAAAGAAAATGTTTAAAGATTATTCCAACATACAAAAAATGGGGATTTGGTCGCTATTTCAGATTACATCTAATACTTGAAGATCGTACTAGACCATTACATGGCACGTCATTACGTGCCATGTAATATTATTATTTCATAAACTATATGGCAATTGTCACGTTTTATGGAAAATACATAAAGGAGATTGGGTCCGCCAGGTAAAAAGAAAACAAAAGTATTTTTAAATTTAAAATAAAATTATTGTAAAGTCGACCAAGAAAGGGCTTTACCATTTTGGATGACAGCTCCAAGTTAAAGAAAATTTTGCTAATGGTTCTTGTTTGAAGTTAACGTAATGCATAACTAGCAAAAATAATCCTGTTACCTAATTGACGTGCAAACCACTTTCGACCTTAGCATCGCAAACCAATTTCTCTGTCGACTATACTTAATTCACATGACCATACATATAGTACCCATAACAAAA
>JANCMC010003548.1:0-20725 GCA_024363005.1 Charaxes varanes | reverse complement strand
CCAGAAGGCCAGCAGATGCGCTGCCGGCCCTTAATGATGAGTTTAGGCCACCGGGAAGTCTCACAAACCGAACGAAAACCGAAAAAAACTTTAAGTTAAAGAAAATAGATAGGTACCAATCTAGGGATGTTACGCAGATTTGATGCCGATTCCGGAAGTTTAAAACTTCCGATTGATTTACGCATTCGGTTCCGATTATGGTTCTGATAAATTTTAATCGTAAGGTATATCAGAGAACGATAGTCGTGGAGGTTGATAATGTGGATGCTAGCAGGTGGAAGTTCGCCTTCAAGAAATAGATGGGATGTAGAAGAAGCTGCCATGCTTTCGTTTATTCAACTTCAAATTTCTTTATTTATCAGACATCATAGGTCCATATGTTAGTAAATAAAATGAACAAAGATATCTTAGAACTATGTTAGTCAAATTTAATATTAAAATTTTTAAAAAGGTTCAATAAAACGTACATAAAAAGAATATACTAAATTAACTAATTGTACTCTATATTATGGTAAACACCACATTCAAAATACAGGGCAACCTCGATTTAACAAATCGGAAGGGGATAAGAAAATATTCGTTATATCAAGTAATTCGTTGAACTGAGGTTTGTTATGTTGAGGTTAGGTTGGTCTTAAATTCGTTATAAAGAGGTAAAAGAATAGTTTTATTATTAATAGTTAAATCTTTAACAATAGTGACGAGCAGAAGTGTTTACATTACTTTCCATCAAACAATAATGATTGTTTTACGAACAAAATCGTGTCGAAACATGTCGCGACATGAATCACATACTATAAGATTAAAAGATATATATTGGTGGGAATTTTATATAAAGGTTTTGGGTTGACAAAATTCGTTAATTAGAGGTATGAATACTTTTTCTTGATAGTTGAAAATTCGTTATAAAGAGGTTCGCAAAAAATGTTTGCATTGTATGTATAAAATATACCTATATACCCCTATCTACCCTTATATTTTATATCGACTCTTATGGACAATTCAAGGGGATTTCGAAGAATTTGTTAAATCGAGGAAGTATATTGAGGTACGTCATGTTAAGGTTGCACTGTACCAAGGTAAAAAAAGTATAGTGAAAGTATAAAAGCTAATATTGAGTAAGATATTTTATTTAATTAATGCTTAATTTAAATAATATTAAATATAACTTGCCCCTTCGAAGTCTCTTCATTTGTTTTAATTTATTAGACTGTATAATATTTTATATTTGGTTATATTTATTGATGCAAGTAAACACTTATTTTCTTTGCTGATAATACAAGTGTAATGATGAACAATATGTAATACGTTATTTTTTAATTCCAATTCTGATTCTGGTTCCGATTCCGATAAAACAAATTATAAAACTTACGGTTCCGATATACCGCTTCCGTAACATCCCTAGTACCGACCAGTTATCACACCACTCATATTAATCTAAATTCTAGAACATTCATCAGATTAATATGTAAAAACTATTTGTATATAAAAAATTAAACTTGTGTCAATGAGTTACATTTGATTACGGAGTTTCTAAAGACTTTTCAATTATTTTTACAATTAAATAAAATTATAGCGTAACCTATATATGTAAAGTCTATCTTTTATACAGATTTAATTGGTTCAGAAGGTGGATTTTCCTATTATATGTCCAATAAACTGCTTAGATCCACTACGGGTACGCGATCCCGGACTACCCAAACTGCTATTGCCACTACCTCTATACCGTCTTTGACAGTAGTATCCGCATCCTTTCTCTCCTCCCCATCTACCTTAATATCCATTTTATCCATCCCTTTCTCCTACTCTTGTCTTTGTAATTAGAGGTAGCGGCACGCTTTTAACCGAATTGGGCCGGCGCGTCCGGGTACCAGTACCTCTTTCTCACGTAAGATCGGGGGAAAGTGGCGGCAATGCTGTCACATCAAGTGATGGTATTGTCGATACGTTTCCAGGTGACCTAAACCCGCTTTTAAAGGCCGGCAACGCATCTTGGAGCCTTCGGGTGATGCACATGTCCGGGTAGTTAGTCACTTATCGATTTTTATTTAAATTAATAGATTTTTTTGGTTGTTGAATTTTACAAGTCAGATAATTTGATCATTTCTCCACACTCTTCTATAGCTTTTATTATATCCAGTACTTGAGACCGATCTATCACTGGGTGGAAAGTGAATGCCAAACGAAAGAAGTTTTTGTGCTCACGCAGTGGAGAATACGCGACCATGGCTTTGGAAGTAAGGGTCATAAGTTCTTTGATTTTAGGCGTGATCTGAAATATAAAATAAGAAACCAGAGGTCATAATGTCTTCGTTTCATACAAACTGTCGTAAGCCCCATTTCACCCCTTTCAAATTTAATATTTACGACAAAAAGTAGCCTATGTCATTCTCCGAAGCCCAATCTATCCAAATTGCGCAAAAGAAAAAAAAAATTGGAATCGGCTCAGTGGTTTTGGCGTGAAACGTAACAGTGGGACTTTGTCATTTATAATATTAAGTAGAGAATGCAACAGGCGACTTAAATATCATTTTCAATAATGGTAAAAATACCTACATATTTCTATACATTGAAACTAAAAGCGGAAATCGAACTCACAACCTCAGAGTGGCAAGCAAAGATCTACCTCTCCCAAAAAGCCACCCAAATACTGTCAATTATATTACCTTTCTTATTTTAGATTTTTTATAAGGTCACATATATAATACTGTGATTGCGCAAGAGCACAAAATAAGCATGAGTGCATTAGTTATTCCCTTCAGTAAGGTACTTAAGGTACTTATTCTGTGAACAGCGCTGTCTATTGCTATTTTTTTAAATACTTTTCTTGCTAATTATGAACAAGGTTTCACAATGGAATGAAACGCGCGACTATTGTTTTTTTATTTCACCAAATCGGTTTAATTCAGTTAATTTTTATTTTCAACCAGTATCTTTTTAATGTAATGCATATATTTTATATGAAACTTAATGGGATACATTAAACCTATCTGATAAGTTTATATGAAAGTAAAAAATTGTGCATTAATGAAAAACTGTGCAACAATAAGATTTCATAAAATATTCCCGCACTGTTTTGGGTTCTAAGCAGAGAATACGTAATCGCTTTTGTAGTGATTAATGAAAAGATTACTGCGCAATTGAAAGAACTAAGTATTTATTTTACCTTATGTATAATATCCCACCACTTCAGATCCTCCTTCTGCTCCCTCATGAATATTGGAATATACCAGAAGCATACGTTAGGACACTGTATGGGTTCCGAGACCAGTCTGAAGCCGTCTTTTTGGGCAATTCTTTCCAAACAAAACTCGGCTATTTCCATGACGTGATCGGTCAGAAGGCTGAGCCCAACATCGCCACGAGCTTTCCATACCATCCATAGTTTGAAGGCATCGATCTTAAATGGAATAACCTTGGTTGTACTACAATTGATATGAAGAAATTAGGGTAGGCTTTTGTTTTTTTTTTATGTTACAAGGGGCAAACGAGTAGGGAGCAGGCACCTAAGTGGCTACCGACGCCCATGGGCATCTGCACGGCCAGAAGGCTAGCAGATGTGTTGCCGGCCTTTAATGACGAGTTTAGGCCACCGGGAAGTCTCACAAACCGAACGAATTGCGACAACAATACTATCACTTGATGTGACAGCATTGCGGCCAAGTCACGCCGATCTCATGTGAGAAAGGGGTACTGTGGTACTCGGAAGCGCCGGCTCAATTCATCCACAAGCGTGTCACCACCTCTAATAAGTAAGAGGAGGAGTAGGAGAAAGGGATGGAGTAAAAGGGTATAAAGACAGATGGGTAGGAGAGAAAGGATGCGGATACTACTGTCACGGACGGTATAGGGGGGTGTGACAATAACAGCTAGGACACTTTTGTCCGCTTAAATCGCAGAGGATGTGGCGGTGGGGAGAGTTAAGATGACCGACTGCCGCCTGACGTCATACCCGGAACCTCCACAATCTCTACAATCTCACGACTAATTAAACACAGGGACATTAATCGATTATTTCGTGCCCACTGTTCTTCGTGCCTTCTGAGACACAAGTGTTAGAATGGGTCACCCATCAATAACCCGGCCGCTGTAAGAAATGCTTAACCTAGTGATCTACTCAAATGTCCGCCACTGATTAAGCTGCGACCTCCTCAGTGCCGATCGTAAAATATTTATAGTATAATATAATAATATTTAAAAAGAGAAATTCATACTATCTAACCTTTCTGCCGCACTGAATGCTCTTATCCCCGGTGTCGTACGTAACATCGTAGAACTTGTCCTGTTGGAACAAGTACTGGGCTGCAGCCGCGTTGGCTTTGTGCAGCAATCCTTTCTCCCGGACCAGGATCAAAGAACATTGCAACGGTACTCCCACCATTTTGTGAGGATTCCAGGATATTGAATGGGCCCTGTAATGTTGTATATACATAAAAAAATGTATCTATAGAGATATATAGATAGTAAATACCAGAAGCACAAACTTTCACAAAAATTTTGAGACTCGTATGAACGAAACGTATGAACAAAATCGCGCTCACAAAAGAGTTTGAAATTTGGCACAAATATAGTTTATATAGAAAATAATGTGCGAATGCTAATATTTTTATAAGAAAGGCATATATTAAATTAATAAAACAAAACTACACGCACACTCATACCAAAAGATTAATACACACATGTATATATTTTAATACAGGATCATGTCAAGCGTAGTCATTACAACCATGGCAAAATAACAATGTAATTTCTTAATTAGGATATTCAATGTGTTTCAATTGTCAAATATCGCTGTAGTAAAAATAAAAATATTGTACATAGCGTTAAATAAGCATACGGTACGCAAACCTCTTTAGATTTGCGTACCCAAATGCGGAACCAAATCTTTATTTGGGTCCGCATTTCTACCGGCCGGCGATCTTTAGTATACACAATTAAATAACGTTTTACTCTAACACAACGTATTAGTATCAAGCATTAAGCAACTAAAATAAAGGATCGTCATTTTAATGTTTATCACAGGCTCACCGTTCAATTCCTTTTAATCTGTTACAATATCTTTTTGATAACATTAAACTTCCACCCCAACACGCCTGAAAAGAAATAAATTTATCCGTCTGATTCATCATAACTCATATCATCATCGTTATTCAATATCTTATGGACTAATTAATTATGCACTTTAATTTATCAATTGTACGATATTTGCTAATCAATTGATATTTTGATCATAATAAATAAAAAACCAATCAGAGCAGGGTGCCACTGGCGCTGAGCGTGGTCGAGACTCATGATCTGGGATGAGAAATGATGGAGACTGTTCTTTATTTTTTTAATATATATATCTTTAAATATTTGTCTCAAAAATATATTGTTTAACACAACGTTTTTTACCCACAATCAGTTATTTATACAGTCTTTATCCTAAAGCCGGTTTAATTGTTATTCGTAATTGAAATATTCTATTGCGCTCCCATTCCGTACTATTTGTTGTAAGAATATACAAATATTATTACCCTAGTAACTGTCAGTAGATAGTCCTTAGTTGAACACAGTAACCAAGTGATATTAATAGTTCAATTTGTTGCGTTAAAGTAATAAAAAAATGTGTATTATTATAAAAAGTATTTAAAGAATTGTTATTCTTATTTGTGATTTATTCAGTAATAAGGATTACATCATCTAGAGTTACTCAAGGTTCTACTAAAAGGTAACAATATAGCTCGCTAGATGTCACTGTTTTATTTCTCTCTCAATACAAAAGGTGTTCAATAGATGTCGCTGTATACTTAGAGTGAAATAAAGCATTGCGGTGTGGAGATTTTCGCTAGCGGAATCACTACCCTGATATTTACGCAAGCATTTATCGCTTCTCGGCCTTTTGGCTAAGATCAAAGTGTAGTATCTGTTCTTTTCAGCTTAATATCTGAAAGTTCCCGCACTGCGGGACCAGTATATTAAACTGATTTTTGTAAACCGACGGGATGTTAGGGGCTCGCTCCACTCCCGTCACGGGTCGGCCCGGCATTGCAGTGCCGTCGGGATTGGCCCAATTAATTCTTTGTATTAAAATTATTTCCGAACGGAGAGGTAGTTCTGGAGTTTGGAATTCTTATAACTTGCTCATGCAACGTCCACTTTTCACAGCCGACCCCATTTATGTAAATGAAACTAGTTTTCCTTTAAGTATAGAAAACTCCTAAATATCAATGAAAAACGCTGGGTAGAAAATCATCTCTATATATTTTTTTTTTTTAAATATTAGGAATACTTTTTAGGTATGTCTAATATTCCCTTTTCCCCTCCTACTAAGCTTAAATGATGTTTATTGGGGTTTATAGGGTGCACACTATATTAACATTTGAGTTTGTCCCTTTAATTGGAGATTCTTTTGTATTGTAATATAGTTCTATAATTTATAGTCTTATACGAATACATTAAAATTTATAATGCAACGAATAATATTAACAAATTATTATGCTACATTCAAAAGTGAAGTGAGAAAAAAATTAAATACATCTTCATAAAATTGCACACACAAACACAAACACACACACACACACTCACGCACACGCATATTATATTCTATGTATGGCAGCTCTTAAAAAATAGTTAAAATTGTAAGTTATACATAAAGAAAATCTGTTTTTGGCTTAAGGTAGTCTTAATTAGTCTAAGTTTCTTTCTTTTTTATAAAATAAGCTGTGGATTTTTGTTTAATAAATAAAATAAAATAAATAAATAAAAATATTAACATATAGATGAGTCAACAAATCAAGTACCTTACTGACTCAAATACTCAAACCGCTGTATAACTTATTTTAATTGCATTAACAGCTAATAGAATAGTTGGAAAACCGTATTTATGCGATAAATTTAACTTGAAGCTTAATTTCAATTTGGATTAGTATTTATTCAATTACCAAATGGAAACACAATATTAGAAAGATCAAATTACAAACCCAAATCAGAACTGACAATTTCTCGCTTGATAACCAAATAACTAAAATGTTTTATTAGAGCTTGAAAGTGTTGAACGTTTAAGTTAGTTAAGTTACAAATTACTTGATTGCCTATCGCTTGACGTAAGTACGTTCTTAGTTGGAACAAGCCATAAGTTGGTTGTGAGCATGTTCTTTCACAACTGCGCCTGATTTTACTTTGAATCGAACTAATTTAGATATTTAGAGAAGTTTCACCCAAAGGCAACATCGAACTTCGAACTTCACAGTTCTGAGCTGAGGTCTGCGCGTGAAATCATTCAGATTACCTCCAGACATCCTTTACAAAGTCAGTTGCTAAAGGAATTAAAATTAAAACTGCATACTAAAATATCATGTAAGAGTTAAATAACTTTTTACCTTTCCTTTTAACAATAAACCACGTAATATACAAGTTAAATTACGATTCAAAACTATGTATACATCATGTCGAGTGGGAGGTATTGTTGTATACTCACTGGCTGGTCGGTTACTCTTTCCTCATCACAATTGCCTGTTCCCTTTTTATCCTCCCATGCCCTGATCCGCATATCATATAATATTCTAACTCCGTCAATACACCCTAGAACCATCACCTCCCGACATCTGGATGCCCTCTCCCGGGAGAACATCTTACCTACCCTCGAAACCTTAGACTGGAATGAAGTATATTCCTCTACCTCTATTGATGCTATGGTTGAAATTCTCACATCCAATCTTCTCAATATCCTTAATAACCACGCCCTGCTCAAAACCTTTACCTTTCGCCGTCAGCCTGCACCTTGGATGTGTCATGAAATAAAGGAACTCCAGAAGAGACGTGATGCGGCACGTAGACCCTTCAGACGTACAAGGCTCCCAGATGACTATGAAACGTTTAGGGTGCTACGCAACATGACACAGACGAGAATCCGACGAGCCAAATCCACCTACTTCCATGAAGCCCTTTCATCTGCTCCTGATTTCAAATCAAAATGGTCAATCCTTCGCAAACTTTCCCTTTGTGATCCTGTTAGATCTCCTCCTTTACAAGTCCTTCAGTTTTCAGCCGATGATTTAAACGCACATTTTATATCCACTTCCTCGCAATCCTCTCAATTTTCCTCATCCTGCTCCACCTCTGTGGCTCTATTCAACAAGGATAAATTCTTCTTTTCCAACATTTCTCCTTCTGACCTTTTATCCGCTATAATGAAATCACGTACAAACTCAACTGGTCCAGATGGCATTCCCGTAAAATTAATCAAAATTTGCATCCCTGAAATTCTCCCAGTTCTCCTTTTTATCTATAACTTCTCCCTTCAGAACTCAGTATTTCCAGCTCTCTGGAAAAAAGCCATTGTCCATCCGTTGAATAAAAAGCCCAACCCTTTGTCTCCTGAAGATTTTCGTCCTATTTCAATCCTTTCCAATCTATCAAAACCACTTGAAAGATTAGTACAATCCCAAGCATCCAATTTCCTTGAAGATACCAACCAGCTTGATCCCCTTCAATCCGGTTATAGACCTGGCTACTCCACGCAAGCGGCCCTTACTAAAATTACCAGTGATATTCAGATTGCAGTAAAGGTAAAAAAATTAACTGTTCTGGTACTCCTTGGCTTTTCCAAAGCCTTTGACTCCATTAACCATTCCACCTTGTTCTCAAATATGGCCAAATTTCCATTTCCTTTCAAACTAAGCTTAAAAAAATGGCCAAGAGCGTGTCAAGTCACGCATAGAAGGGGTAGGTGTAGGCCATCGGGAACTCTCACAAACCGAACATAAGTTGACAACAATATCATCACTTGATGTGACAGCATTGCCGCCACTACACGCCGATCTTATGTGTGAAAGAGGTACTGGTACCCGGACGCGCGAGCCCTACTACAGGAATAAGGGATGGGAAGGGATGGAGTAAAGGGATAGAAGGGAAAGGAAGAAAAGAATGCAGATACTACCCTCAGGGTCGGTATAGGAGAAGTGACAATAGTAGCTAGGGTATTCCGATTTTGCGTAACCGTAGTGGATCCAACCAATTAACGGATAGATAAAGAGGAGGATCCACTCCCTAAACAATCCTATTCCTGCAGTGGCGTAACTTCAGGGTGGCAAGAGAGAAAAACGCCACGGCCCTCAGCCAGCAGGGGCACCGTTGTTATTAATGTTTTTGCTTGTTTTAGATGAAACCAGTTCAAGTGACGATACCAGCCCACAGCGAGCGAGCTTGTTTAAGTCACACCTAAAGAAGGTAAGAATCTTTATCTCCTATAGCTATACGGTGTACTGTATATTTTCCTCCCTCCGTCCTTGTCACATGTCGGTTGTAAAATTTTCGAAACCCATAACGTGACGTAACATAGTCAAGAGAAGAGCAGTTTCTATTAATTATTTTATGGAGTAAAGGCGAAAAATTTCAATTTTTATGTGACGTCACAAAACTTGACACGAACCCCCCCTCCCCCTAAACGTTATCACACAATGCCATATTTCGGTGATGCCCTCCCACCCCATTAGCGTGTGACGTGATTTAGGATTGGCCCCTTAAATTCTTATTCATTGTTTACATCACATGGCATCTTGCATGAGATCCCTTAATCAGCCATATGCAATGATGATGTTGATTGATTTGATTGTGTTTTCCATAAGCAATAATGATGTTGATTAATTTGATCGTTTTGTCCATAGACAATAATGATGTTGATTGATTTGATCGTTTTGTCCATAGACAATAATGATGTTGATTGATTTGATTGTAATTGATAGAATCAGGCGTTACTTTGCGGAAATCCATGACATGCATGAGAAACTAAACTACTTTGCTTGGTGTCGGCGTTTAAGGCCGTCCAAAAATTAAGCTGTCAATATGAAGGTAGGTATCTAGATTTATGAGATTATTGCCCTCTTTTTCCTAGTTTGACTTGTCCAATACTTATTTCCTGATCTTGTAAACATGTCCAACACAATTCATCATCAAGTTTTATAACATGATTTACATATACATTCTCCAATATATCCTAATTAATAATGAGAAAGAAGCTCATCATGATTAAACCGCAGAACCAATTTTGATAAATTTCGGTATAGAGAGATTGGACCTTTGCGTTCACGGTCCAGGTCTTTCTCTTTATCTGTCCGATAACTGGTCAGATCCCCTAGGGGTACGCGACCCCGGAGTGCCCTAGCTGCTATTGTCACACCCCATATACCGTCCGTGACAGTAGTATCCACATCCTTTTTCTCCATACCTTTCCCCTACTCCTGTCTTTCTAATTAGAGGTAGCGCCGCGCTTGTTGCCCAACTGGGCCGGTGCGTCCGGGTACCAGTACCTCTTTCTCATCATGTGAGAAAGAAGTACTGGTAGAGGTAAGATCAGCTTGAAGTGGTGGCAATGCTGTCACTTCAAGTGATGGTATTGGCGCGTTTCGTTCGGTTTGTGAGACTTGCCGGTGGCCTAAACTCGTCGTTATAGGCCAGCAGCGCGTCTGCTACCCTTCTAGTCGTGCAGATGTCCATGGGCGTCGGTAGACACTTAAGTGTCTGCTGCCTGCTTGTTTGCCCCCTTGTAACATTGAAGAAAAAATACCACGACCTCGTTTGGCCCTTGTAATATGTAAGAATAGTAGCACCAGCTCACTATAAGCGGCCTTGAGGCGGTGGTGGGCGGGGGGCGCGAAGGTGTCTGCCAGGATGTCGGCCACCGTGAGGACGCGCGGCGCCGCTCGTTGGCGGGCCCTCAGGCGTGCGAGTAAAGCCGCGTGCAGCGCCCATAGCTCGTCCAGGCGCGGGAACATGCGCGCCACCTGGGCCTCCGACACCGCGGCCAACCGCGTCATGCCCTCCGCGAACATCTACAAATTTTGAAGTAAAACTTCTTTACTTGGAGAGTGCGCCGGCGAGTGTTTTTTTTTTGGAGATAGGCAAGCGCTTGACCGCAGTCACACTTGATAAAGTGTAGATGCGGTCTACGGTGGAACGCTATACATACATACATATGGATAATACACCCAGACTCGAGGCGGGAATCGAACCCACGACCCCGGAGCAGAAGGCAGGCTCACTGCCCACTGCGCCAACGGGGCAGTCATAATGTTATGCGTTTTTGCAGACTCTCCAACAACAAGTGCCGCAACAGTACCCCGAACCTGTAGAAGACACCACAGACTACGCCGCGCAGTACCACCACTATCAGCAACAGCAGCCCCAGCCGGAGCTGCTGCAGCCTGAGCAGCAGCAGCAGTATGCCGAACAGCAGCAGCAATATGCCGAGCAGCACCAGTATACCGGCTACGAGGACCATGCGCACTCCTACGCTGACCCCTACTGGCAAAATGACACACATTATGGATACCAGGAGGTATGTCTGAAGAATTCCTAACTTTCTATTGAATAAGAGATTCTAAGTATTTCCTTTTCACTTTACGTAATAGAAATACGTAAAGTTTCTGAATTTAGCAATTTTTTTTTTTAATTTGGTGTCTTTAAATGCCTTAATAAATTCGCACAAAAAATTATTGGCAATATACTAAATTTGTTCATTTCTGTACGTATGTATTGAATTTTTCCATCAATTTGTGGCCGCCCAATTGACGACGACTTGATTCAGACTCGCGCCTTAAACCCTAGAAAGAAGGTCTTTTGTTAAATATATCTATGTATTATCACAAACATATTGTGTGGTTGTACGGAAATTTTATGTCCGTCTTCTACTTGGTCGGTTATTTTAATCTCGTGTTTTAACAACATAATAGAAATCAATCAATGTAAAAAGCTAAAAGAATCGTTCTTATTTACATACTATCAATATCATACATTGAGTTTTAAAGTAAATTGGATCTTGTATGTATCGTGCAATATGTTAGTGTGAGTGGTGTGACGTTGTGACCGTGTGCTAACGCGTGTTGTGGGGGCAGCCCGCGCCGCCCCCGCGGGACGTGCTGCTGGAGCCCCGCCTGCGTCGCCGGGGCCCGGCCGCGGGACTTGCCATGCGGGACAGCTCGAGCCTTGCGGGACCGCCCGCTGCCCGCCGCGACAACCCAAACCGCCCCGCTACATCCTTCCTTTGTATTAAATAGAAAAGAAATCTGTCATAATTAGAGGCAAATCCATTAATATTCTGTCTTATAATTTCCGCCAAAAATGCACACACACACACACACACACACACACACACACACGCGCGCGCGCGCGCGCGCGCGCGCATGCACGCACGCTTATTTAAGTTTATAATTAGATAAATTTGTAATAAAAGAAATTGTACTCACCATTATTACATATGGAAGAGCGAGACCTTCTGACACAAGTATTTTCATAATTAATGCAAGGTCTCAACATACTAAACTTTTTATTGATATTATAAATTCAACTCTCACGCCCGGATACCTAATAAATATATATAAACAGCTAAAGAGAATATAAATAAATTTACTTAAATAAATAAAATGAATAAACTTAAATATTCATTATTATTAACAGAGAATCAGAAGTCCAGGCTCAAGATTTACCAAAGAGCCATGGAACGCAGCATGGTAGGAGTTAATAGAACTGATAGAGTTCAGAATACCACCCTGCGGGCCATTACTGGGGTAATGGATGTAGGGAAGAAGTCAGCAAAACTGAAGTGGGAATGGGCTGGGGAGGATGAATAAATGGGGAGGCCTTTGCCCGGTAGTGGGACACAATAGGCTAAATAAAAAAAAGTGTATTCATGATCACTATCCTCAGGATTGAGGGAATGAGGAAGAAGAAGAAGAAGAGTTAGTAGGGATAATAAAATTCATGTATGACTGTATGTATAATTTAATGCAATAAAGGTTCCTTTCTTGCATTTTACACAGATTCTCGGTAACCAGCAGTCTGCGTTGGTGGGTCAGAACTGTCTGCAAGCGGGTCAGGCCAAGAACTCGTACAGGAGCGGCTGCTTCCTGCTGTACAACACGGGCACGCGCCGGGTGCAGTCCACCCACGGGCTGCTGACCACGGTGGCCTACAAGCTGGGGCCCAACGCGCCGGCTGTGTACGCTTTAGAGGGTACCTGTATTCTTTGTACCGATTAAGAGGGTAGTTAGAGAGATTAAATAGTGAGGGTAGTTGTATAAAATCTTCTGCTTCTTGTTCCTAGCGTTATCTTGGCCTCTACCAGGGTTCGCTGAGATGGCTGAGGATGTGATTGTGGGGCGAGTTAAGATGACCGACTGCCGTCTGACGTTATCCCCCCCCCCCCCCCCCCCCCCCCCCCCCCCCCCCCCCCCCCCCCCCGCCCCCCCGCCCCCCCGCGCCCCCGCCCGCCCTTTTTTGTTGAGTTCGTTATTGTTAGTATAAGGTTTTTATAATAAAAAAGGAATGACTAAGCGTAACGGGAATGGGGGCAGTTAATCTTGTTTCTTTTGTTACAACCTAAGTCCAGTTTTTTTAGCTATCTTCACATATTATGGCAGAGTCCTGGTGCCTATAATACAGGTGCAATCCTAGCTTAGGCCCCAGTTGTTCTTAATATTAGTGGTTGTACTATTTGTGTATACTAAAATACTTTTAAGGCGAAATTAACTAATACGAGAACAAAGAATTCAATAAATTCATATATATATTTGCTTGTCATTGAACTCTCTGTAATGGGGTATAAAAATTTACATTACGTAAGGAGTAACTTTTTTGAACTAAAGTATGCTTTTACCGGTTCCAATAGTACATATTTGTAAATATTATTATATCAATGTGGTACGTAGAACATGTAGGACCTACGCACTTGTATTGCAACTATATCGTTATTCTCGCCGCTATGAAACGCCAGCTGATTTGAATTCGGGGCACGGGTCCCATCCACTCCTTTATTTTATTACGCCCGCAACTCGAATCCAAACTACTGTATCTATTCACGCAGATTGAATAGTATTATATTTATGTCCTTATAAATAACATTGTATATTTAGTTGCAGTGTTTATCTGTCGAGTATAGGAATGCTTAATTTATTTTTTCACTGTAAATTTAATAAAAAAAAAGGACAGGCGACAAGAAAAGTTTTTTGCATTGTACACTAACACTAGAGAGAGAGATACATCATAATTTTATTTATATGTAGTAGCAATGACAGTACCTACAATGGATGTACATAATAGTGCCGTTACATAGAGTATGTAATAATATAATGTTGTCTAGTACCTATTCATTGCGGACAATAGGTATATGACGTATCCATATACTCGTATGTATGTAGCATGTTATGTGTATATGCTATAGCTCGAGCTTGAGTTGATCATATATAATGCAAGGAGCGTGCGTTCAGTTCTATTATTGGCGATGCAATTAAGGTTAGTGAGATTTTAGCATATCTATAGTTCTTCTTCACTTCGTAACTAAAGTTACATAGTTGACGAGTCGACTGTATTTAGGATGATAAGGTTCGTGCTAGGCCAACAGCGGAACCTTCTTTGTGTGAACGCGAGTGGGGTAACATCTTACGGGCAGACGGACGGACGGACAGACAGAGGGAAATTATAAGGACTCCTTGTAGTACTACGAAACCCTAAAAAAGAAGTTTATTGAAGCCAGCAGACGAGTTCAAAGGCTTCAGCTAGTATACACATGTGTGATAGAAGCAAGCAAAACAAGTCCATTATCGACGTAGGAAATGGGATAGTAGTTTTGAATTATATATTAGCTCGGGCGCACGACATTGTCCGCTTTATTTATTACCATTAGCGGAAAAATAAAGTGGTTTTGAATATTTAATACAGCCAACCTAAAGGAGAGAAAGGTCCGCAGCTTAACGGGCAGAGGGATGCTCTTGATAATGGGCAAACGGGCAGACGGTCCACTTATGCTACTATGACCCCGCATGAGCAACATACTATCAGAGGATTCGCAGATGTGTTGTCCTAATTAGTGGGTGTGCTCTTTTCGCGAGAGTTAATTCCAGAGTTGGAACCTGGTTTGGCTAACTGTGTTGATATAAGTTTATTTGGAGGGGGATATTATGCTTAAAATTTTGTATAACTCTTCTCTATCCCAGTCTATCTTTATGCTGTATTAACGCTACGGAGAAGAAGGCTTAAATTGCAGAGGATGTGGCTGCGAAGCGTGTTGTCATCTCCGGAACCCCACAATCTCAACAATCTCACGACAAATATCGGTGGCATTCTTCTTCTTCCTCTTATGGATTCAATGACATACTTCTTAAAAATTAGTAGTTATTCAGTAGCGGCCCAGAAAGTGGCATTAATCGGGATCCACTGTTTTAAGTATCTTGCAAAACACGGAGGAAGTCGGATATTTAAAAATCCTGTGTTAGAATGGGCTACCCATCTATTACCCGGTTGCAGTAGGAACTGCTTAACCTACGACAGAAAATAACGGCCATTAATTAGGCTACGACCTCCTTAAAACTACGTCTACGTTTTTAGAATAAAAATCACTACTATTTTAGACCTCTATGTAAAGACTAGTCAAGTGACGACATTTGCTCTAGGCTTCAATATAAACGCTTATACTTCTTCTTCCTAGCGTTATCCCTGTGTAGTAGTAACAGGGTCCGCTTAGATTGCAGAGGATTTGGCTGCGGGGCGAGTTAAGATGACCGATTGCCATCTGACGTCATCCTCGAGCTTTTAATTTAAGCTTAGTAGGAGGGGAAAAGGGAATGTTAGACATACCTAAAAAGTATTCCTAATATTCTTTTTTTAAAAGAAAAAAAAAACTGAACAGTTTTTGTTTGCTTGAATGCTCTAATCTCAGAAACTACTGGTCCGAATTGAAAAATTTTTTTAGTATTCGATAGTTCATTTATCAAGGAAGGCTATAATATCATCACGCTAAAAATTTTCACCTAATTTTACGCGGGCGAAGTCGCGAGTAAAAACAAGTAGTCCAATCAGCGCAAAAATATTTCAAATCAAAGATTTCGTTAACTGATCACTGGTAAAGGGACGAAGTAAAATCCGTAATGTGCACAATTTAAACTTTTAAAAATATCCTAGTATTCCTTTTGAATAGTCTAACTTATCTTAATTCAACTTCTATAAGAGTGAAATGCAACAAGGCAACTTTTGTAATCAAGTTTTTTACTGTTTGAAGATAATTAGCACCTCATAATTACTTATTATAAAATGGCTTTTAGACTCACGCGTATGTTATATCGGAACTATTCGATTAGCTTCGAGTCCATCCGGGGTCCTTCTTCATGCGCTCGCTACGAAGCGGTGCCGCGGCGGGAACTTTTCGTAGCGAGTTTAAAAGCCCTTTTATACTAAGTATGAATTTCCCTCACGAAAATCGAATTTCACCTCCAACCCTTGATTGAATTATTTGTACGAATGGTCGTATAAAGTTTAAAATTAATTCCAAGAGATTTCGCTAAAATAGAAGAATCCAAGAAATCGATGTATTTAAGTTGTATTCGAAAAAGTGGACGGTCTGTGGTTGGTTAAGGTTTTGTAAGTATACCAAGAATATCAAAGATATTTTGTCTTTCGGGGTGGAGAACACAAAACCCACTTTTATATTAAACGTACACGTCAAATACTAATAAATGCAAATATTGCAAATTAATCTTGGAATATAGCTAGCTTCACATTGTCTTGGTCATACTTATAAAAAAACCCTAGAAAAGACTACCTGGGTCGCAAGTTCCATACTGCACGGTACGGACTTACCAATACGGTACTACCTTGGTTCCTTCCTTTGCAACGCAGTGGACCTAACACTCACACGGTACATCCATAAAAAAAAACGGTACATCCTTGGAATTCTACGGAATTCTTCTCTCTTTTCCTATGAGTACATTCTTTTCTATAAACTAGTGGATCCGGTAAATGTTGTTTTGCCAGAATTTTTACTCGTCTATTATTAGCGGATATAGCAAAATTTTAACAATATTTGTTGAAATTATAATGATGCGATTATGGTCAGGTTATGTTGTCATATATTCAGAATTAACCGCACTGCTCTTCTCCACAAAGGGTGCCAATGTTTTCAAAATGTTTTGACTAATTAATTTTAATGATATGCTGTAAAGGGCAGCTTTGATTTACGTAATCGCTTGATCCGCTTACATCGCATTTAGCGTATTTAATTGGATAAGGATTAATACTATAATCTTTTAAAAAGGTAATTAATATTTAAAAGATAATTAAATAAAAGTGATCAAGAGCGTGTCAAGACACTTATTTCAGAAGACTTCAGTATCTGATAGCTGATAAAAGTATTTGTTAAATAGCTTCAAAAATTATTGTACGATTGTACACTTTGTCACGAGGATAATAAAGATGGGACATTTCACGCAAAGCAGAAAAGAGAGTGAAGTATTGGAATTTGTATTTTGGTCCTTTATTGTACTAGCAAGCATAACTATTTACACTCATTGTTTTTACTATTAATTAAACAAATTTATACTCTGTCTCCAACAACAACGTTGAAAATGGAAGACATTTTTCTTCAAGCGTGCTCAATTATTAACAAACTCACATTTGGGCAATAAAGCGTAACAGAAAAAAATGCGCATTTACACTAAGTACTACATATGACCAAAATACAAACCAAGGCCCTCCAATTTCCTATCCCTATTCCAAGGCCCTGACTCTTTTTTCTTTGTCCACTTGCCATGAAATGCCCCGTATGCTCGTATGTAATACATATATAGTTGTTTAGTACATATGAATCAATTAACGATGACACAAATGTTCACACATGTCTACGTACGGCCAACTCGAATTAAGGTTGTTTACTTCGCAAAATGTTAAACGCTCTGTTTTCATTATATTGTTTTCATCTTATCACGACGCATATGCTTGTCACCTGTCAGCTCGGCCACATTGTA
Organism: Charaxes varanes; assembly: GCA_024363005.1. NCBI lineage: Eukaryota > Metazoa > Arthropoda > Insecta > Lepidoptera > Nymphalidae > Charaxes > Charaxes varanes. Next base: position 2,954 of record JANCMC010003548.1, on the reverse strand, counting down.
AAGGTTTCAAGGGCTTTGAACTGGAACTTCAATTTACATACGTGGGAAGTGAAAGAATAAATTACAATTGCAAATATCATATTAAATAGGCACCATGAAATCATCGTACTGAAAGATCTTACGTTACTTTAGATTACTAACGTATTAACGAAACATGAATTGGTAAAAAATATATTATATAATTATAATTCGCTAATGCGATTGAAATTGTTATATTTCTAACAACGTTTGTGTAAATGAATATAATTATACTGACATAGTTCGAGCTAAGCACTTATTTCTTTCACATATTTCTTTCGGTTCTCTTTTTACTTTAAATTGATATTTGGTATAAGCTAATACCGTAAAAGCTATTAGCGTAGATATCCTTTTATAAATATTTTATTTTCTACCTGCAATGGAATGATTTTATTCAAACGCAGACACAACATACCTTATTATATTTTAAAATAAATTGTGAGGCGTAAATGCCAAAGACGATATTAAATAAAATTATTATTTGTTGTGAAAATAATATTTGATGCTAAATTTAAAGTACATAGTTTATAAAGAGACTTTTCCATTGATTAAATATACTTTTCCAGCAAAAATAGTCTTATTATACTTTACCTTTAATGAAATTTCTATTTTTTTATTATACCTACTTCTTAGTTTTTATTTCATTGTATGAGGGATTTGTGAAGTAATTAGTATTTTATTTGTGAATTGTATACAGCAAATTTCGGCTCAGTGGGGAGGCTGGGATATTGATTATCACGTAAAGAACGTTTTAGTACTTGCATCGTGGGTGCGCCGGTTTCGGACATCTATCATTTATTAAATGGACGTTTATAAGGTGAATGAATACACGTGCGAACTTTCCTTATTTGGGTCATATTTGTTTGTAACGTTATCAGCAGTAACTCGTAATGTTTTGCGTATCTGACAAATTATATAAGTAATATAAATATACAAGTTAAAGTCTATGTTTTAAAACATCTTTAGTATAAAGTTTGTTTTTTGTACAGTAATTAATAATAGAGGTAGCATTTAGGAGACGGGAGTATTAACAAGTGCTTTTCTGCTTATGTTTATTAACGGAATGTTTTGCTAATTATTGAATCGTCTTAAATGTTGACCATAATATTTATTTATTTCCCTTATTTATTTCATAGAAAAAATAAAATAAGATTGTATACGTTCTTGCAATGTATAAAAATAATATATTGAAAAATATTATGTAAGTGAAGCTTTGAAAGACATGCACTTGTATTACTATTGTATAGTAACAACTAACAGCGTGCTATAGCTAGCTTGATATACATCTCAGAAACAAGTGGAAAGTTTCAGTGTCTCCAAACCTCCAAGAAAATAAAGGCAGGCAACCGCCAAGCCTTGTGCTAATGCAGATGTCGATCAGTGTCCATGGTACCTAATAGTGAACCTAGTAACGCCTCTTTGCCTTAAATCTATAATAAAAAGTTGTAACTATTCTACATAGATTGTTGTTACTATCTGGCGTTACTATATAAGTTAGTATTATAAAGCAATAAATTAATATCAATTTCACGACGCGAGGTCAACATCGCAACATGTTTGTGAATTTCAATTATCAAAGTTCAACCATGCAAATGCACTCGTGAAAATCAAAGGAAATGTCCCCAGTAGAGAGATTCGGCCGACCGGAATGGCATGTTTATTCAGCTATATGATCAGTTATTTTAAATAACAAATTCAATGTTAATCAAATCCAAAATCAGTTGATTAAAACACATGATCTGTTTAATTAATATTTTAGCGATATTAGCATAAATACATAATAATCCGGTGGCCTTGAACGATTGGAAATTTACAGATTTCATTACAAGGGCATCGCTTACTAATCAGCTACATTCGTTTTAAAATCGGAATAATGCTCGTATTATAATTAAATTTGAGTTTTGAATTACAATAAGAGGACTAGTGAATGTCGATATTTCATATTTTAGGCTTTTATTGGGATCTTACGAGAAATCATATCAATCAGCAGGCCGCGTTTTGTATCTGTATACTGTTTTAATGATCAGGATTTTATTTAGACGACAAGAAGCAAACGGATAGCCAGAGATATATAGATTGTGCCAAGCAGGAAATTAAAAACGCACGGCTATGGATTTTTTGAAACCGAGGCAGTGTGGTTCGCGAATCCAGTTCATACGGTGAACTTATTCTTTCTGAAATGAATCAGACTTATCTGAAGTTGAAGAATGATGATATTGACAAATTCTTAAGGTTTTTTGTGAAAACTACTTTAGACGCGTTGGGCATTTTTTGGAAATGGGAAAAAACTAATGTTATGCTTTGTGTACTTTTTGGTGAACAAAAAGCGCGACATTCACGTCATTGTCACCGAACGCTTGACTTAGTCGTCGCCGTTACCGACACGTATGACGGCTCGTCTTCACTTCTGTTATGACTCCCGGAGGGCCGGAATTAGTTTTTTTTTTAAATAAAAAGAATATTACCTTGTGGTGGGGCAAGAAACCATAGTTAGCTTAGCTTTTAGGACAACTATCTTCCGATATTATAATAGAGAAAATTATCATTGTATAAAACGGGTCATAAGTACTGTAGTGTGCTCACAAGCCTGCTATGCGCTCTTATATACGTTTTACATGAACGCTGTAGCTTTGAATATAATTAAATAGTGTGTCGCGTTACGACGACAAACACTACCGGATATTAGCATTTAGTTAGATCCACCACACATCCGGTTCTGCTGGGACTCTCCCGCTTCATTTTACACTATTTACCGATCGCAAAGGCTGTAATGAACTAAGTTTATGGGGAGTATATTCTATTACAATATAGGAAAATGTAGTACTATTTCTCTTGGTCACACTGTAGCTTGAGATGGGGTTCGTTCAGAATAATTTTCCTAATGAGTTTTTAGCATGTTCTATCAACATGGAAAATTTCAAGTCCCTATGTCTAAT
>JANCMC010003541.1:0-16717 GCA_024363005.1 Charaxes varanes | reverse complement strand
AGTATAATTTAAATGTTTTATTTTTAAAAGTATCATGGTGGTATGAGCTTTATGGTTTATTTACATTCTTCTCTGCTATACTCTTCTTTAAAATAAATATATAACCTTTACAACAAATTACTCTTTATCTTTATGGTTCTGTTGGATCTGGATATTTATATAGATACTAGCTCTGCCCGCGACTTCTTCCGCGTGAAATTAGTTAAAAAAAAAAATTAACTTTTAGCGTTATGATATATAGCCTATAGCCTTCATCGGTAAATGGGCTGTCTAACACTTCAAATCGGACCAGTAGTTCCTGAGATTAGCGTGTTCAAGAAAACAAACAAACAAACAAAGATGAAAGTGAATATACACACACGTATGAAAGGGCAAGGTAACCGAACACGAAATCTCAAAACTGCGAAACGTACAAATATGAAATTTGGCAGGGAGGTTGTTTATGATGGTGAAAATCCGCAAAGAAAGAGAGATTTTATCAGATCTAGAGTAAGGAAAACTAAAGGCCCTTGCTCTCGCTAGTCCTAATTTTATGCGGACGAAGTCACGGGAAACAGCTAGTATTATCTAAATGTATAGTTACGATGTCTTCCACCTTCTGAGTCAAATTAAGATGTTCATACGTATTGACAGTAAAATGAGAAATTGAAGTGATGGACGGCTCTGAGGAGAAATTTCTCCCGTTACAACGATTGACAACGCGGCGTTTCAAACGCGGCGTGTAAACGCTGGGTGTAAACGTCGATAATGGTTTAATGCTTACTAATATTATAAGCGTGGAAGTAACACTGTGTATTACGTTTTCACGCCGAAACCGCTGAAACAGTTTTGATGAAGTTCGACCTTGGAGAACCAAGTTGGACCTTGGAGAAGGTCATAGGCTACTTTATGTTGCGGAAATGAAATTTGAAAGGGGTGAATAGGGAGTGTACAGGTTCCTTAAAGGCAGGCAACGCATCGGCACCTATTATGTTGCAAATGTCCATGGGCGACGGTGACCACTTATCATCACCAGGTGGACGTTCCGCCCGTTTGCCCCCTTCTACTATAAAAATTAAAAAAGACGAAACCCCGGGATGAAGCTACTAGCACTATACTAGGAAACTCCTCAGTTTCCAAATTGACAATTCCACATTTACACTTATTTACTAGCACTAGATTTTATGTAATCGCTTGTTTGAAATAGGTATAACTATTTCTTAGAAAAGGCATACGATTACGCCAGGGTTCGGGGGTCCTCGAGTTTCCGTGTTAGGTATCCTTTCGCTTTTACTTCTAAATAATTGAATATTTTGGGCATGAAAGTATTCACTTATTTTCGCTTTTTCTTTCAAGTTTCAAGTCACTTTTTCATTTTTTTAAATACTATTAGCTATTTTCCGCGACTTCGTCCGAGTAAATCTAAAATTGTGGTCTAGCGAAAAATTTGTTCTTGGCGTATGTCTACTAACTATAAACTCCCTTCTTGCCAGATTTTATTTTTGTATGTTCCGCTGTTTTCGCGATCTCGTTATAGGTGACCTTTCGCTTTAGTATACATATACAGAGTGTAAAAGACTTTGTACGGGATACGCATTCCATGGGTTCAGTACATGACTCTAGACTCCCGAGTGGTGAAATATTTCGTTGGCTTTTTATTGAAATGTTTAATTTTTTTAAGTAATAAAATTATTTTTACTACTTTTCCCATTGCGACTTTAAATCAGAAACAAATTTCCTCAATATTTTTACATCAAACCGCAATGTAAATAAAACTCAAAAGTACTCCGATAAAGCTGTTTTTGCATGGCGTATTACAAAAACGTAGCGCGGAACGTTGACTTTTTTTGCGCGTCAACATTTTGTTGACAATTGCTTCCCAATGTTCACAATACATTGCGCGCTCAAGAATGGGATGAGGATGACATTATCTGTAACTTCTCATATCCAAGATGAATGATTTTTCTGATTTCATTTAGGACATTAAATATAGCCTTATTACAAAGTTTGCGTTACGATGTGTTTTATACTCTGTATAGATTAGTAAAATAGGATGTCTTGTAAAATACCTGCAGGCTAGGAACGCTGGGAAGGATTGCATCAGACTAGACAGGAAGGCGGCTAGGGCATCCAGCAGTAGAGCACCAATTATGGCCTTTCTTCGCCCGCGTGCGTCGGCCAGGTTACCCCAAAAGTAGGAACCAACGCACATACCTGAAAACAGCAATAAATTAATTTTAGTTATAGATCAAGGGTGCAAATGGTGGTTTTAAAATATTGACTGGCCCCTTGGCGCAGCGGGCAATACCCTGCCTTCCGCTCCGGGGGTCGTGGGTTTGATTCCCGCTTAGAGTCTGGTTGTATTATTTATATGTACATATTTAAATATGTCTACAAAAAAAAATATTTCTGTATAACAGGCGTCTGATACCTATAACCCAGGTATTAAGTTGTCTGTCTACCTTAGGAACAGACGTCCATGTATCATATAGCCCTGTATACATTTATATATATATTATTCATATAAATAAAATAATTTAAGTAATAAGCTCAATTAACGCCGTACGCTTCTTTATGAGCAAACACTTTAACACGGACAATGTTCAAGAATTGCCATTTCTATATTAGATACCTTTATATGATTTATATTTTATTTCTAAACTATATAATCTTGGCTGATCAATAGAAGTAATTTAAGACTAAAAACAAAACATAAGTAGCTAAAAATTGAACTGGCAACCATACAATAATAATTACTTAAAACTGAAACAAACTAAGACTTATTCAAATAACATTTGTTACAATATCATTTTAAAATTTGCCAACAACTATATCTAAATCCAGACACCTTTTATTGTAATTATGACAAACTCAATTGATAAACATATTATTGCAGTAGTTAGATTTAAAAAAAGGCATAAAAAAAGCAAGTTCACTACTCTGAGCTAAGCAACAAATCTTAGCTCCAAGTCGAGCACACTTTAACTGTAAATTACTAAGAAGGAAGAATCTGTTAGGTTATTAACACTTTTATATAAACATTTTATATGTAATAAGGTCTGGATGATTAATATTTACAATTTAATCCGATAGATATCGCCAAGCAGATTCAGGGCGGAAATCCCTTGGAAGAAGACGAATTCAGGGCTCAAAATTCTCAGAACGTGGTTAGGATTACGCACCAGATGTTCTTTTCGTGCAACTGTCTGCAAGGTCCAAATTGCCAGAATGATAGCCAACCTCCGAAAGGAGAACACGAAGCAGAATTAACCCTGACTCGGTTGTAAAATTTTAGATTTTATTGCACATTCAGGCTATCTGCTTGGTCTGGTCTATGGCCCGGTAACCTAATCTCCTCTTTCAAATTCAAATTCGAATTCATATGATATTTTATTCAAGTAGACTATTACTAGGTCTTTTGAATCGTCAAATATTTTGAAAGCTACCACTGATTCGAAGGAGTCGAAAAATTAGCAAGAAACTCGTTGGCCACCCTTTTAAAAAGAGTTCTTTTAAGACAACACATCTGCTAATCTTCTGGTGGTGCAGATATCCATGGACGTCGGTAGTCATTAATGTTAACCACCTGTTCGTTTGTCCATAATAACAATAAAAAAAATATGTGGCTTTCATTATTATGTCATAAGCTAATTCTCATCCTATATCTTACCAATCAGTGGTGTAGCGGTAAGCCTCCCCTTATCGCTCGAGGAGAGGTGGAAGTCACACTCTGCCGCTGGTAGCACGAAGCTGAGGGTAGTGGTACTGAGAGCGCACACGGCGTACACCGCCCCACACGACAGAAGGAGCAGCCATTGGAAACATCCATAGCCTGAAAATAAAATTAAAAAAAAATGTCAGCTTTTCTATATACATAACAAAAGGGCAAATGGGCGCTTAGTTCACCAGCGCCAGTGAAAACATTACTAGAACACTGGTAGATATGTCGGTGACATTTAAGAAATTAATATGCTCCATTCTAAATCTTCGCCACATCGTAGGTAGTTTGCATTTCCAGCCATTATCCAGATACCCTACCAATTACATACTACCTTCATCTTTTCTCTAGCGTTATCCCGGTCTAGTACCAGGGTCCGTTTAAATAGCAAAGGATGTGGCTGTGGTCGACGAGTTAAGATGACCAACTGCCGTCTGAAGTCATCCCCGTAACCCCCACAAATTTCTACAATCTCACGACTAATATTAGTACATTTATTACATACTACCTAAACTTACTAATTCTAAAAAACAACGTGATTGAAACATAATCCTGGTAATCGCAGGTTTTAGGGGGGTCAGAACTGACACTAACAGGATTTGGTGACGAAACCGCCCGATCCAATTGATTGGATGTCGGCGCCTGGGGGTCGCGCGGTTCGAATGTCAACGTGTAGGATCGTAATACAGTATGTTTCAAAATCTGTAAATCGTGGGGGCAAAATAACGCATTTTTTTTACAGAATATTAGGAATATTTTTATACTCCAGTTAAGCTACTGTTGAGCTATCGAGGTTTCACAAATCAAGACGTAATGAAATAATCATTGTCAATATTACCATTCTTTTGCATCTTTTGCATTACTATTATTATGTAAAAGAATGGTTGAAAGAGAATGGAAACGTTGGAACAATTCAATATCCTTATTTATCTTATATGCCAAATTGGTGGCCTACCAAAAGTATTTACTACCATTTTTTTTGCTGTGACTAGGAACAAGCGAGCAGGCGCCTTACTTAAAGGCCTGCCGATAACCGATATCTATGAACAAATATAGTACTTGAAAATTCACAGTTGCGTTACCAGCCTTGAGAACTGTTTATGATCTTTTTTTCAACGTGTATAAATCGTATCCATTTGGATAAACCCGTGAAACAATTCATAGCAGAAAAATAAATCAAAACCTAATTTGTAATTTAAAAAAGGTTAGGTTTTGAATCACACTGTATAGTCTACTTATAAACTGTATTGGGGGTTGGCCTCGATACACTTTGATGGTAATTGCTCCGACTCGCGAACCCCTACGAGCGGCCACTCGGAAAACATTATAATTAAATACGATGTCAACCAACCCGAGTGTATGATTTTCACTTCACTTCATTTATTATTTAATTAATTTTACAACACGCTTATAAAACTTATATATCAACTATTACAACAGATACAATTAACTAACTATTCCGATGAATTTCTTAAAGAGAATTAATTTTTATACGCTTTTCACAAGTTTTATTAAATGTAAAAAATGTTCATAAATTCCATATGATTAATCATTTTCATCTTAAATGCATGAATATTTAATTTTTAATTACTAAGTCTTGCGTGGTTCGAAATTATTGCATATGTTTTTTAGTTTTTTATTGATTTTAATATAGACCTTTTAAAATATTTCCAATATTCATAAACGTAACTTCTATGATTCTTCAGTCTTGCTTTTCATTCAAATTGAATAAAGTTTAAGACAGGAGTGATTTAAGGGGAATCGCGTTCCATCGCAGATTGCGCGTTCCATGGTAGATTGCGCGTTCCATGGTAAATTACGCGTTTCATTATATATTGCGCGTTCTGTTTGAGATATTTCATTCCAAGATTTTGCTCTATCTAAAATAAAAATCACAGGGAAACACTCAGACGTTTCCTATATGTACAAACCTGCCAATACTACAACGAAGTAGATTTATTGAACCTTGTTAGCTCAAGTGTTTGTAATTCGCTCCATGACCACCTGTACAATAAAATGCAGGAAGTGACGTCCGTACGAAGAGAATTTGCATTGAAATAATAAACGCATAATTACTTTTCTTAAGAAAAATGTTTTTAGGCTGATTTCTCAGGAAACCGAGGCGTGGAGGCTATTCAATTTTCCGTTCATTCAGTTCCGTATTTTTATACATATTTCGCACGCTTCATCATAAACTGACCGATTAGGTTTTAGGTCTAAAGTGAATTAATGATACAGGCAGCTGCGTTTAAGCGTTGTCTATCCGTCAATCTGAGAATTATCTCGATATACCTTTATAATAGATATACATTATAGGTAATTATCCGTACAACATTGAGGTAGAGCTAATTTTGTACAAACAAATAATAAAAAACAATTTTTTTTTGAAAGATTATTAGAATTACTTTTTAAGTACGTCTTCTAATATTCCCTGTTTCCCCTAATGCGCTAATCTTAGGAGCTACTGGTCTGATTTGAAAAATTCTTTCAGTGTGAGATAGCCCATTTATCGAAAAAGGTTATCAGGTTATCACGCTAAATTTGATACTTTTTTAACTTATTTTACCCGTATGAAGTCGCGGGCACAGCTAGTTAGTCATAAAACCACAATTTTCAAATCGTGCAGAAATCGGATAACAACTTTTCAAGTTATGTAACAAACACGTTTATAGCGTAGCAAACACGGAACCCTTCGATATAAGGGATTAATTTCAAGAAAAGAGTATACTCGTATCTCAAAGACCAGCAACGCATCTGCGAGCCCTCTGGTGTTGCAGTTGTCCATATATTCTAATTATATAATACTAAAGTATGTATTGCATACCTGTATATTTGATATACTCAGATACACCATATTGATCGAAAACGCAGCCAAAACGGGACACCAACGTTACAAATGACGCGGTCGCCTACCACAAACCGCGGCACTATGCTTACAGTATCGTTCCAGTTTGACAATTTTGATAATATTCGAACAAAACATCTACACATATTAGCGAAAGGTCACCTGTCATGAAATCTCTAAAACCGCGGGACCTACAAAGACAAAATTTAGCAAGGAAGTGGTTAATAGTTAGTGGACGTCCGCTAAAAGGGATTTTTCCATAGGGGCGGGTAGGTCTAAGGGCTCTCGCAATTTTAAATTTACGCAGGCGTAGCCGCGGGAAGCAACTAGCTAGTAATTTAAAAGAGTGGCTGATAAGTAGTATAAATAAGTATATACAGGACTAATGACACAATGTCTGTTCCTAAGGTAGACAACTTAATGCCTGTGTTATCTTTTACCTATAAAAGACGCCTGCTATACACAATTATTTTTTTTGTAGAAATATATAAATACATACATGCAGATAATACACTCAGACTCGAGGCGGGAATGGAACCCACGACCCCCAGAGCCGAAGGCAGGGTTGGCCCAATGCGCCAACGGGCCAGTTAATTATAATTCATTCCTTGTATTGCGATTCACATTTATCGCTTACGATACAAAGTAGCCTTAATAATGTAATGCACATATTTTTCCCTTCTTCAGTACTTCTTCTTCTCTATTCGATGATAAAATTACAGTCAGAATTCTTCTCTTTTCTCCAATGAATGTTGTATAATCGGTTGAGTCTTACTGAAGATTACTGATGAAGCGAAAATAGACACAAACATTTAAGAGGCTGTAATTAAGTAAAGTACCATTTATTAGCAACGAGGGGTTCGTGGCCTAATCAGTGGTCGGCAATTGAGTCGATCGCTAAGTTAAGTTGCTCTGGCTGCGACCGGGTGCTAGATTACTATTTTGTTGTACCAAGTTGTCCATGGGCGTCGGTAGTCACTTAAGAGTACCGCCACCGCGTTTGCCCCTTGTTACATTAAAAAAAAATACACCGAGACTCGAGGCGGGAATCGAACGCACGGCTCCCGGAGCGTAAGGCAGGTTTACTGCCCACTGGGCCAACGGGACAGTCAAATTGATGATTTCAATCATGGTTAAATCTTTTCGAATATACAGAAGACCTAAAAAAAATTTAAATTAATGTTTTAACGCTGTTTTAATATTCCTATTTGGAAAATAGCGAATCCCTATAGGCTCACTTCGTTTTCCGTCTGTCCGACTGTCTGTATGTTAAGACCCTTTTTCTCAAGAACGTGTCGAGCTATAAAGTTGAAATTAATACCAAATACTGAAGTCTGCGGTTACTTAAAGGTGTAAAAAAACTTAGTTTAACTCTGCTAGTGTACGCAATCAAAAGATATGGCCTTCTATGTCACATGTCCCATAAATTTGCAAGAGGAATCAAAACCTATAGAAAACTTCCCGTTGACCCTAGAATCATGAAATTTGGCAAGAAGCTACATCTTGTAGCACAAGTAAAGGAAAATATCCGGAAATTGTAAATTTCTTATTGCAACAGGGTGTATTTGTCTATCTGTCCGTCTGTCCGTCAACCTGGTCCGTGACCCTTTTCCTCAGAATTATTTGAAATTAGTACCTAATATTGAGGTCTTTGACCCCTTGAAGCTGTGTAAAATTCAACTATCTAAGTATACCCAATCATATATGTTGTTATATGAAAAAATATTGTGACTTTATGAAATTAAAAGAAATATTACAAAAAGTATAAATCTTAAAATAAAGGTAAAGAATTATGTGATGGTGCGGAACTCTTAGTGCGCGAGTTCGACTCGCACTTGCCCGGTTTTATTTTGTATACAGGCATCTCATATATATATATATATATATCAATGATAGAGCATATATGTTTAATTTTACTTCTATTTTTGTTTTAATTAGTCGTTAGTAATATTTAAAAAAAAAACAAGTATTGTGAACTTTTCCGAATTAGTGTAAGCTGTTAAAACATTTGACAAGTCAAAAGAGCTTATAAAAGTCTATTTGATTAAACCGTCTTTTGAATTTGTTGGCTATTAAAGATTTAGCTCAAAATCTGCGATCCCTTTGGTGTTGCAGCTGTCCATGGGCGTCGGTAGTCACTCAGGTGAACCACCTGCCCGTTTGCCCCTTGTCTTATATTAAAAAACACCATTTTTTACATAACAGTCACAATCGAATACCGAAGCCGGCAACTGATTCCGCAGGGAAATTGTGCGAGGTAAGAATTTTCTAGAGAATCGCACGGTTGTGGTCTTTAGGACATCGAGGCGATGGGATGGGAGTGGATTTTCAAATATTGACGAGATCTCCGGTGGTGGAAAGCAGCTGCCGGTATTAGTTATACACGCGGTAAAAGATGCTAATGCAAAAGATGAATCTCTTTTGTTATTCTGAAGAATAAAATAGAAACCTCTTTAGAAATTAATTGCATGTATGATCTAAAGCTCTTGTCTCTATGAGACTGCATTTTATTGATCGAAAGGCACGTTTATGGGATCAAATGCTTTGTGTTGTGATGACTGAAATGTCAAGAATGTATAACGAGGCCATATCTGCCCTCATTATATGTTACGGCGCGATTGTTTGTGTCTATGCCAGGGATAATGGTACAAAAACTATACGCATCAATGTGTGAATTGACTGCAAAGTAATTTATAGCTACCTTATAGCTTATTTATTTGATTCACAGATACAAAATTATTTTAAATTTTTCTAGCTTTTTTTACCGCACATCGGCATTGGTCACCACTTGCACAAATATGCATTAGTACATAGTGCAAGAAATAATTAAACATACGGGAAGATATCTGAACAACTATTTACGTTTTTAATATTTATTTATTCAATGTTAACTGTATTCTTTATACTTGCACTTGAGGGAGGATGGCTGGTCGTCCTTAACACAGGTAAATCCTTAACCTAGCTAGGATGATCAGCCTGCACTCTTTTTTCTTTTATGTAAAACTTCTTTTACGTTTTATGTTAAAGTTAAATTAATACAGTGTGTAAACATTTTTGAAAATAAAGATTTTTATTTATTTATTTATTTATTTATTAAGTTTAAGTGTGGTAGAATGTACTGAATTCAGTTTCTGAGGTAGATAACGATCCCGCTGGGCTTTCGCCGTTGTCAGTCATTATACAAACATTTTAAAGCGTTGTGGTCAGCCCTTACGTCACACGAATTTTAGAATTTGCCCCACTTCGAACAGCTAGTGTGAAGCTATTATGTAGCTATTGAAGTACGAGACTGTATGCGTGATATAAAAATATACGTGACTAAGAAATAGGATATTGCGAGTAGCCGACGTAAACTCAAGACGAATTTGAACAATTGTTGAAAAATGTAATTATCACGTACCAGTCGACCCTGCCGAATAAGATATTGAATAATTTTGTTCTTTAAAATTCACAGAAATATTATAATAATTTATTAGCTTTGTCTGGATTTTAATGTAATGTCTTGAAAAAGAGTACGATAATTGATGCGCTAGATTTGGTATGTTTTTAAAGTCTAGTTCTAGTAGTCTAGTTTTAATACTTCAATACAAAGTGGTCGCCGTGTTCGTCTGTCCATCTTATACCTTACTATTTCAACAGCATTACATACATACACAGGACACAGCCTTCCAACTTAAATCCTCGGAGAGGGTTAGACGGATTAATATTATTTACCTGGGAACACAATTTTATATTAGCGGTATTCTCATTTACGTCGAACCAAGAATTCACTTTTTCATGTGAATGACGACTAGATCGAGAGCTAGTTGAAGCTTCGGCAGCGGCCAGTTTTGCCTGCAGCTCTAGCTCGGCGATTTTAAGCAGACGTGCGAGTTCAGCTTGTTCGCTTGCGGCTTGTAGCTCTGCAACACGACGGGCATGTTTTGCTTTGAGAGCAAGCTGTTGCGCAATAATTGTCGCTCTAGATTTAGATGAACGTGACTGCGCCCTAGAGCGATGAGAGGTATAAAGGGAAGACTCACTAACCACCTGATCCTGCGAAGCAAACGTTTGGTGGAGCGCTGGGATTGGGCTCTCCACGCGCTGCTCCGCGCCGAGAACAGAGGCTGTAGCTCGATGCTTCGGAGACTCCTCTCTCATCACTAATTGACGCAGTAACATGATTCGAACACTTTTTGATTCTTAATACATGTTTACGGATACGTTTTAAACAACTTCTGACACCAAACTGTTGAGGTCCGCCGTGATGTAGGGTTTTATTTAAAGCAAACCAATATTCTGTAGCAGACTATTTTACTTCTTTTTTGACACTCAATATATGTGCAGAAAAACAAAATATATAAAAAGAACAAATTCAAAAAATATATAAAAAAGTAAATTTAACCAGCCAGTCCGCAACAATGACAAATGACTCGGTATTAATCAAGAATTTATGTACATAATTAAAGAATTCTTAATGTTGCCTATTTTAATCCTAGCCTATAAAATATTATCTAAACTTAAAATTAATTAAACTATGTGTTCGTTGTCCCGCACAAAAGCAAAGTAGTTTAGTTTCTCATGCATGTCATGAATTTCCGCAAAGTAACGCCTGATTCTATCAATTGTTTGAAGTAAGTGCGACTTTGCGATTACCACGCATAATGCCGGAGCCAGACATAGCTTTATTTGAATGATCATTTCAATGATCACGTAGTGTGGCCGTGGACTTTGTGTAACTGCACAAAGTTTTGTGAAACTTTGTAGACTTCAAGGACAAAAATGTACAAACACTTTGAGCTATGTCTGGCTCCGGCATAAAGCAAATTGCGTGAACTATTGTTTATTGTGAGTTTTTCAAAAAACGTAGGAGTTTCTCGATTTGACTCTTTTTCTTATGTTTGTCAACTTTCGACTGGTTGAACCGTGTTTGATGATTCTTTTTTATTTGAAAGCTAGATTTTAAATAAAAAATCATTATTATTGCTTCAATCATGCTACCCCTATGGTCTCATATCAATTAGGTCCGGTCCTATCAATTTTAAATCGGTTGTTTTTTGTTAAAATTTTATAAATATAATATTACACACTTACTTTTGATTAATAGGATTAATACTAGATCTAAGTCCATACGGAGTTTCCCTTACCGGATTATTGTAGTTTGCTAATAGCACGAGTCAAGAGCGTCGCCAGCCATTGCTTAGCAATGAGCCAAGGGGGAGGGGGGGTCCCCAAAATAGAGGATGGAAAATTATGAATTTTAAATACAACTCAGAACTGCAGCACGAACGAAATGCCGGGAATGGAACAATTAGAACTTCTTCCTAGCGTTATACCGGTCTAGTACCAGGGTCCGCTTAGATTGCAGAGGCTGCGGCTGTGGGGCGAGTTAAGATGACCGATTGCCACTGACGTCATCCTCGGAACCCCCACGATCTCTGCAACCCCACGACTAATATCACTCAGTGACATTAATCGGGTCCCACTGTTTTACGTGCCTTCCGAAACACGCAAATATAACAATTGGAACATTCTTTCGAATTTCTAACTGTAAGATTTGCTTTATCGGTCTAAAGCTATGCGCCAACTTTTAAAAGGCAATGGGGGTTGAGGGTGGTCCCTTTAAGACTTTACGACCGATGTCACGTCGCAAACTCACGTCGTCGTTACGTCAGGAGCTAAAAATTACCATGACGACCCTAGAAGGGATGAATTGAAACCTGCAAGGTAGCCGGTGCAATCCCCGACGCCACTAGGGTATTGTCGCACCCACTTCTAACACAAGCTTTTAATTTAAACTGAGTATGAGAGACAACGGTAATATTAGACATACCTTAAACAGTGTTGCTGATATTTAAAAAAAAAAATATCTAAGCGTTCTAGCCTTTATTACATAGCCATCTCATAGTTGAGCGGATGTATATTTCAGTCGCTCAAAACATTTGGCATCCGAAAGCTCTACGATCCTTTATTGCGAATTCTAATACAAGCGCAAGCGCAGTTAATTGCTCGTTTCCCGTGATAGAGTTACAGACGGGCCGCCCGCACCATTGATCTTTGCGCATCCGTCATTTGAATCCGGTTCTGTCTCTTAATACTTCGATTTTATTTAATAGTCTTAATAACTCAGCTTGAGAAGGTCCTAGCTTAATGAGTTGCCCTTAATACTTTAATGTATTTGGCTTGATAACTCAGCTTGACGAGGTCCTGGCTTAATGAGTTGCCCTTTATACTTTAATGTATTTGGCTTGATAGCTCAGCATGAGGAGGTCGTGGCTTAATCAGTTGCCCCTTAACACTTCATTGTATTTGTCTTGATAACTCAGCTTGAGGAGGTCCTACCTTAATGAGTTGCCCTTAATACTCCAATGTATTTGTCTTGATAACTCAACTCGAGGAAGTAGCTTAAGCAGTTGCCCTTAATACCTCTATGTATTTGTCTTGATAACTCAGCTCGAGAGGGTCGTAGTTTAAGCAGTCGCCCTTAATTAATGTATTTGCCTTGATGGCCCAGCTTGAGGAGGTCGTACTTTATCAGTGGTCGATATTTGACTCCATCGCTAGGTGAAGTAACCATTACTGCGGCCGGTTGGTAAATGCCTGACCAATTCTAACACTGGTTTTCAAATGTCCCACCCTCGTGTTTCGGAAGGCTCAGACGCAGTCGGTCATCTCAACTCACCCCACAGCCGGTTAGACCGGAACAAGTCTATTTAGAATAATAAACACAAGATATTCATCGACGTCAGTAGTCACTTGGGAGAACCACCTGCGCATTTGCCCCTCGTAATAAATTTTAAACAATTATGTAATGCATTATTTACTAATTAGTTGTATGGTAGCATTGACTAGGTTATATTTTCTATATTTGATCTTCTATGTTGGCAGTATTAAAATGTGGCTAGTGACGTCTAATCATTTCTGTAGGTTGTGTAATAAAAATTGTTCAAAGTAACTTTAATTTCTATGTCTCACCAATCAAGTCAGTCAACACTAATGTTTAATAGATTCATAGAAAATTATCCTTTCAATATCTATATATATATAAAAATGAATCGCAAAATGTGTTGGTAAGCTCATAACTTAACAACGCCTGGACCAATTTAACCAATTCTTTTTTCAAATGTTCATTGAAGTCCAAGGATGGTTTTTACGGCGAGAAAAATCGAATAATTGCCGGGAAAACCCTAAAAATAGAACTTTTCTTTTTCCCATACAAACGTTTTAAAACTAAATGTAGAGTCAATTTGAACTTACGGGAACGGGAACGGGAACGGGTACGGGATAGGGAACGGAAACGAAAACGAGAACCTGAACGGGGATGATACATATAGGATAATAGAAGTAAATAGTAAGTAGCCCAACGTTTGGGTAAAACATCGTCTGCCGGGCCCGTTAGTATACATATAAGATCATATGTACATTGTAAAATTTTTTTACACTTTTACAAACAGCCACTTCGATTTTACGTATTTATATAGAAGTATGCTCGTATATGTACAATTGGAACCGGTCACATAATTATATTCTTAATTACTCTATCAATATAAATTAATACTAGAGTCATAATATAATGTTTTAGTATCTATAATTTTTAATGATTTAAAGGTTCCGTAATTACGAACGCGTTTATTTCCTTGCGGTGTGATTGCGAGCGTGACGATATAACGCAACATGGTTTCGTTTAAGCGAAATTTAATTTAGAGTTTTTTTTTCGTTTCAATGCCGGATTGAATGGCAAGGGCGTTAAACATACTACCATGCCAGCTTCTCCTATCATCAGTCTAAAAATGCACGCCCCTCCAAATACATGCTGACGCGCTGGCTGCTGCACGGTAAGCGGCTTGCCCGATGGACCCGCGATGCCTTGCACGAGCGACGTATTTGCAGCGTCTTGAGTTCGTCCTTTTTCTGGTCTACAAATGACGTTAGCTGTTTTTCGTATTGCCCCAAATATCTTTGAACAAGATTTTGCCACTCTGTTCGTCTACCATGATAACGTTACAACCGGTATAAGCAATTTTTAAGTTTTTTTTCATCTAACATGCGGTAAACGGGCAGGCGGTTCACCTGAGTGAAGCGACGGCGCTAACGACCAACTTCCATGAAGAACAGTACAACTAGGAGGCTCGCAGATGTGTTGCCATCTTTTAAGAAATGCCCATTTTTATGCACGAAGACGCTTAAGGTTGTAAAAGTATGGATCTCACAGTGTATTCGGGCGATTTAATATTTAGTTCGTGCTCATAAAAATCGTACATTACTAGCCATTTCTGTTTTACTGCCTACATTCGACCTGTATAATAACATGTCTCGTAAAAGACACCAACTTTAACGCTTTGATTTGACCGTGACAGCGTCTCATACATTGTATAAAATATATTGTAATACCAGAATATAAGTCTTTTATTAAAAGTAGAGTTCGCCGGCTGGTCGATATTTGACCACAAATCTTTAGATTTGCGGAGTAAGTATACGCTATAATACCGGAGCCAGACATAGCCCAAAGTTTGTACATTTTTGACCTTGAAGTCTACGAAGTTCCACAAAACTTTCAGAAGATAAACAAAGTCCCCGGCCACACTACATGATCATTGATATGATCATTCAAATGAAGCTATGCCTGGCTCCAGCATAAGATTTTAATTATTTGTACAACGATATTGTTATATTTGACTATTGCGTTAAAATTACATGCGTATGTACGACCGTATGGTCGTTGTTTGTGACTACGCCTTAACAAAATCTTATAGTGAAATCTATGCATGTGTGTGTAAATTGTTTCGCATTGGTGTGCTTGAGGTTTTACTTTAATAATTTAATGTATTAATAATACATACTTTATAATAATATTAGCATTCCCTCACCCTCCTCTATATTATAAACAATAATTATGACCGTACTTCTCCGAACATATTATATATATATGAAGATCCAGACACCCATACGAATTTAGAATAAAGCGATGGGTCCCACGTAAATTGTCGTAACTCCTATCTCCCAACTTCACAGCAGAGCGTTACAAACCTGTAAATTGAAATAACCTAGCAAGCCGGAGTAGAGGAGTAGACAAAGAAAAAAATTTTCTAAAAAAAAAAAAAAAAAAAAAGGCAAACAATGTATAATTTACATTATTAAACAAGTGTTGACTATTTTAACATAACTAGAGATACCCCGGTGGTCGAAATTTGACCACAAAACTTTCGATTTGCGTACTAGTACTTCAATTCAATTTGGAGCCTCAATAGCTCAACGGTATAAGGTATGGACTAAAATCCGCAAGGTTCAAACGCGCACCCACTCCTAATACAAGCTTTTAATTTAAGCTTAGTAGAAGGGGAAAAGGGAATATTAGACATACCTTAAAAGGCATTAGTAATATTCTTAAAAATAAGTAAAATTCACTGGAAACCGTCATTAAAATGTTTCACAATTAATATTTCTACCGTCATGTCTACGCTTTGATACGCTCTTTTAGTAAAATGTATGCATGTGTGTATAAATCGTTTGGCATTGGTGTGCGTGAGGTTTTATTATTATAATTAAATGTCATTCATTATAAAGCATATTATATCAAAATATTAGCATTCGCAAACCATCTTCTGTATATACTATAATTGTGCCAAATTTCATACTCTTCCGTTCGCGCAATTTTCGTAAAATGGTACCGAAAGTTTTCGCTTCACGTATTAATATATAGATAACAGGTTTTTTCTGGTGGAAAGTGGAAGAAAAAAAACGAGCTAACTCTGTTTTACCAGTGTCCTTGTATCCTTTGAGCTGTAATATACTGTACAGTTAACTCTTTTTTAATTTTTAGGGTCCTCCAAAAGAAAAAAGGAACCCCTATATAGGATTACTTTGTTATAGAATAGAAAAAGAGAATAGACGGTTTGTCAAAACCCTTTTTCTCAGGAAGGCGTTGGCGGTATAAAGTTGAAATTAATACCAAATACTGAGGTAAATGTTCCATTGGAGCTGTGAAACAAATCAACCCTATAAGGTTACGCAATCAAAAGATATGGCCGTTTATTTCACATTTCCTATACATTTTGAAAAGTAACCAAAAACAGGATACTTCTCGTTGACCTAGTGTCATGAAAGTTGGGAAGAAGCTATAGCCTGTGGCACAAGAGACATGGATTCACCGTGCGGGTGCCAGGTCCATCGCGTTACAGAGGAAGGAACCATAGCAG
>JANCMC010003527.1:85239-158007 GCA_024363005.1 Charaxes varanes | reverse complement strand
GTTTACTATTTAAGTCTCTTAATTAAAGTAACAATAATGTTTTTTACTAGACGTTTCAAAGAGTAGGTATTTCTAAATTTACAAATTGACTAGACACTTCAGGATGGGTGAAGGCTCATCTGTGGGCGTACTTCAATAATACTGGTTTGGTTCGTTTGTGACCTTCCATAACTGGATTTGAAATCTAAAAGAGACGCATTTCTTAGCAATACGCCAAGGAACGACCGTGCGGGTAGCGAGTTCATCGTATTGCAGAAGAAATAACCAGGGCAGTGCCCGGGACTTGAGACCCAAGCGTAGGTTTGAGGGATCCCTTAATATGCACACCAACACTTCCTGCCTAACCAGTTCCGATCTGATCTTATCCTATAATGATATCCTTCTTTTAGTCTTTAACATGCTGCTGGTCATCAATCTTATTCCTTTGAAGGTCTCTTAGGTTGCTAATGAAGTCGCTTTACTAAATGCCATCCTCCCAGGTACATATTTTATTAATGATAAGTAATTTTAGATGAAAGAAACCCAGCACATATTAGAAGGACTATCGTCTTCGAGCTTGGTTATCATCGATGAGTTATGCAGGTGAACTTTCAATAAAGCATAATTTTCAAAATTTATTAATTTTTACATCACTATTTGTTTTTATTTTTAAAGGGGTACCAGCGTTGAAGAAGGAACTAGCTTGGCTTGGGCAATATGTGAACAATTGATAATGAGTGAAGCCTTTACTTTCTTCACAACCCACTTTCTATACTTAACAAGACTTCAAGACCTGTATAATAATGTCGTCAAGTACCTAATTAATATCATTATATAAAATACCAGTAGTTTTCTGCCATTTCGTCC
This sequence comes from Charaxes varanes, assembly GCA_024363005.1. NCBI lineage: Eukaryota > Metazoa > Arthropoda > Insecta > Lepidoptera > Nymphalidae > Charaxes > Charaxes varanes. The sequence continues at coordinate 157,161 of JANCMC010003527.1, read as the reverse complement.
GCCTTAAATTAAATCCATAATTAGCTCTATCGAAAAATCCTTTCTTGGCGGATATCTACCAACTTATTGGCCAAATTTCAAGTTTATAGCAAAGAAAAACGAAAGACTTTCAAACTAATTTGTGAGTCCCCTTGGCCTCCCTTGATCTGGCTCTGTTCCAAAATGCGATCCTATACCTAACTGCCACATTTCATCTTAATACGTCTCATATAGTTTTTTGAGATTTTATGAAAGGCGATCTTTCGCTTTTATATATGTATATAGATTCGTATCAGTTATTTTGAAATAATCATTGGAAACAATTCAAATGGGGTATTGTCGCACCCACTCCTAATACAAGCTTTTAATTTAAGATTAGTAGGAGGGGAAAAGGGAATATTAGACATACCTAAAAAGTGTTCCTAATATTGTTTAAAAAAAAACTGAATTTCTACTGTTAATTTCTACTAAAGCTGTTTCATAGTCGACATTTAAAAAATATTTTATTCACATAGACAGTTACAAGCACTTGTGGACGTCATAATTGTGTATAAATTTTTCGTATGTATATTTTTGAAAATCTTATTTATGTACAAAGAAACAGACACGATTTTAAAAGAGTATAGGTGATGTTGTTGCTAGAAATCTTACAAATAAAAATCTACTCCTAATGCATACGACTAGGCTTCGTAAAATCAACTCCACTTTTATTATAATATAAAATAGAAAACCGCCTTACGTACAAATACGAAATTTAGCAAGGAAGAACTTTATGCTTGGTAGCAGTAGATAAAAACGGATTTTTCGATAGGGTCAGAGTAAGAAGGTTTAAGATACTTCGCAAGTTTAATTTTACGCGGACGAAATCGCGGGAAGCGGGTAGTTTAAAAATGAAGTTATTAAGGACCAGCATACTTTTTAACTGAAATTCAAACTTACCTTATTTGTGAAAATACTATATATATTTTTTATTAGGAGCAAAGTGTTCGTAATTTGAAAACAAGAATATAAAAAAATACACCAATAATTGCCTCGCATTTTCACTTTTAAGTTAGCATTAATTTTACAATCACTGGCTACCAAAACTTTAGAAAACATTGCTCTAGTGCAGAGATCGGCAAACTTTTGAGTCGAAAAAGCCAAAAATAACAATTTTTTAAAAATTTTAAAGTGTTTAAAGAGCCACAAAAAATATTTTATTCCGACTATAAATACCAGTCGCATAAAATATCTACTTATTCATATAGAAATAGAGTTTTTTCAACACAAATGAAATTACACGGTATTATTTGAGATCACATTTTTGCACATGGAATAAGAGAGCCACATCTTCACGTCTAAAGAGCCGCATGTGGCTTGCGAGCCGCAGGTTGCCGAGCCCTGCTCTAGTATGTATATTTTTTTGTAGGAAGAGGATTTGGACAGTCAACAAGGCGTTATAGATTTCTCACTATACCTTCGCCTATAATTAACTAAATGGTAAGGGCTTTCTATGTGCAAGCCAGTTCGAAATTTAAATTAAACCTTTGATAAGTTACCTCTTTGGTCGCCATGTTGCGGAGCAGAAGATCGTTCCATTTTTAAATTACACGACAAATATGATTTTACATAGTAATTTATTTGGCCGCTGCTCGACCTTGTCGAACTAGCCCGAACAAGTTCGATTTATCTCGAAGAAGGTTGCCAAAATATTGCTCAAATTTTCAAGTATATTTGAGAAAACCGTATTTGGCTGAATCTTGGTAGGGTAAAGAAAGGATTCCTAGAAAAAATATTATTAAACGAACAAATTTAATATTTTTGTTATTTAAAAAAACTTCTATGTAGTTATACAATCTGTTATTTCTTTTAATTAAATTGAAAAAAAAAAACAATTTTACATTTACATTACATTAATCCCTCTTATAACACGGTACTCTTATAACGCGATTCCAGACAACGCGGGGATTTCCCAGGTTATATTTCGATATAAATTAAATTATTTTAAAGTTACATATGAATAAGTTTTTTATATAAAATGTTTATAGCTCGATTTTAATAAAATACGAATACTTCGTTCATAACAGTTTTTACTTAATATTCGATTTAAACTCCCTTTAACGAGAAATGGTAAACGTGAATCATTTGTACGTAACGCGTTATATGAGGTCAGCGCGCTGTGGGATAATACTCCCACAACGCGTTTTCCTATAACGCGGAACTACCGTGTTATAGGCGGGTTTAATTAGTTCTGTTTTAAAATATAGTTGACCCGAAATCAAAGAAAATGAATCTATAATACAGTAGAGACAAGTTTGTAGAAGCTTAGATAACAATTGTCCTTAATACAGCCGGTTTGTCCGACATCAGTATTTTGTCCGGAGAGCTTAGCGCCATATCTATCTGCCATTCCCTTAATGTTTTCACTTCAGTACCCGGCACCACATTATCGTCAACATACTTTGCCTTATACAGCTCCTCTCGGAACGTCTTAAGTTGCCCCTTTATGTACGAAACGGGCACCTTTGATACCGCTAGCAATCTGGGCTTATAGTTGTTTGTGTCCTCAACGTTTTTCGCCTCATAGAGCTCGTAGACCAGAAATTTATCGTGAGGCTCGGGCTTTCTGAGGAACACCGCGTAACTTTCGCCCACATGCAGGAATCCTTGCAACGCGTGTTCGGATATAAAGCCGTCCAGGAGCTGGAACAGTTTGTGTAATCTCACTGCGTAGTTTTGCTCAATGAGGAACACTAAGATGATAATGTGTTTTTCCTGGAAAAGTAAATGTGATCGAGATTTTTGAGTTTTCAAATTGGAATATTGGGTTGTCTTGGAATATCACACCACGCACGTGTGTAGTAAATGGCCCTTTGGCGAAGCGTCAGTGGCGCTACCTTCAGCTCCGGGGGTCGTGGGTTCGATTCCCGCCTCGAGTCTGGATGTATTATCTATATGTATGTATTAATATATTTCAATAGAAAATATTTTGTATAACAGGCGGCTGTTACTTATAACACAGGCATTAAGTTGTCTACCTTAGGAATAGACGTCCGTGTGTCATATAGTCCTATATATTTATTTAGTCATATATATTTATTTAGTCCTATATATTTATTTATTTATATTTATTTTTGTCCTTGAAGACTACAAAGTTCTACAAAATTTTGCGCAGCTACACAAAGTCCCCGACTACACTACATGATCATTCAAATGAAGCTGTGTCCGGCTCCGGCATAATAAGAACCTTCTCCTTTCTTCCTCACACGTGCAAATTGTGAAATAATCTACCTCCAGAAATCTTCCCTAGCCGCTATAATATCGAAATTCACAAGAGTCGTGTGTACAGATATCTTCAAGACAGGCAACGCATCAGCACCCCATCTGTTGCAATCTACAACATGCAATCATGGACATCTGTCCATGGGCGACGTTGACCACTCAGGTCAGGTGGACTGTCATAAAAAAAAGAATATTTGAAGGAGGGAATAAACAAGTTTTTAAAAATGATTTCTCAACTATCATGCTGTCTTTTAAATAGAAGACAGACGCTATGCCGGCGCAATTACCTAATTGTATTCAATTAACAATTGGTGGAAAGTGTAAATTAAGCTGTTAAGCGCACTACGGAGGGCACCGCTAAACTAGAAGTACGTCCTGCCTTAAATATAAGTTATCACCCACTGGTGCGAATAATTATCATGCGAGTAGTAATTAAACACTTAATAATAACTTATCGCAAGTTTTGTTAATACGTGCGTCCTATTTTTTTCATAATAGACAGAGAAAGAAAGAAAGTAAAACTTTATTTGAGTAATCATGGCACTATTATAATTATATTACATATAATCTATATCTATACTTAATATATAAAGCTGAAGAGTTTGTTTGTTTGCTTGAATGCGCTAATCTCAGGATTACTGGTCAGATTGGAAAAATTCTTTACGTGTTAGATAGTCCATTCATCGAAGAAGACTTTTGGCTATATATCATCATGCTTAGACCGATAGGAGCTGAGGTATGATGTACGTTTCAAATTCGGGGTGTATTTTCCCTTTTGAGAGCTTCTGCTGTATGTCCTGCGTCATGGGTAAAGTTTCGCAAAAATCACGAACGACCGAATTTTTCCTCTGTAAAAGTTTTAAAAGTTCTCTTTTCCCTTTGGGAATATATGTAAAATGTGACCTACGACCATATCTTTTGATTGCTTACACTTAGAGGGTTGATTTCTTCACAGCTTCAAGTGACCGCAGAGCTTAGTATTTGATATTAATTTCAACATAAAATTTTTACGCGTTCCTGAGTAAAAGGGTATTGAAAGACACACGGACAACAAAGTGACCATATATAATATATAAGGGTTCCTTTTTTCTTTTGGAGGTACGGAACACTAAACAGAGACGAAATAAGAATGTAACTATTATTTAAATGAAAGGTATAGCAGTGCGATGTGTCCTACCTAACGGATTTTAAGTAGAGACGAAGTCACTATTGGCCCCCGTATAAGACATAGGTACGGAGACCAATAGTGACCTCGTAAAGTAATTAATAATTAATATATCATAGAAACAAGAACTCTATGTAATAACAATATAAAACTAAATATTAGAGACGAGGAAGAGTTTCAAAAGCAATCATATGAGATTTCACAGACTTTGACGCAACTTCGTGGAAATAGATGACATGCAGGAAAATACTTTTGTTGTAAGTAATTTTCCACTGCTTTTTTTACTGATTAAAGGCAAAAGAGCAAGCTTGTCTCCTAAATGATCATCGTCACCCATGGACACCTACAGCACCAGGGGAACTTTTACTGTGCTGCATTCTTTTGAGGTATTTCATTATGGTCTTATAAAGATCTGCAAGTTGTAACATTACAGAAAAACCCAGGAACTGCCAAGGAGGCAACGTACTCCACAGTTGGACATGCGAGGTAGCAAGGACCAAGCGTACCGTACAATAATTCCGTGCCCCCGCTCAATGTGATGTGAATGATGTTTGAGGCGGGTAGTGCGATTTCGGAATTTTGAGGACGAAATCAAATCGAGTATTTCGCTAGAACATTCCCCATTACGTAAGCGGTAATAGACTGAGCGACCAAAAATCTCTTCGAAGCTCCAGTGGTTCTAATTTGCTTGTTATAACAAGGTCGTCGACCATACAATGGTGCTTCCGAATCTATTATACGGAACAAGAAACTTTTAACAAACATTTAATTCAAATATGCTGGCAAGGCTTCTATGAGCTTCATTGGAGAGTTTGGTCGATTTGTTATTACTCTTAAACGGTGTAATAGTCCAAATACGTGGGAATATGACCATTAGGATACAATGAAATATATTACAAGAAATGCATTATTTATATGACGTCAATAGGCGTTAAAATTTAGTTCACAATGACTTATCACATCCGGAACTGGTTGATAGCGGCTATCGTTATTAATGTTTCACGAATTTGAGTTTCATTTCCAAACGCAATATATATTTCGTCTATATAAATAGAGAAAAATAATCTACTGACTGAACAAGTATCCTCGCGAGGCAAAATCCTCAGTCAGTCAGAACGTGCCTCGCCCGAGCAAAATGCACGAGCTCCAAACGAAAAACGTTGCGCGGTAAACGGTTGCTTGTTCAGTCAGGACACAGCTATGGGCAAATATCTGACCACTAGACTCGCCACTCTACTAGTAATCAATCTTGAAATGGTGTTATATTGAGGTGAGTGAACTTCTCAGACAATTTGTAATCTGAAAATGATATACTAGGGCTTAAAAGTACTTATACACAGTCAATATTGATAAATGAGTACAAACTCCAGGGTTAGCCATTAATACTAATGGAAGACTCATATCTTATTGTCTCTATAGCTCTACGGTAGAAATACGGGCTAAAATCTGTAAAGCGCTCGGTTAAAGACCTCACCGAGAAAGCTATCTCCGTAGAAATATAGTTTGAAAGCAATATTAGCTCTGTTAAAAGACAATGTTTATATTATTTGTATTTATTAATACTTTACAAAAAAAGAACACTTTTTTTTGTAAAATTGAATTTTTTTGTAAAATTTGATGGCTTTCATTATTTTTATTATTTATTTTTTTTTAATTATTGTCTTTGGTCTTTTTCACCGGGTTGCCTGCATGCAGGCGGGCCTGAGCCATTATTATTATTAATACTTTCCGTGTACCTGAACGGACATACAAATTAAAATTAGCCAAATTGGTAGAGCCATTCCAGCTAGATTACGATTTTTTTTGTGCATTTATTATAAAGGAAGTATATTAAACAAGCGTGTGTTAGTATGTAGTAACTGTATATAACTTCAATCCAACAAACGAACAAACAAAGAAGGAAAACTAATGGAAATATTTTTTACCCTCAACTTCTCACGATTACGTGTGAGATAAAATTCCATAAAAATTGAATACTTTTTTAGGGTTCCGTAGTACTACAAGGAATTTTAATTTAACTTTAACCTTTATAATTTCGCACTGTCCGTCCGTTCGTCCGCTTTTCTGCACGTAAGGTTCCCCCCTCCCCTGGCATTTCCAAAATATTAGACGTAGAGACTTGAAATTTTCCTAAAATTTTGATAGAACGTGCTAAAAACTCATTAGGAAAATTATTTTGAACAAAATCGGACAACTACTTTTGAAGTTATTTAACAAATACGTTTAGGGGGTCGTGGGTTCGATTCCCACCTCGAGTCTGGGTGTATTATCCATATGCATGTATTTATATATTTCTAAAAAAATAAATATTTGTGTATAACAGGCGGCTGTTACCTATAATACAAGTATTAAGTTGTCTACCTTAGAAACAGACGTTCGTGTCTCATATAGTCCTGTATATATTTATTTATTTATTGGTATCGCAAAAATCTGTAACTGAAAGCGCGGATTAAATTGTTTGAAATATAGGCGTTCATTGAAATTGTTTTAGATATTTTTTTGTTCACATTATTTATTTATTTGTTTTATTATTTATTGCACATAGAGAAAAAAGTAAAGAAAACAGTAAAGAATAACAAAACAATATCAAAAAAGTTTTGTCTAGTGCGCAAGAGCGGTCTCTTACCGACAACACCCAAGCCAGACAGGATTTTTAGATAAAATTAAAGCCTGGTGCCAAACCAAAAAGTAAATAGTTAAACAAATATATAAAATAAAAAGTAAACATATATATATGGGTGTATAAAGCTACATTTCCTGTACACATATATATTATACACTAATACACATAAATATATATATAAACTTATACTATAAGTAAATGCACGGGTTCAGTACATGATTCTAGACTTCCCAGTGGTGAAATTATTCGTCGGCTTTTTTTTTAATGTTCATTTTTTTAAACTGAATACTGTCAACATTTTGTTGATAATTGCTTCCCAATATTCACGATATATTGCGCGCTCAAGAATGAGATGAGGATGGCAATATCTGTAACCTCTCTGTTACGGACAGATGATACAGGGACGGTATGGCGGCGTCTTCGATTGTGGATTGATCCTGGCTAGCACTAGTACGTAACATAGCAAGCGAGATAGGCACGTCTTGTTAGAAAGAGACGTCGATAGTGCTACCTCGCTCGCTTAAACACCAAATGTTACTCGTGTAGGGTGCATCCTAGTGTCAGCCTCCATTTAGTAGATAAGGTTGTGCCAAATTGTTGGACGGCACGTTCCCATGACGTTAGTGATTATCCGTGCAATTAAAAGTACTTTGTAAATACAGTCTACGAGAAGTTGATGTCAAGTTGATCCCCACGTCAATAAGACTCGGAAAAGAAACCAACGTGTCCGTTACAATTAGGGTAATGGGCATGCCCATGTGATATATTTTTCTTCTTTATTACTCTGTGAACGTTAAAGACTGGATATTGACTATTTAACAGCTTTCCCTTTACCTGTTATATTCTTATTTTTACTACTGGCTGGATGTTAAATTTTGGCTAACAGTAGCTTTTGAGTTTTAAAGAACTATTATCCTACCTGTTCCCTATTGCTCTGTGGATATTAAATACTGGCTATTGACTATTTAACAGCCTTCCCTTTATTTGGTATCTTCTTATTTTTACTACTGGTTGGATGTTAAATAGTGGCTGTTCAGTATTATACTTTTCTCTTCGCCGTATATCCATTTTTCTTTTATTACTTTGTGGACATTAAAGAGTGGCTATTTACTATTGAAAAACTCTACTTTATATTTTCTTTTTTTTACTACTCTTTGGTAGTAGACAGTAGCAGTTGATTACTACAGTTTTCTCTTTACCTGATTTCTTCTTATTTTTACTACTAGTTTGATGTTAAACAGTAGCAGTGGACGTCGAGTATTCTCTTCGCCTGATATCTTCTAATCTTTTATTACTCTGTGGACATCAGAGGGTGACCATGGACTATTTAAAAGATGTCCCATTACCTGATAATTCTTTCTTACTACACTGTTAAAGTGAAACCGTGGCTTTTGATTATTATGGAAATATCTTTTTACTTAATATCTTTTCTTTTATTGTTATTGATTTTATTATACCTTTATTATAACAACGATCATTTAAAAGACGCGCATATGTTAAATAACAAATGCACATACATTTCATATGAGGCCAAGATTAAAACAAACAATCTTCGTAACCAGGTGCGCTTCCTTTGTATGGGAGTGAAAAAATAAACCATCTTCCAAGTTGCAACTGAACTCTCAGCGAGCGGTTACCATTGAATAATGTATTATGCCAAGAAAAACAGCTTTAATTTATGTGAAGGTATTCTGTTCGCTTAAAATGGACTCTCAACTTTTAGGACGGGAGCTACTTTGATGTTAAAGCTGGTCATTTACTGCTTGCTTTAATAAAACTTTTATGGCATCCACATCATCATCAGTTTGTGTCCGATAACTGGTCAGATCCACTACGGGTAAGTGACCCCGGAGCGCCCTAGCTGCTGTTGTCACACCTCCTATACCGTCCGTGACAGTAGTATCCGCATCTTATTGCGCAAAAGACAAACTTTTTTTATCAACGCCTAAAAAAATATTGTTTTTTTTTTTTTCAAATAAATAATTTGACTTTTTTCATTAATAATAATTTATCATCGATTATTTATTAAGTTAAAAGTAACACGTTATTATTCGTCCCAAGTGGCTTTTATTTTTTAATAAATACATAAATATTCAAATTATCAGAATACCAGTTAAAAATCGTTAAAAAGTACTTGTAAGAGGAATCACTTATTTATATTAAATATTTTGTCATTCAATTCTGATTTTGAATGATAATGAAAAATAAAATTTGGATTTATATTGTTGCTAGTGTTAGACCATTAGAGGACATCGCAGTTTAATAAGTAGTCGGCATTTGACTCGATCGCTAGGTTAAGCAGTTTTTACCGCGACTGCATGATAGATGGATGATCCATTCTAACACTGGTTTTCAAAAACTCTGACCTCATCCATTTTTCGGCAGGTGCGTAAATCAGTGAATGCCGATTAATGCCTACAAGAGATATAAGTCATGAAGTTAAAGAGATTGTGGGGTTCCGAGGGTGACGTCAGACGGCAGTCGGTCATCTTAACTCGCCCCACAGCCAAATCTTCTGCAATTTAAGCAGACTGTGGTAATTGAACGAGATCACCCTAGGAAAAAGAAGATTGTTACTAATTCCTTAAGTTTCTACTTTTCCATGTCAGGGCCGGAAAGTTGGTTGCGCTACGGTTATTGGGACGAGCGAATGCTCATTCTACCCCTACTCTGTCAAATGCTTTTAGTTTAGACAGAAGTAAACAATTCTTTTATTCTTCTGTCTGCGTCCACAAAGGGTCTAATTATTATTCTAATTTTTTACTCTTTGATATTTTGGTGTAAACGCTAAGAACGAGCTTTCGGTTACACTAAAAGATCGAGAAAGAACGTTCTTGTTCTAACTTTATATTCGTTTGGTCTAAACCCTCCTTGAGACATCAATTTATGTTTAATTGCACGTTCATACGAACTAAGTTCATATTGCGTATTCGCGTTCTTCTAGGACAATGCCTTATAATACGTATTTCTTTTTAACGACGACGGTCACGATATGACAACGCAAACAATACAAATAAACAAAACAATGGTTTTATACATTACGATAAGCGATTTATATTCTTTGAATTCCTCTTAAATTTTCTCTTCTTCTTAAATAAAGGAATCTGAAATAAAGAAGAAGGAAAATCTTAAACAAAGGACAGCGCCTCCTCAAAAATCTTATATCAGGCAGTGAGAGCGACTATGTGCCGGAACCAGTGGCGTCAGATTGTTCTCTGCAGTAGGTCAAGTGACCACAATCCTTATTAATGAGGTAACGATAGGAGAAAGAGAGAGAGAGAGAAAGAGAGTATCTCCTCTACTCGTAAAGCGTAAGAAACATTTTGGTTTATAGAACTATATGTGTAGTTTGGCTGTCATTTTCTGTAGGGTGAAGGTGTCCGACAATAGGGGAGGCAGCACTGATACATGTGTAGTCACAAAAGCATTGTCAGGACCTATTGGATTACGTAGATTACGGACAGAAACGAAGAGGGTCGATCGCTGATACTTTAATAAATAAAATAAAAAATCGACATCTTATAATCATAAGCGTAGCGTTTCCGCTAACACTGAGCCGTACTACTTCAGCCATTAGCTAATTGCTTGGAAAAATGCCACCGCGTGTCACAATCCCGCGCGAATGACTCGGACTCCATAGAGTACGCTTACACGCACATCTGTTACGCTCGAAGCCCTATTGTTACACACACACATCAAGAGATGTAAACTAAAAAGATTGTTCGTGAAATGATTAGAAAAATTAAACCACTTTTCTACTTTGTAATAAAAAGAGGACGGCCGTCAAATACCACGTAAGAACTAAAAATCAAAATATAATTGGTACTTACACACGATTTGCTAGACATCTACTGTTATGTTGAAGTCGGTGCCAAGTCCACCAATAACAAAAAAAAAACACTCAATACATACAAGTATATATTAACACGCGAAGGCCGGGGAACCTATTTTGTTTGGTACCGACTTCAAAACTTCGGTATATATCTAGTAAATCGTAAGTACCAATTATTTTTGCTTATTATTTTCTTGGTGCTTTCAGAACGTGATTTTCTTTGTATTAAAATTTTTTTCCTAGTTATTTCCGTTCATTTTTTTAATTTTTTATTATATAAACAAGGGGCAAAAGAGCAGGCGGTACTCTTAAGAGACTACCGACGCCCATGGACAACTGCAACACCAGGGGGATCGCAGATGCGTTGCCGGCCTTTGAGAAATGAGTATGCTCGCGACAGATAACAATATTTAATTGTGAATTGTACTTGTGGAAGTGGGTATAATATAGAATAGTTGAATCATTTAATTAAAGCGACAATTTCAAGTTATTACATTTCTTACAAGCTATTTCTGTCTAGACACCTACTAAAGACATGTTTATCAACTGACTTCAAAAACAGAAGGAACTTCTCAATTCGACAGTATTTCTTTTATTTTTATATTTAGTACCTCGGAACATTCGGCCGGTTGAAGCGATTTTCAAGATCCTTTGTTATTTGGAAGATTGCTTCCCGCGTGGTCCCATTTAAAATTGGCTCAATTCTGACAGTTTGATGTCGGATTTTTTAAAGAAAGGAAGTTTATTGTTAAGTTTACATGTGGACAACTAAGTTATTATTTAAATTAAACATGTTTGTTCATAAAAATCTGTACATGTTTAATATGCCTATAAGATTAATAGATTGTTTCACCTGATAATAATCATCATCAACAGCCTTTTCCCTCCCACTGCTGGGCATAAACCTCTCCCCGTTTGTACTACTCTTTACGGTCTTGAGCTAATCTGGACCAATTGCGACCCGCAACAGATGAATGTTCTAGTTGCTGGACGACCAATGCTTCGCTTTCCTACCCTGTTGAAAAAATCCATAGAATCCAATTAAATGGGACAAAAGCCACACAGAAACCAATAAGGTGTATTGTTTTCTATGCGATGTTTGTCCCATATAATTGTATTCTATGGGAAAATTTTTAATAGGGTAGCCTCGCTTTCACATTTCTAGGAAACAAATATTTTATTCTCCAAATAAATTCACAGTAATAAATCAAGTACATGACTCACGCGAATAACACTCGAGTTGAGCGATCCCAACAAGATTTTCAAGTAGTTGGTGGCGATGCTAAATATGCAATATTTATTTGTGATTGAAGATAGAATTATTATCACATCCCACTAATTTAATCATATACTATAGTTTCATGGCTTTTCCACGTGGTAGCGGTGGCGGGCGTTTATCGATCTTATAAATCGATAAACGCCCGCCGCAGGCACGAATAAGCATGACTCATTGTCACGCTCAAGAGCGCGGATCAAGCGATAGATTAGCACTCTCGGTATCGTCCATATTGACTTTACAGACAACCAATCCTATTTTTTTTTTTTGTAATTTAAGCTTAGTAGGAGGGGAAAAGGGAATATTAGACAAACCTAAAAAGTATTCCTAATATTCTTAAAAAAAAAAAACATTCAATTTTAGCTTGATGATATATAGTCCACAGCCTTTCTCGATAAATAGACTGACTAACACTGAAATAACTTTTCAATTCGGACCAGTATTTTCCTAGATTAGCGCATTCAGGGCAAACAAACAAACTTTTCAGCTTTATGTATTTAAAAAATGTAAATAAATAAAATAGTGTGCGAACGCTAATAGGTAGTGTTACAAAACGTGCGGTATTAATACTTTAAATCGCTAATATAAAACGTCACGCACACGAATGCTGAACGAGTTACACACACATGTATATATTTTACTATAAGATTGTGTCAAAGCGTAGTCATGAGGACCGTATGATGTAATAATTGTCAAACATAAAAACATTCTACAAATAATTAACAATTTCCATAATATACCTTTAAATTAGATCATGGTACGCAAATCTAAAGATTGTAGCGCATCACGACGAGCCGGAGATCTATGGTAACCAATTAAAACCGTGAAAAACCATACTTTACAAAAATTTATGACCAATATCAATAAAAAAAAATTGAGCAAAGCTGTACTATACTCAAATGCTAAATCAACGAGAATAGCTAGTTATTTATTCAGTATAGCAGTTCCCTTAAATCTTAAATGAGGGAATCATGCGCTCCAGCGATTCCCACTTATAGTACAATTCAGAGAGGGATTTATGGTACCGTAAAAAGAAGAAACCAATAAAGGCCGTCCATTCTCACAAACAAGTTACTTACGGCCACTTTTAACTAATATTTAATGAGGCCCGTCGCTCGACACGAGCTCTGGCACAATTAGAAAAGATCAATATCAATTGTACTTATTTATTTAGAAGTTGGTATCCGGGTCTTTGAAAACTCGTTGTGTAATGCAGGGCTGCCAACATGATTTTTTTCACGCTATACGATTCATTGAACGCTATTACCTTTTGATACTTCTACATTTTCAATACATTTTTAAATTTTACAAGGGGTAAACGAGCAGGCAGCTAAGTGCCTACTGACGACCATGGACATCTGCACGACCAGGAGGCAAGCAGATGCGTTGCCGGCCTTAATGACGAGTTTAGGCCACCGGGAAGTCGCATTGCTGGGCTTAGGCCACCAGGAACTCCCACAAACCGAACGAAACGCGACAAAAATACCATCACTTGGCGTGGACAGCATTGCCGCCACTTCACGCCTATATTATTGAGTGGTTTAAGTGGTATCAAAAATATATATGCTACGTACCTAAAGATATGGCTTAGTATCGCAAAGAAAATTGCAAAAATCGAGAGCCATACTCAGATAGACTATCTTTTTTCTTCATACAGCATTAGAAAAATCTTCAATCTGACCTAGTACCCTTAAAAAGCTATGAGAAAAATTCCACCAATATTAGCTTGAAACAGCACACATTGCATGTTACAGGACAATTATTAACGGACAGTTTGCCCGAAAACAAGTGAACTCGGAGCTCCACTCATCAGAGCGTGACACCGGAAATGGAAACCGTTAGATCATTTGTGGACACTTCCGCTGGGGATTGTTTACCATTTTTTTTTTTCATTTGTAAACGTTCTTAGTAATTACTTCGGTTTTCCCTTGTCATTACAGCATGTAGCTCATCTTTCAACAACCACCACTCCCTTTCACCTTCCTTCTTCTATCCTAGCCTTCTTCTATCGAAAAGATCAAACAAAGCACCTCACTATTTTAGGCCATCCCCGTACGCTTAGAGCTACGAGGATACTCTAACATGAATAATGCAATTTAATTCGATAGTTAAAAATAAAAATCATTACGAGTCTGAAATAAGTGGCCATGAGCGTGCCATTATTTTTCAATCTATGGTTTTAAAAAAATGTTTCATCAGAAACAGTTTGACGATACGGTTGGTATCCAAGTTTGCCGTCGCTTCGATCAGAAACTTCAGCGTTCGATTTTCGTTGTGGACCTCATGTTCAGACAAACTATTAAACTCAGTCGCGATATAAGAAAAGTTCTATTACAACTTTAATGTTCACCGAATAAACTACAATGAAAAGAGTTGCGATCATATCACTAGTCATTTTACTGTAGGTTGTAAATTCTTTGTCTATGGACATTTACATTTGATTTAGTAAGTTTTCCTTATCAACGTATAAGTACTTGTATTATAAAGAACCTACAGAATAGTAGTACAGCATCTCTCTTTTCTCTTCTTCCTAGCGATATCCCGGTTAAGTAGCAGGGTCCGCTTAGATTGCAGTGGAAATTAGCATTGATCAAAAGCACGATATAATTAAGACTTGCCTCCAGGGGGCCTAGCACGAACATTATCATCCTAAGTAAAGATGACTCGTCGATTTACTTCGGTTCGAAAAGTACGTGCTAGGCCCTCTGGTATATGCGAGCTGATATATCTTAGAAGCCTTCACGAAGAGAACTCATTCATTTGTCAAAGACTGCTAATGCATCTGTGAGACTTTGAGGTCATAAGGGACTGTGAGGTCATAAAGATCGGTAGTTACTCAGATTAACGGCCTGCCTGGCGTTTCTTGTATTTTGATGGTTTATTGTTGAGGAAACAAGTATATAAGGCATTAATAAAGTCTTCCAAAGATAAATAACATACATGACAATCAGTGACAGCCCGAGTCAAATTTTTGAATGGAGCGAGATAAAAATTATGCTGCCTCTCTTACTCGCTCTGTTTATATTTTTTTATATAAAATATATTTGAAATAATCGCATATTAAGAGTCGCCCTTAGCTGAAGCGGCCGCTCATTTTGCCCCATGGTAGGGCCTACCCTGATAACAATGTAAGGATAAGATATTAATCCAATTACGTCTTGTTATTCTATTCCGGTATAAGTTAACAAAAGCTTGTTTTTGAATGGAAAGCGACAAAAGTTTTCGATGTATTTGTATGGAATAAATATAACACGAATGTTATTGTTGAATAAAATAATGACGTGGTAAGGAAATATATTCAATAATAATGCGATATAGCAATTATTTTTTTGGTTTTTAATGATATCTATACTAATGTATGAAGCTGTAGAGTTGTTTTTTTTGTTTGCTTGAACGCCCTAAACTCAGGAACTACTGATCCGATTTAAAAAATTCTTTCATTGTTAGATAGCCCATTTATTGAGGAAGGCTATAGACTATTTAGCATCACACAAAAAAATTTAATCTAATATCACGCGGACGTAGTCGCCGGTAACAAATAGTACAAAATATTAAAAATCAAATAAAAAAATGTGAACCACTTATTGTGGATACTAAAAGTGGTTCAATTTTTTTTTGATTATATAATTTGGTGAGTTATAATTACAGTAAATATATAAAATATTTACTGTAATTATAACTCACCAAATTGGTGTATGCACGCGTCGTAATCACACTGATCACAATGTACTTAGAAAGTGTAAAGATTAAAGAACCGAGTAATTAAAAAATAAAGAAAACAATTTTGCCGCCGGCCGTCGGATGCAACGGAGATTTGAATAAGAACTACATGTAATGAAAATATAATAAAAAAAATTCTTTTTGGTTTGAATTTGTCTTTAAAAATTTTTAGAGAAAACTATATTAAAAAAAAAACCGTATCAAAACTCCATCGTCCCTAAACTTTTCAAAGGTTTTTGGTTATCCATTTTATATATTACTTTTGTACTAAGTAAACACACATTTAAAATCATTATTAAATTTAATTGAGTTGAGCTGTAGTAGATTTAGCGTGAACTCGGAATTTAACCATCTAGAAGTTCAAGCAAGACTTGACTTCCACTCCATTTTTATAATGAACTTTTACCTCAGCTATTCTCACTTTACAATTATTTTCCTGCTATTTGCGTGTATTTGAAAAATAATAATAATCCCGGCTTGATGAATTCTTTATAAATTATGAATTATGTCTTCATCACGTTTGTTTGGTGCATACTATTTCTGTGGACATTTAAATATTTTAGCGCAGTCTTTAATTTCAACTAATGCTCTAGAACTCTAATTAAGTAGTAAAGACAGTCTTTAGTTTGACAGTGTTTTCTTATTAGAAAGATTCAAAGAGTACGGTTAAATTATCAACCCATAGTACACTAGACAAAGTTTTATTACCTACAATTATTTTTTGTTTCATTGATAAATAAAAACCCAAAAAACATTACTGTTCCCCAATTTTTGGGGACAAAACACATAAATTTCTTAATGGATGAACTAACGACAATCTCATCATGGCTGGTTAATTGATTCCAACGACTTTTTCATGAATAACCAGCTAACTCCTTGCTAAATTTAATCTTTGCATGGTTCCATGCTATATTATATTTTACGAATTATTATTATATTATACGAATCTATACTAAGAGGAGGTCGTGGCCTAATCAGCGTTCGGTATTTGAGTCGATCGCTAAGTTAAGTTGCTCTGGCTGCGACCGGGTGATAGATGGGTGACTAGCACTGGTTTATATTTGATATCCGACCTCCTCCGTGTTTCGGATGGCACGTAAAACAGTGGGACCCGATTAATGTCAATTTGTGATATTAGTCGTAAGGTTGTAGAGATCGTGGGGGTTCCGATACTACGGTGCATCTAGCACGGTGCTACGTGTTTTCGGTTCTTCTGTACAGCGTTGAGACCGTGGACCTTACCCCAAAATATAAGCAATTGCTTAAAGTTTTTGAAATGTGGGTGTACAGAATATTTTTAAAATATCGTGGATGGATAGAGTCTCCAACGAAGGGGTTTTGCAGATGATTAATAAAAAAGTGAAAATTCATAAGATCATAAATTAGAATATCTGAATTCTGAGCCATATAATGCACAGGAACAAGTACCAACTAGAATGCAGGGGATGATACAAGGGAGGAGACCTCCTGGAAGAAGACGAACCTCTTGGCTCCAAAATCTCAGGACGTGGTTTGGATTAAGCACCAGGTCCTTTTTCCATGCATTTTTCTGTAAAATCCCTATAGCCAGAATGGTAGCAACGTCCGGTAGCAGATAGAATCGTAAGGCGAAGACCCTAAGTGAACTTACATGCAATATAAATTAAAGCTATAGGGAATTTTGATTTCATTACAAAAAACCTACAGCAAGTTTGTATGTAGTGTTACGTCGAATTCCTCATAAACGAGGATATGTCAGAAGATTACTCGTACGTCTATTTCAAAATTGTAATTTGACAATATTACACTAAAGAAAATGAATTTCAAAATATATTTATTGGGTCCTTTGAATGTTTGAAGTCGGCGTATTACCACTAAATGAAGTTTATTTCAGCCTTTATATAGTAAAGACATACTAAAAGATTATTCTGCTAAGATTATACGGTAAAGAATTTTATCACAAATCATCTATCACAAATGCGCGATAACCGCGGGACTTACAAAGATGAAATTAGGAAACGAGATAGTTTACAGTTAGTAAACATTCACTGAGAACGATTTTTTCGATAAAGCTAGATTAAGAAGGTCTAATGGGACCCCGCAAGTTTATATGAAACCCCTTAAATTTTTACTAAAACCTTGAATTACAGAGGTAGTCTTGTGCCAGAATTGTCTACTAAGACAGTTGTTAAAAATAAATTTTGCAACAGAGTCGGAATAAAGCGATGTAAAAGGCTCTTAGAGATTATTTTACGTGGGCTAAGTCGCTCGAAACAGTAATTCTTATTTATTAACAATAAGTTAAGTAATTTTTCCTTCCTGCCCTGCCACCTGTACGCGGAAGGAGAGCTGTTACGCCAGATAATCTAAAAATAAAATACGTATTTCACGAGAATAGTATTGGGTCTAAAATATCCATGGACATGGGTTTTTGAGTCATTATTTTTCCTATTTTCACTTAATAATATTTACTAAATTTTTACCTTTAAAGGCGTCAAACCAGCAATATATGTGTAGGAGACATAATTAAAATCCAAAAATTTAACTATTCAGGGTAAACTCATTGATGAAAGTCCTCCAATGACACCGTTCAAGAGAGATAATAATCTAAAGTCAGAATCCACCATTTATTTCGCCTCCGCGCTTTATCTGAAAGTCGTCAAACTTTGATATTTGAAATTCAACTTGATCGTTTTACTATTCAGTAGATAATTTGCGGGCATTTTTTTGTAGAACGGAATTAATAATACCGGGTTCCCTATTGCACATGACACAAGTTATTTGCTATCTAAATGTTTTATTTATTATGCACATATATTCCATATTTTCATTATTGTCACACAGGGGATAGACCTTCCTTTTTATCTGTCCGATAACTGGTCGGAAAACACTACGCATCTTCTTCTCCTTTCCATTCAACTTTATATCCTTTTACTCCATCCTTTATTCTTTTACCAGCAACACATCTGCCAGCCTCCTGGTAGTGCAGATGTCCATGGGCGTCGTGGGTGACATAGGTGAAACATCTGCCCGTGTGCCCCTTGTAATATAAACAAAATTTTTAGCAGTGGTCTCTAGCACCACATTTTTAATCCTTAATTATGTTTATACCACGACATATTAAGCTACCTTTTGAATTGAAGTTGACCTCCTTTTGAAAGCGTAAGCATTGACGTAACCGTCGTTATTTATTTGAATTTAATCCAATTTGAATATAAAAGTCAAGATATGATCTTACCTCCGTATAACCTCTTCTGAGTTGGTTTTATTTAAACGAATGGGCACGGAAAAATAAGACTCATACACGCTCGACTGAATTCTACTGACAAGAGTTTGCGGCTTAGCGGTACTTATTTCTCCACCTTTACAAATATTACAAACAAGACACACTCTTTTACTCTCAACTTCTATAAAAAGAATTATTATAGAAGTTGATTGTAAAAAATATTATATTTCTAGTAACAGTTTTTTCTTACATTCCAATTTGATTCTATTTGTATCTTACTTTAGTTAACTCACAGATTTTCACATCTTCTGGAGGTTTCACATCTTCTTTAGTTAGAGGTAGCGCCACGCTTTGAGCTGAATTGGGCCGGCGCGTCCGTGTACCAGTACCTCTTTCTCACATGATATCGGCGTGAAGTGGCGGCAATGCTGTCACGTCAAATGATGGTATTGTTGTCGTGTTTCGTTCGGTTTGTGAGACTTCCCGGTGGCCTAAACTTGTCATTAAAAGCCGGCAACGCATCTGCTAGCCTTCTGGTCACGCAGATGTCCATGATCTTCTGTGGCTTTAAAAAAAGTTCTTAAAGTGACCTAATTTTACCCTTGACTTTCATGAAGAAGTAAGAAACTTTCCACAAATAACTTAGATATAGAAAACCACTATGACAATTTCATACCTTAAATGATCTTTGCTTGAAATGCTATTTTTATGAACCTTTAAATTTTAACTTTTCATCGTCTATATCGCTCCGTGGGAGGACCGGAAAATTCGTAAATAATTTTATGGGCAGAACCCATAAAATTATTTATTAAAATTATTTTGGTCTCGTAGATTTAGGAACCACTGTTGTCGTAATTTTTTATTAATCCCCCACACAGATTACTTTGGTACTCATAAAAAAATATATATTCCCGTGTGGAAACAAAGTGTTCTGGGCGTTCCAAGAAAAAATGAAATATAATGGTGACACTGTTTATTTTTACCTTATTTTACCCCAGGCGATTCTGGGGCAAATTGCTACGGTAATTTTGCAAAATTTTAGCAAGAGGAGCGAAGTTTACGGTCATTTGTAATAGAAAAAGTTTAATCGTGTTTTGTTTAAAATTTGGGAAGTCCACGAATACATTAAAATCAATCATGATTTAATTTTTTGCTTTGGTTTTACAAAGGAAATTGTATTTAATATATTAAGTCGATGATCGGAGAATTGAACTAAGACACGATTAGAAACGCACTGGTTTATTCCATATATGACAACACATGTCATATATAACATAATATAATTTCGTATCTTCTTATGATAATATTATCAAAAATAAAACAAACAAAGTCTTGGTTTGAAATTACAATAACTTCTAGTTTTAAGTTAATTGGACAATGTTTAACACGAAAAGTCTTATTACGAAAGGGAGAAAATATTTTTGAACATTAGAATAACCTTTCGTTTAACGTTAAAGTTAAATAATTGGTCTAGCTAGTCAAAGTTAAAATTTGTTTGAAAACTTAATACAATCCATTATAAAAGGATACCTTTATTTAACTGTATGGCGTCAGTTTCCCATTTGTGGAAAAATCCAGGAGAGTGTCAGGTGCTTTTAGCATGATTAAAGGTGACTTTAAGCGGAGAAATCAGTCTGGTGTCACATTTAAATCCACAGCGGCAGTAATTTTTGATTAGTTACTTTCTATTGCTTTTCTTTGTGAAAGGTATCATGGTATGTTTTCGTAAATGACTATATAAACTTTTTAATTGTAAAAATATTAGGGAATCAAGAAGACGAGAAAGTCTATAAGACTGCGGTTAAGAAATTATTTTTTTTTTAAATATCAAAACTTGTGGTAGCTGTGAAAGTAAGTGATAAACACGCTGTTGTTAGATTAAAGTCTGTGGAATCTCTAGAATTTTAAAATTGGCTTTTGGAGTCTGTTAATTGAAGTCTCGTTACTGAAGTTTAGACAAACAAAGTACACACAAAGAAATAAGTATGCATAGATTTTTTTATAAATATAGCATGGAAATAGGATCAAATTAACGAAAACATAAAATAAAGAAATAATTTTATCGAATGTCG
This sequence comes from Charaxes varanes, assembly GCA_024363005.1. Taxonomy (NCBI): domain Eukaryota; kingdom Metazoa; phylum Arthropoda; class Insecta; order Lepidoptera; family Nymphalidae; genus Charaxes; species Charaxes varanes. The sequence continues at coordinate 136,028 of JANCMC010003527.1, read as the reverse complement.
TAAGTAGGGTCAAAAATATAACACTAGATAAGAGGTTTGAATTATTTCTGACCACAAATGGAATTCCAAATACCAAACCTGGACTTGACATAAAAAAAAGTTTGAAAGCTACTTTCAGTAAAATCTGATGAAATTGATACCAAATGTTTTTATATAATATGAATATTTTTGGCAGATTCTTTAAGTATACACATAAGCTAAGAGTCTATTCTTGAGCTTGTTTTTGAGATTGGACGACGATAATTCAACGTACATAAGGATCGAATTTAGTACCAAAGAGATTTCAGTCCGCTGATACTCGATAGCTTAGAGGAAATTTTTCAAAAAAACGTTATTCGTAGCTAACATTCATTGGAGTAATAATTTTCAATAAGTATAAAGAATCTTGTTCGAAACATATGACAAAGTCAATAATATCCGTACACGAGGAAATGCGTCCAAGTTAATTTATTTTAGTATATTCCTCATTCAAGCCAAACCGTCATTTAAGTGGAGCCGAGGTTTGATGTGAATCTTTAATCAACTGCGAGTAATTTTAATAAAAACCTCCCCTCAAGGCCTACGTTTTGCTCCGCTATTGAGTCAAAAGATTGATACTTTGTATCGTGTATACGTATGATTATGGAATGGGTTTCTCATCAATATGTTTTTGTTAAATACACGCGGAGTATTTTAATTATTGCTGACAACACTTCAATATATAAAGATAGTAGACAACTATAAATGTTTTAAGACTTGTCGGTCAAAGACGTTGATAAGTTTGCGTATAAATTAAGTATTAATAAAACGCAATCATCCGAAAGTATTGTTTGTTGCTTAGATTTGTTAAGGTCAAAATATGAGATACATGTGAGATAAAACACTCTACAAGAAAACCTAAACTTGTTAAAGAAGTTACGCCTACATTTATCTTATTCGGTTTTCTTCTCTTATATTGTCAAGAAGGCCTTCAGACGTTGTCGAGTGGACTCAAATTTGTTTGTCTAAGCCTATTCTTGATGACCTTTAAGTGATACATTGTAAGGATCTAATACAAGAAAATGCCTAAAAAGGGAATATTAATAACGTTCTTTTCGCAAATAAAATATTTAATGACTTTCCGTGACTAAAGTAGACAACTTTATACCGGTATAGGCAATATATGTTAAACAAAATACAATCACTAATTAAATTTCAAAATGGCATCGAACGACTTATAAAACGGGAAGAAGTGCTGTTTAAAATGACTATATTAACAAAGTTCTTGAAACTTTGCTAATGAAGTGAAAAAGCGAAACATAAAATACTTCCTGAATATTTAAAATAAAGCAAAACTAATTCAGCAGAGAATTCTGTAAGTGAGAAAATTTGATAGATATTTCCGTATTTCTAAAACGTCGAATTATTGAAACTTGAAACAGAAATTAGTAATTAATATTTTAAAGAAGAAGCACTGGACCGGATTTGAAAAATTAGAAGATATTAGAAGAGATTTAATATTTTCGAAAACGTTAGAGATCCTTAAATAAACATTACTAAATACAAGTGCGAATCCGTGACGGGCTACTGGACAGTAGTAATTTTAAACGAAACTCCACAGACTTTATCTGAAATCCAAAATTGTAATTTTTTAAAGTATTGGGTAACATTTAGGTAATTTTGAATCAATATTACTTATATACATCAAAGAAAAGAGCAGAATCAGTTTTTTTTAAGAATATTAGGATTTTAAGGTATGTCTAATATTCCCTTTTCCCCACCTACTAAGCTTAAATTAAAAGCTTGTATTATGAGTGGGTGCGACAATACCCCAACAGCGGTGGGGTTTGATCCGGGTACCTTGCGGATTTCAGTCCAAACCTTATACCGTTGAGCTATTGAGGCTCTACAATTTCTTAAAGGCTGTTAGCGCGTCAAGTCTTCTGGAGGAGATCTTCGGCGTATATTCATTTACAACTAGGAAAATCGTCTGCTTATTTTTCCTTTCTTCTTTATCTTTTTATATAATATAACATAGTCCTCCTTCATATCCTCCATAGTCCGCCTGCTTCTCGTCCTCGCATATACTATAGTATATACGAGGACGAGAAGCCGGCGGTCGGTGTGGTGAGCAGCCAATAGATGGCGATTTGATATCGTAAGAGTAAGCGAAGGTTCGGGGCCTCCATCAATGTGTAGACATTGATAGGCTGAAAATAAAAGAAAGGAAGTAGTCTAAAGCTTTGGTCTCTTGATCATCCCTTTACACTATCCCTTCCTTTACTCCTATCTGTTTATTTAATTAGAGGCAGCGTCTCCCTTACAGTCCTTTTTCTCACATGAGACCGGCGTAGAGTGGCGGCAATGCTGTCACTTCAAGTGATGTTATTGTTGTCGCGTTTTGTTCTTTTTGTGAGAATACCTGGTGGCCTAAACCCCTTTTTAAAGGCTGGCAACGCATCTGTGAGCCTTCTGGTGATGCCAGGAGCGTCGGTAGTCAGTTACGAGATGAAACGCCTGCTCATTTTCCTCTTGTAATATAAAAAAAAAATTAAAAATTAATCATTCTTAATTTTTCAGAATGAAGGTTTCACTTTTTATTATCTTTAGATGAATCTTTAGATATATATTCTCCTTGATATAATCAGGTGTTAAATTAAGATAGCCATTATAGCCGGGTGAAATTAAATATTCTTTTGCATTAACATATATCCGCGACTTAAAAAAGGAAATTTGGTGAAATAAAATAATTAACTTAACTGAGTGAAATAAAAAAAACTTCTTTCTATGATGGCATTATATGAGTTTAATTCACGAAGTCGTAAATCATTGTCCCTTCGACGAGACGTGAGGCTATCTAATAAAGAACTCTCCGAATCTCAGCCGATATTTTCTTTTCAATGCCGTTCGTTATTTATTTGAGTGAATCAATCTTGACCCGTATCGAGGCGAATCATTTGTTATAAGCCGCGACACTCTTAATTATTGGGACAAACGCTGTTGACCCAGAAAACTGAACGAAGCAGTAATATATAGAGCAAACAGACAGTTGCTAATGGAATAGAATTTCCGATTAAAGCACGTCGCCTCAGACGTTTGAAATATCTTCCGCGTTAAAACTTATTCCTGCTCGGAGTACCCGTTAAATTAAACCACTTTTGGTTGTATTTTAAATTGTGTATTGTCGGCATTTGAGTCTATCGCTAGGTTAAGTTGCTATTTCCACGACGGGGTGATAGACGGATGACCCTTTCTAGCACTGGTTTATATGATATCCGACCCACTCCGTGTTTCGGAAGGCACTTAAAACAGTTGGACCCGATTAATGTCATTTTGTGATATTATTCGTAAGGTTGTAGAGAACGTGGGGGTTCCGAGGATGACGTCAGATGGCAATCGGTTATCTTAACTCAGAGGAGGCAATTCGGTCTTTTGTATGTGGACCGCTCCGGATACGGGGCTCTGCTCAAAGATTGTTCAAACTATGTACATAAATATCTAGATAAACTGTTACTCAAACATTTAACGGCAACCAATAAAAGCTTTGACCGTTCTAGTTATAAATGTTTTATTTTGTTTAAAACCAGAGATTTTCACACCGCGCACACTTGTTTTGTTTATTGATTTTGTCCAATTTCGATGTATTTCAATTTTTTTAAGAACCTTAAAATACTAACCTCGGACGTCATGCACTAGGTTGACATGCAAAGAAGAAAAGACGGATAGATATAAAAAAAAAATAAGGTGTTCTCTTTTCAAAATTCGCCAACATTTTCCTCAAATTCATAAGTTTTCGTAATTAGTTCTAAAACAAGCGTCAACCGTTTACATCTCATTAGAATCGTCATTCCGTTCCCTTGTTTTCTTTTTAATTAATTTTGACAAATTATCCAATTTTCCCCGGTTCCTTTCGCTTTTTTTTAATTAAACGTTGGAGTGACACCTAAGAGGCATGTCGGACAGGAACGACCCTCAAACAGTGTTTTGTGTTTATCAAATATTCTTTAAGCATTGCAATTAAATTTAAAAGAGCCCTTGGTTTTGGGTTACTAGGATAACACAAAGGAGAGTGCAGTGAGTACCCTCAATCCCTCGTAATAGAGGGATCAAAAGTATGAATTTTTCAATAAGTGTGTTTTTATCATTCCTTTTTCTTTTGTATGCGACTGCTATAGAGGTAGTATTCGATCAATCAATATGTATGAATACAAACAAGGGTCTCTAACACGATTCTGAAATTCACCAGCATTTTCATCATCTCTTTTTGGTGAAAAGTATCTTTTTCTACTTCTTCTTTTTCCTAGCCTTATCCTGGTTAAATACCAGGGTCCGCTTAAATTGTAGACGTTGTGGCTGTGGGGCGAATTAAGATAACCGATTGCCATCTGACGTCATCCTCGGAACCCTCACGATTTCTACAACCTTACGACTAATATCTCAAAGTGACATTAATCGGGTCCCACTGTTTTACGTGCCTTCCGAAATACGAAGGATAATTAAACTAAGAGAAGTTCCTACTATTCCTGCTCAAATTCCAAAAATAAAATATAAAGTTCCAATATCTTTAACTTTGCGGAAATCCATGACATGCATGAAAAACTAAACTACTTTGCTTTAATCCGCGAATAAATACGAGGGAAAATCTGTGTAATGCTGCACAATCCAAAAGCTACACCACCGAATCCGCCGCCAAAGCACAGCACTACACTGACTTTCCGATGTGTCTCAACGCACGTTTTGCTTCGACACCGAAGCATCATCAAGAGATAGACTCTACAAAGCGAACTTCTTACTTTACGAATACCACAATAAACTTAAATAAGATTACATTTTTTATTCCTTTCTTGTGACAAAGGAAAAATCGTAGGTACTATGTACGTGAACTTAATGATTAATTAATTAAGTACAAAATGTATTATAAGTTATTATTTGATTTATTAATTATTGATACATTGTATGATATTAATTATTATTTGAATGAGTTAGTGATTACCTAAAGAAGTCTGGCACATGGAATGGCGCATGGAAGACATTCCTATCCACCTTCGTTGTCTTTTGAAAAACGATGACCTTATGCTCTTTATAGAGAGGATCCACTTTACGTAATAATTTGGTAAAAAGATAGTAATTACTCGAAACTTTAAAGTAAAAACTTTGATTTTAACCTGGATATGACTTACAGGTTAGAAAATATTATTCTCGCATTAATATAATAATTTATTTAAAAAAAAAACCTTTGTATTATATAGTTTTTGGACTATTCTACCTGCAACGGGAAAGTGTATAGTAATAAATCTTCTTTATAATTTTATAATTCTACTGTACGTGTGTATGTCACAGAGTTTCTCCTAAACAGCTGGACCGATTTGAATTATTTTTTTGTATGCGTTTGGGTGGAGCGCTGGATGGTTTAGTTCACACAAATCAGTCCGGCAGATGGCGCTGAGATCGGTATGTAGGTTATTCATCTATACTCATATAAATAACGGGAACGAGAAAGGGAACGGGTATAATAAATAATAGGATAAAAAAAAAGCAACCCAACCTTCGGGCAGGACATCGTCTGCCGAGTCGGCTTTAATTAATTATATATATAATATAATTTAATCGGAGATAGTATAACGCTTGTATTTCTTTAGGGCCGGCACTTGCGGTTACCAGTACATTTTTCACACATAAGATCGGCGTGAAGAGGCGGCAATGCTGTCACGTCAAGTGATGGCACATATGAATATTGGATGAAAATGCAATATTATGATGACATGGAACTGACACGATGATGGAGCTGGAAGGTGACCATAGGAATTCCATTATAAAACGATATAACCGCATTGACTTTGGGCTCGTTTGATTCGTTTTGACGAGCACTTTATGTTTAATGGGATACATTTGAATAAAAGTTTTTTAAAAAGGTTTTGTTACTTAAAATTTATTTACCCTAATTCTGTTTTTCACTTTAAAGGTATATTTAATAAAGAGTGACAAAGAGTTAGTGTAGCCATTCTCAAGGCATGATAAGCAAGGGAAATAGGCGTTCACTTTTATTTATATAATTTTTTTATATCTGATACAAACAAAACAGACAATGTTGCAAAGGCCTTATTACTTCTAACTGAAGGCTGTAATTGTGACGCAAATTGAATGCAATACTAGAATTGCTTTGGCCGCATAATACGCGTATTGTAATAAGAAAACAATATGTGAGATAGATGAAGTCTGAGATGTGGGCCAAGGCGCCAAAATCTGGCCAACCGGAACGCTGCGTGCGGCGTTAGGATGTGCCAATTGTATTAATTCATTCAAGTAATTAATTTCTGCTAGGATAAGAGTATTGAGAGTTCATAAGCAATTTTGTAGAGATACTTGAAGTGTCTTAAAAATTATACTGGATTCCTAACTACTCTTAATTAATAAAATAGCCATCTTTTATTGATGTATGATCGATGTTTATATTAAACAACTAGCTGTGCCCCGCGTTCATCCGCGTGGGCCACCCTTATCATTTAGGAGTATGAAAAATAGCTAGTAGCCGATTCTCAGACCTATTGAATTGCGTGTAAAATTTAATAAAAATCGGTCAAGCCGTTTCGGAGGAGTACGTTAACTGACATTGTGACACGAGAATTTTATATATAAGACTAGTTGTACCAAGCGAGTTCGTCTGCGTGGGCCACCCTTATCACTTAGGAGTATAAAAAATAGCTAGTAGCCGATTTTCTGACCTGATGAATAATCATATAAAATTTTATAAAAATCGATCAAGCCGTTTCGGAGGAATACGGGTAACTAACATAGTGACTCGAGAATTTTATATATGAACTAAACTAAACTACTTTGCTTTAATTCTTGCGTTCATTCGTGGATTAAAGAAAAGTAGCAAGAAAAAACCTATCAGCGCGATCAGAAACGATCTTGGCTAACCCCACACCGGCGTCTTTGATGTAGCGGCCTGTATACACTAAGCTAACTGAGAAACAAGTCATTTCAGCGGGCGTTTGAGCCGTCTTTGATCTCGCCGCCGCTTTTTGCCCGCCATGTTGAATTATTGCCGACATCTTGACTGTGACGAGACGCGACCTGCCGTGTTACGCCGAATTTCTACCGTCGTTGGAGTAAATAGGTTATTAGTAGGCCATTAGCGGCGCTGTTTGGACTATTTAATAGGCAATTATAGGCAACTGTGTGGGTTAAATGACTCTGCATTGTACGATATCGAATTACAGGCCGGACTATCGCTTTCTTACTAAGAATACTTAATTTAAAAATAGATTATTGCAACGAGCGCAAAGTCCGCCATTAATGTAGGAGCATTATGTTAATGCCAGAGCGATTGCGAATGCCACAAGAATGTGCACCATTTGTTTTAATTTTTATACTATTTTATTCAGTCGATTTTTATTTTAAGCCAATAAAATTTATATCCAATGCATACATTTTATATGAAAGTTAACGGGAGACATTAAACCTCTATGGTAAATTTATATGAGAATAAAAAAGTGCATTAATGAATAACGATGCAGTAATAAAACATCATACATTACTGCACTCATTTGGCTTTAAGCAGAAAAGACGTCTTTTATAATAGGTTATAGAGTGATTAATTAATGATAACATAACTGCGTAGTTGAAAGATAAAAATATTTTAATCTATTAATAAATTTGATATCAATGCGAATGTAATTTTGTAAAACATTGTAGGTACCACAATTACATATAATTATTTAAAATAACTTCCGTATCTTTACCCATAATTGTACAGAAAAACCTTAGTTCATAAATAACAACAACAAAAAAGAATTCAGACAGTAGGAAAACATTTGAAACTAGTTTTTCGTTCCTAATTTTTAATATGGAAATTTGGTATATGAAGAAGGAGAAAAAGATTTCTGATGAAGTGTATATATTTTTAACATTTCATCAGAAAAAAAAAATAAAAAAAGTTTTTTGTATAAAACATATTTTTCTAATGTAAAATTCTTATACTAATATGTACTTTACTCAAAAAAGTTTTTTGTTTGTCCATTTCTATAAACATTTTAATAGGAGCAGTAGTTCGTCCAAATCATCATCTCCTGATGATAATGAAGGAAATTATGATGGGACAAACATTATTCATCATCCACAGCTGTTTCTCTATCGCTGCTGAGTACAGGCCTCTCCTAGTTTGTCCCACTCTTTATGGTCTTGAGCTAATCTGGACCAATTTCGATCAGTGACAGATTTTATGTCGTTGACCCATCTCGTTGCTGAACGAGTTGCAGAACGAACAAATTAATTGAAATGTAGTATATTTACTATAATATATCTCTACTAATATATAAAGCCGAAGAGTTTGTTTGTTTGTTTGCTTGAACGCGCTAATCTCAGAAACTACTGGTCCGATTTTAAAAATTCCTTCAGCGTTAGATAGCCTATTTATCGGGGGAAGCTATAGACTATATAATTATAATCACAGTAATAGTATTCACCTAAATTTGTTAGGACGAAATCCCGAGTAACAAATAGTTCCATAATAAGAACCTTAGACCCTAAATTAGGTAAGCTCCTATATTAGGGGCTGTTGCTTTTCCGAAATATATTTTCATGTAACTCGACAGCTCAGTGGCGAAAGACTGAACTGGAATCAGTGAGGTGCTAAGTTCAAACTGCGTTGACATAGTCGTGGCTACTCTTAACACAAGATTTCAACAAAAAAAATAGCCAAGAGCGTGTCAAGGCTCACTTATATGAAGGGTTCTGTATCTGATACGCTATAAACCTATTTGTGAAATAACTTCAAAAGATGTTGTCCGATTTCGGTCAGAATAGTTTTCCTAATGAGTTTTTAGTATGTTCTATCAACATGGAAAATTACAACTCGCTACGTCTAATAGTTTGGAAATGCTAGGGGAGGGGGGACCACCTTAAGGGCAGAAAGACGGTCGGACAGAGCGAAATTATAAAGGTTTCTTCTAGTACTACGGAACCCTAAAATGCTTGACAGGAGAGGTACCGAGAATTTAGGCATGTCTCGAAACATTCATAATATATGTTTTTTCAATAAATATGTAACTTAATAATTAAAAAAACTTGACCATCTAGCACGTTCATTCCATCCATTACCCTGATGTATAATAATAATAATAATAATAATAATAATAATAGCCTTTATTCAGATCGCTTAACCTAATTACAATATTCTAACACTTTTGTGAACAATATAAGCTTAAAATAGCTATATTTAATCAGCACAATGATGCGGATATAGGATAGTGTAACATAAAAATGATTGGTAGAGAATGTTCGTATAAAAAATAAGGTATCGTGTTGAAACCCCTCTTATTGTCATTCGAGTGTTGAATGCTATGAAATATTGGGCACGAAGAAAGATTGAATGGGGGACATTTATTATGGGGAAAGGGGGGGGGGGGTATGACTGCGGGAAATAGAGACAATCGCCTACAGATATTGATAACTGATTCAGTATTATTAGAAAAGTTATACCTTATAGCTCAACGGTAAAAAGGATGGAATGGTATCCGTAAGGTTCGATATAGACTCTTCTAGGATACTGTCACACACACTTACATAAGTTTAACGTTTTTTTCGAAGGATAAAATAAATATTAAATAGATCTTAAATGGTTCTTAGTCATCAGAAAGATATTGTTAAAAAAATCAGGCCTATATCACCAATTGTTTTCTTTATTTTTAAATTGCTGTGTGTTGTGTCACACTAAAGAGTAAATTAACATTACTAATATAGAAATTAAGCTCTTGCTTCCTGTATCCTTCTCGGGTAGTTTAATTTTCAGGGAGACCTCGGTCATCTACAATACAGACCCATTCCGGAGCCAGAAGTGTTTGTACATTTTTGTCCTTGAAGACTACAAAGTTCTACAAAACTTTGCGCAACTACACAGAGTCGCCGGCCACACTACACGATCATTGAAATGATCATTCCAATTGAAGCTATCTCTGGCTCCGGCATTATGCTAAGGTAAGGCAAGTTTTATTTTATTAAATTTATAAACTAGTCGTCTATGACTCTTTGAGTACAATTAGTAACGATTACACAACTTACGGATAACTTATTTACTACGCTTAAAAGTCTATATCGATTTTAATCATCGGAACAAAATCTCCAAGTGCCGTCCAGAAAAGCTTAGCAAGTTTTCTCGTTATCCGGGAAATGTTCGAAGATTTCCAGGAGCTTACCAGTCACAATGGTCACTTTCTTAGTTGTGGACACGTCCACTTAGACGCTCCGGATGAGTTTGCAGAGCACGTACTTACTCGCCCGTGGGACGCAGCGGGAATTCATTATTTTCTTTATTAGGCGTGTGTAACATGGTGAAAAAATAGGTGTTAAAATTAGGTATTGGGTACTTTTAGAGTTACGTAGTACTACAAGGAACCTTTATAATTTCACTTTGTCCGTCCGTTTGCCCTTAAAGTTGTCCCCTCCCCTAGCATTTCCAAACTATTAGACGTAGAGACTTGAAAATTTCCATGTTGATAGAACACGCTAAAAACTTATTAGAAAAATTGTTTTGAACGAAATCGGACAACAACTTTTGAAGTTATTTAACAAATATGTTTATAGCGTATCTGATACGGAACCCTTCTATATAAGCGTGTCTTGACACGCTCTTGGCCATTTTTATTTTAAGAAATACTTGTATTAAGTACTGGTTAGTTATAACTGGCCCAATATATATAAGATTTATGATTAATACGCATTATTGAAACGCTTCAATTCTCGTTTGCACATACCCTAGCGTTATTTTTTCTTTTAGCGATTTTTTATAGCTCGAATACGTCTTTTTTTACCCGTTCTAAATAATCTTCTTGAATCAGTAAATTTTTATCGATATTCTCCATTATTCAATATCACTGTTCATATATTTAGCTCGTAATGACCAAAAATTGTTTGTATTTATTCAAATTGAATACGTTTTTCTATGTATTGGGAAGGATAAATTAAAACGTGTTTATTATTTAAAAAATTTTACTGCACTGAAAACAAATTGTAATAGTCAAAATTCCTTTCATTTTCAAATACATATACGATAAGATAAGATATTTTTTTTGTTCTGAAAAATTACACGTACATCACTGAGACATTACGTTGCATATATATATTATTTCTAAGTTGTGTCGCTGATACTTAAAAAAAGAAAAACATACGCGTTGAATTGATAACCTCCTCTTTTTTTGAAGTCGGTTAAAAATAGGTAAAATCTGTGCTATAAGTATCAGCACTACTCTTCTACCAGCTTAGATATATAAAGTTTTTTTTGAAAGTGTTAAACTTTATAAGCTGTAATTTCAGTTTCCGTATATTTTTTACACAATCTTTTACACGTACATTACGTATATATATTTTATTCAAAAATTCACAAGCAAATGAGAAATTTAATTACAAAACAATAATGGAACTTGAGTGATGAATGCGGCTAGTTTATTAATAAAATCAATTGTAATAATAGATTTAATGTATTTTTAAGGACATGGAAGAAATAAAGTATGGTAATTCAAATAATCTTTATGACGAGTTAAAAGGTTAAGGTTGGTTGAATATCAATATTTCTAACGGTATGATAATATTATGAATGGTCGCACTTTAAAGCGTCGAATAAAACGCATATGCGCGATTCGAGCGAAGTTAAATAGCGCCAACGTGCGATGCCGTTCGATTCGATCGCGCCAATTCAATTAGGACAGTTCTTAAGGCCGACTTACATCTGACGAGCGACTGTTCATTCTATTCCTACTCGTATCAAATTCTTTTAGTTTAAACAGACATTTTGTTGTCATATCTACATTCACTAAGATTCTTATTTTTATTCTAGCTTTTTGCTCGTTGACATTTTGGTGAAACCGCTAGAAATGAGCTTTCGTTTGCAATCAAAGTTAGATAGAGAATGCTCTTGTTCTAGTTCTACGTTCGTTGGTGGGTCTCAACTCGTCTTTAGATATCGATATATTTAATCGCACGCTCACACAAACTAAGTTCGCTCGCATCGCGCATTCGCATTCTATTAGGACGACGCTCACTAGTACAATGACAAGTTACCTCTTGTTATATTCATTACACGTCACAAATTTCACCTACTTAACTCTCAACTAGTCGTCAAGTCAACTGGCTACTGTACTTGTTCAGATACAAATCCGTCTTAACGAACGAATACGATTAACTGTCTATGCCTTATTTGAGCTAAAAAAATGTATATTAATTTACTGAAAAACTATATTTATTAAACATTTGTGTTAATATTTATATTACTTATTTTGTTTTCCGGAAACTGATAAGGAAGATTTGTGAATTAATTTGACATTGTCTAATGTTTTTATTGGATGCTGTTGTGTCTATGATATTGTTTTAAATCAATATATAATATTTAATTATTTTCTTAGCAAATTTTATAAAAATACGAGTATTATGTGGAATTGTATAATGAGTCTTGTTAAAAATCATTTCATAAACAACAATCTGAATAAAAAAACTGTCGAAACGTCATGTTTATTTTGGTTATACTTTATATGCCTCTGTATGTCTACAGAAATGTACAAGGGCGAAGCCGAGAAGGGGCAGCTTTCCACCCCCCCTAAAAATGTGGCTAAATCGAAATATATCAAGGCCCTCAGTCCATTCACAAGACTCGTTAGATGCACAATAACATCGGTGTTAGTACGTGAGTGTAGACACTATATTAGCAGGGGTATAGCCAAATAAGGCTACCTTCTAGTATATATGTATTTATATATTTCTACAAAAAATTGCGTAAACCAGGCGTCTGTTACCTATAACGCGGGCATTAAGTTGCCTAACTTAGGAATTGACGTCCGTGTGTCATATAGTTCTGTATAAATTTTTATTTATGACCTAATATTTTCTGGAGCAGAAGTCCAAAGCGAAAACTACAATTCATAACCAAATTAATTTATTCTTACCAGTTACAACGATTTAGATTTCTTAAAGATGTCATATTTTGTTTTCACGACAGTTTTAAGCAAAGGTATACTACAGTACAGTTAGAATTTTATTACAACAACTATCCAAGTGGCGCTACAGACCGCCAACTTATGTAATGCGAGATAAAAAGCAACAGTGAACTCAGTGTCCTTATTTGGTAATCTAGGTGTTTCACTTTTACTCATAGCGTTATGGCAGCTATTTACGACAGAGTGTTGCAATGACACTAAACCTAACAACCTCCGATGTCTTAGGAACGTGACAATTTTTTTTTAATTCGGATTGCTTCGTAAGTCAGCGGACCTTCTGGGTCGCGGTTTTGATTCTATGTTGGGTAAGATTAGGAAGTAGATAAATACTGTAAGCAAATATATAAGAAGGCTCAGACTACGAGGGCTGCCTTTTAAGTCGTGTCGTTTGCAAACTTCCCGCGATTATTTAAAAAAAAAAAGTAAGGCATTTTCATCTTCTTGAATTTATAATTCGAAAACACAAGAATGTTTTCAAATTGATCGAATAGTTTTATTGTATCGTCTATTCAAAGGAGACGAGTCGGTTGTACAAATGGAATTATCTAATGAAAATTTGCGTGCAATAATTTTCTACAACTTCCAAAGGGGATTATCGCGACTTTGGTGCTTTGAGGAGATCATGTCTTAGGACTGTAGAAAGCTTATATTTAGAATTTCAACGTGGGCACTCTAGCCTCAGTGATAAGCCAAGTGAAGGTCGTCCAAAAACCGCCGTGACACTAGAAAATATCGAAGCTGTGCGGCAGCTAATTCTCGAAGATCGTCATGTGACATACCGGCATGTGTCAATTCGATCTCCTCTCTGATGATTTCAATTTCATTAATGGCATACGAAGTCGCTTCCCACAGCGGACGATTACTCTCCTTCAAATTAGCGTCCCTACAAGTACAAACAAGTAATTTCTGCAACGGCTATAATTTAGTGCTAATTTCCATTCGGAAGTTGTGCCCCGGTCGGCCCTGTAATTGATTTGTCGCGGCCGGGGTGAACCCGGGCCCTGCGAGTGGCGCGGCACGCGTTTAGCACGCGGCCTAACCACGCCCCACACGACCCCGTTTGCCCTGGAATTGTGCATAGCCAAAGTTAGAATAAAAAAATATTTACAAATAGTAAAAATGTTTGTTTATTTTAAAAATAATACTAAACTTGCTCAACTCTTGAGTGTAAGCACAAGAAAGTATAGAAGAAAAACTTGAATTAGTTTATGTTTTCATCTTTAAGTATTATCATTGTAATATCTCGAGATAAACAAATAAATAAAGAAAAAACAAGAAAGGGAGTAGAAAACGAATAAGAGTTGTATTCTTTTTTTATTACGGAAAAAATACATATTTCCAAAGAGCCGAAACACGTTATAATATTAACAGAGACATTAAAAAGTATTAAAGAAGAAAAGAGTATAGATATAATCACAATGTCCAGGATACAGAGAAAGTTTCTCAGTTTGGAGCCCTGACAAACTATCCGTCGGAATATTTTTATGCATTTTTACTTCTGTATTAATATTGAAAAATGTGTAAATAAAAAGATATCTAATTTGAATAGCAATAAAAATAACAAAAACAGTTTTTTTTTATTAGGATATATTATCGTTCGAATATCACTTACGTATATAAATCGCAGACGGTCTCTTAATAGATGTTCTAACCAGTGCGTCATTACGATATCACTAAATAGATGTTTATATTGTCCCCTTAGTTCACTATAGGCATTTCTGACTTTAAACACTTTATAAAGACACAAAACAAGCCGAAAATTAATAAAAAATAGTCCTTTAAAATTCAAACGTTTCTAAGAACTTAATACAGCAGCTTAAGTTTAAAATTAAAAATATTTTCACATGACTATTAATTATTAATCCGAAAATCAATGCGGAAACCGCGAACGGGTCGTCGGATATTGGCTCCAGTTAATTTATTTATTTGAATGCATATGCCGACACTAAAGTGACCATAATTTACGGCGTAAAGACAAGATTTTAAAATAAGAACAATTTATTTTTACTCTTTTATACAATTTCATATACAATTATATGTATATTGTATAAACTAGACTCTCGATGTTTATAATGTAATAGCAAAAACAATAGCATGAGCAATAGAGGCAGAAACGCTTAGACACTTTGCTTGTGGTCTTTGAAAATAGCTTGTACTCTTTTTTTGAAAATTTCTTCCTTTATAAGCTTCCAATAAAGAGTATAGTGTCATCTTTTAGCGTGCCCTGCGTGCCCTAATATCTACACGTAGGAGGACTTAATCGGCTTCGGATTTCTGGGCTGCGATAATACAGTTTTTGCCAACTAAACTTTAAGATGAAGAAGAAAAGCATAGTTATTGTAGTGGGAGATAAGATCACTGTCAACTGCACTAAGGAACCCAGTTAATTTTTGATCTGCTATTTAATAATTCCAATCTAACTGAGAAGTATGGTAACCCACAGCTACGAGATTATCCGGTGAGTGCGTGCACGTGGGTACGATGGCGTAGGCTAGCTTTGTGTTTTTCGGATGGCCGGCGAAACGTGCAGCCGCGTGCCGTCGCCACGTGGCGGTCCAAGTGGTCGGAACATGGCTTAGTAGCTCATTTATAACTGAACGCCCAGTTTACAAAATAATGGAAATCAATTAAATGAAACAAAATCACGGATTAGAGCTAGTCATTATATATGAAAATAAAAACAATAGATGTATCCAAATATTCTTAGTAACGACCAGGTTTGGGAAACAAGGGAATATCGCAAACGACTCTGTCAAACTGTCGAGCGAGTAATAACTCGTCAATCAATGGTCGTTCGACAGTACGCCCTCGAAGAAATCGATTATTACAAAATTTTTCACGACCATTCCACCTACGAGAAAAAGTTCAACGTTTTATTTGCATTTCATAAAAATAACTTTTTTTTTATATGAAAGGGCTTTAATTTTTATTCTTCTGCTCTTCTGTTTGTCTCTGGTAATCTTGAGGAAAATAAAAACGAAGGGTTCCGTATCTGATACTCTATACTTGTTAAATAACTTCAAAGCTTGTCGTCCGATTTCGTACAAAAAAAAATTCTAATGAGTTTTTAGCATGTTCTATCAGTATGGAAAATTTCAATTCTCTACGTCTAATAGTTAGAAAATGCTAGGGGTGACCACCTTACGGGCAGACAGACGGACAGAGAAAAAGGATAAGGGTTCCTTGTAGCACTACGGAACCCTAAAAATGTTGAAAACCTGATGAGAATGATTACTATGCTTCCGGACATCTGCACTAGCAGAAAACTTAAAGGAATGTGTACGCTGGAATGGAAAATTTTGATGAATGAATACTTAAATTCGGAAGGTGTCTGATAAAAAATACGATCAGTGCCAAAATGAAACAAATATTGAAAAGGTAAATATAACACGTAATCGCTAGTTTCTCATATTAATAGTAACGTGTAATATACATTACACGTTACTGTTAGCAGGTTATTAAAAGACAATGGAAGCTTTACAGATTTATTGACATATTCCGGATTAGTATAACAAAGTAAACTTCACATTACAAGATGAGGGACGAGCAATGACACAACAGTCTTTTATATAGCCACTGTACAGCGCCACACGTGGCTATTACGGAAACCAAACAAACGTTCGGAAATCTATGTTTAATATTCCAACAGTTACTATTAATTACACCCAAACTTAGATACCAAATTAGTTTCGGCATGATTTTGAATAGGACTGTATAAATGGGTCGCGTGAAAAAAGGGCTAATAATACGAGCGCGTGTCGAATGCCGATGTGGACCAAGGTCGATTTACCTTTTAGCTACGTTCCACTAGGAACCTAAATTTTATGCTTTTTAAACATTTATTTTTATTACTTATTTACTAACTAATTGGAGTGGCTCAGCAACCCAAAATGAGTTTTGGCATCCGACAGGATATCGCGCGAATTTTCACGGTCTTGCGCTGACCAGTTCACCAGCCCGGAGAACTCGTAGATCTACTTCTACAACGTCACGTCATCAATACCTGGGTCACTCAAATGGTCTATTTATTTGAATGCATAACCTAATATATTCTACTTCCTATATAACCTAATATATCTCAATGACTAATGTTTTAAAACATTAGTCATTGAGATTTTTCCTGAATTAACTCATACACAAGATATATATCAATAAAAGCAGCTTACACTTTTCATTAAAATGACGATTAGTTGTAGCTCACTTTCGCAGTTACATATTGTAATATAGATATAAGAAAAATCTCTATGAGTCGTCACCATCAACATGTCTTCTTGTCGTCGTCGTCGGTCGTCTTGGACTACTGCTGGACATAGGCATATGTACCATTTCACTCTGTCTTGAGCTTCTATCAGCAACCTTGAAGTCCTTGATCCGTATTGCCACATATAATGCTTTATCTCATGTAACAAACAGAGTGGTCAATCGTAGATTGCAGGTTGTTTTTTTTTTATTGGAAATGAATATATTTTTAGGCGGTGTTAAGTGGAACCAACCATTTTTGCATCGACACTCCCAATAAAGCGGGTTTTTGTGAGGGATCAGCGTAGTAAAGTTTATTAGATTATCGCCGGGGCACGTCGGGTGTTTTTGAAAAGATGATTTATGTGTGTCGACCGCCCAGATGAGTTTTCTGCAAAATGTTTTCATTTCCTACGCCTTGCCTTTCGCCGCGGAAATAATCTTGAGATCGCTTTTTTTTCTTGCTTTCCCTTCCTAATACCATAAAACCTTTTTTTTTTAATCACAAACCTAAGCTCCTAAGCTACCTAATGACTACGCAAATCTATGGATAACTTGTACTAACAGAACACTTGCAGATGTGTTGCATGCTTTTGATAAAATAAGTAACGCGAAAGTGTTACTTATTTTATACAAAAAAGATTTGTTTTTTGTATGAAAATTGTTTTCCTTTCCTAAGACTTGCCCTTTCTCATGAAAATAATCTTGAAATCGCTTTTTTCTTGATATAAGCTCCTAATACCACAAAACCTTGTTTATTTTCTTTTTTTATATGACAAGAAGCACGAGCGAGCCATTCATCCGACTTCTGTCGTCTATGATAAGTGTTTTAACATTATGCCGGAGTCAGGCATAGATCAAAGTGTTTGTATATTTTTGCCCTTGAAGAATACAAAGTACTACAAAACTTTGCGCTACACAAAGTTCCCGCCCACACTACATGATCATCGAAATTATCATTTAAATAAAGCTATGTCTGGCTCCGACATTACACATATCCAACCTCATTATTCAAAATTCGAACAAGTTTGACGACCGTCTGCATACTGTCTAATATTGTAATATAATAAGTGCACTTATAGGTTGTATGCTGCACGCTCGTTGCCTTTTTAAGTGTAAAAGAAAGTAAATGAAAAATTATATTTAATTTGGCGGGAATTTAATACAAGAAAAGACGGTCTGGTTTTTAAAAATATATAAAATATTGTTTAAGAGGATAGATAAGGATCTGCAAGAGTGTTAATACGTATTTATTAAAGGCATTAGATTAAACAGTCATATTAACACGCCTTAGAGGATTTTTCGTCTCAAGATGCCACTGGTCCGTGTTGTTGTAGATAAGAATTCTTCAAAATACATTTTTATTTATACAGCAACGGTTAGAAACTTTTTTACTTTTTAACCACGACGGAAAGCGACTTTATGAGTTTTTCTCGCAAGTCTGTCTGTAACTTCGAAACTTATTAATGAGTCCAATGCGGTGTTTTCTTGGAAAACTGTTTTGGGAAATCCTTTGGCGTATTTGAAGAACTACCTACTTGGAATGTTGTTTTAGCTAGAATTCGTTTTCAAAGAGAACTTACTGCTAAGTTCTTGTTGGAGTTTTTTTGGATTTTCGAATTATTATATACTGAGAAAAGAAAAACCTATTAACCTTTACACGATTTTAGGTAGATCAAGGTGGAAAGTGTTGAGGGATGATTGGGCGGGAGCGAAGGTCGATATGCTAAACCGCCACCAAGGAAGACCGTATCTAATCCTAGTTTAAAATAAAATTTATGACTACAAGGAACCCTTATGATTTTCTCTCTCCGTCCGTCCATCTGTCTGTCCGTAAGCCCCCCCCCCCCTCCAGCATTAGAATTATTCTGAACGAAATCGGACAGCAACTTTTGAAGTTATTTAACATTTATGTTTATAGCGTATCAGATATGGAACCCTTCTATATAAGCGTGTCTTGACACGCTTTTGGCCATTTTTTATTTATATGATACATCTAAAAAAATCTATGTACTACCCTACTAAAGTTTTCGATTCAATATCTGAGTTCAATTCAATATGTCTACTTACAAAAAATTTAACTGCATTAAAGTACAGTCAGATATGCGATACAATCAGATATATTTTTATAATGTCAATATTTATTTTTAATAATAAATGTAATGTAATGTTATGTACGCAAGCGAACTATAACGATTACTCTAGAAAATTCAAAGTATAATATTACCTTCGTTTGAAAACAGAACGTGTACACCAAAGCTACGACAATAAACAAAAAATTTAACGCCATAAGTGCCAGAGCACTAGAAAAATATATCGTATGCCAATTCTCCATTATTCACTACTCCCAGTAGACGTTAAAACGAATAATAAAAGATATTGTGATTCGTCGTAAATATCTAATTTGCCGTTATCAGCATTTGACTTTATCGCAAATACTGTCTGATAATGACACAAAAAATTCGCCATCTACGTGTGACGTATTGTTTACAATAACCTCTTCAATCGATTGAATCTCTTATGGGCTAATACTGTAAAATTAACTTTTTTTTTCTGATCGTGTAATGCTGTTGGTCAGAGTAACCTTCACAGCGTCAACGGGCGGGAAAAATTAATTTTATCATGACGCTTGGTATTTATATTAGAGATATGCTGGTTATTTGTTCCTGTATACGTATCCGCAGGCTTGTATCCGTACTTACCTGTATTTATTTTATTTTCATTTATTATTATCATCAAATGGGCATACACTAATTTAGCCTTAAAATAAATTTTACAGCATCTATATATAAAATAAGCGTTGTCTTATTTATAGATGTACACCTATGTGGCGGATTCGGTGGTGTAGCTTTCGGGTTACAGCATTACACCGATTTTCCCTCGTATTCATTCGCGGATTAAAGCGATAGAATCAGGCGTTACTTTGCGGAAATCCATGACATGCATGAGAAACTAAACTACTTTGCTTTCATCCGCGAATGTTTTAGGTAGTTGTTAGAATTGTATAACGTTGTAATATTATTTATGTAATAAAAATTTGACCGGAATTTTAACTGTAAATGCTAAATATCTCAATATCTGTTAGCCATTTTTACATCTCAGTCCCAATATCCACTAAATGGTCCAATCAAGCTTTCCCAGCATCGACAAGGTTGAGATTTACGCAGTAATTTAACTGTAATTAAGAGACATCAACTCGGAAAGCCAAACAAACGTATTGCCTACACTTTATTCTTCGGAATATCGCTTAAATGATCACTCGCACCGACTTAGATTGATATCGGAGAGCAATTAATGTAAGTAATGTGACGTTGGATTGATCAGATTTTTAAACGCCACAAAATTAGCTCCCGACGCATTACCCGATGTTAGATCACAATCAAACGTTTGACTTTAATTGCTTTATATCATCTCAATATGTTATACACGTCGCACTCTTAATTAAATAACGATCTAATACGGGAATTTTGTAAAATGTGCTGTAATAATTCTTCATAAGCTGAACGGCCAGGCATTTCATTAAATCTTTTTAGGTTGATCTGAATTATTTTTTTGACCATAATCTTTAAAGAATACTATTTAATTATAGCTATGATCCGCGGTTTTGTTCGTGTGACGTCTAATTAATGTGATTAGTGGGACGTTGGATGGATCAGATTTTTAAATGCCACAAAATTGGCTCCCCAGGCCATTACCCGATGTTGGATCACAATCTATCATCTAAATCTGTTATTCGTGTAGCACTCTTAATTAAATAACGATATAATACGGGAATTTTGTTAAATTTGCCGTAATAAAAATAATTATTCATACGTTTAACACCGTCAGGTAAAGTTTGTCATTTCATTGAAATTCTTTGAGTTGATCTGAATTATTTTTTTCTAATATACACTTGTAAATTAATAGAGGAGGTCGTGGCCTAATCAGTGGTCGGCATTTGAGTTGATCGCTAGGTTAAGTAGCTCTTGCTGCGACCGGGTGATAGATGGGTGACCTGTTCTAACACTGGTTTATATTTGATATCCGACCTCCTCCATGTTTCGGAGGGCACACAAAACAATAGTTCATTTATTGAGGAAAGCTATATGCTATATATCATCACGCTAACATCAATACGAGCTTAGTATGTTATAATGTTTCAAAATCGGGGTATTTTTCCCTTTTAAGAGCTTCTAAAATTTACGCGGACAGAGTCGCGGGAAACAGCTAGTTGATAATAAGCGACTTTCATTTGACCGAAATATGGCCAAGAATTGGATGTCTGTACCCACCACCTTCTTTGAAGGCGGGATCAGCGCCTGAATTTTACAATAATTCAGATACAGTCAGATTTAGTTAGCAATTTTCTTCCAGGCTTTTTCATCACTTTAATATTATTTTACACTATAATAGGTTTTTAGATAAGCTTAGGTTTTGGATTTTAAGTTTATTTAAAGACATCGTATTTTCCAAAAGTTTATGGAAAATATGATGTCTTGATTGCGTAGATTCTAATAATACTGTATTTGAAACCCAGAGATTTCTGATGAGTTGATGTATTGTTGATTAATGTGTTATGTCTGTCTATTTGTATCCCGGGGCTCTGTCCAATTTAGTGATTTTGTTAAATTTTGAGGGTTTTTATTTTTTGTGCGGAACACCAATTATTTTTCTAAAACTAAAGTAGCTTATGTTGGTCCTTGCAACATCAGTTTTCAGCCAGTGCAAGTCTCGAAGTCGGTCCAGCCTTACTAAACATACAGACAGACAGATCGACCGACCGACAGGCAGACGAAATGTTTCGCTTGCGATTTTGTTATAGATATCGTATATAAAGTCACTTGCAATTAGTAAAAAAATAATTTCGACGCTACTAACAAACATTTGTATTGATAAAAACCAACTCAATTTACATTTAATTAGTATAGGAAATAATTTATTTGTTGAAAACCTTGTAAAACCGATGACAAATTTATAATTTTGCACATATTAATATGCGATTGACTTGCAGATTAACTTATGTATATACTAGCAGTTTTCCGTGGCTTCGTCCGTTTATAATTGCCCTCGAACAATCCGGTCTTTGCGGATGCCTGCTATATAACTACCTCCTTGGCAAATTTCTACTTTGTACGTCCCGATGTTTGCGAGATTATGTGTCCGGTGACCTTTCGCTTTTATATATGCGAAAGACATAAATTAATCATCAGTATATACTTGTTCCTATTTATATACATAAAGCGATTTTAACTATCATTGTGTTGAAAACTAAAACGACGAAAGGTATCGGCCCTTTTGCGAAATATAATCGATGTTTTTTTATTCATATAATCATACCATAATCACATTTAGATGAGATCTAAATGTTATTATGTCAGACTACAAGTATATTCTCAATTAACATCAGTAGAAACAAAATTTTCAACAAGTAGATTATCGTCTTTCAATAAAAAATTTAACTAGGTTCTTTGTGACAGGTCATTTCACATATAATCTTCACTACTAGTATCCTTGAATATATCAATTTACACAGTTATTTGCAATGATTTAGTGCTAATTGAGAAGTCATGCTACATTTTATGAAAACAAGAAATGTATAACTAGGGAGCTTAAAAATATTTATTGTAGCATCTTGACAACAGGTATTTATTCCTTATAAAATAATATTAAAACAACTTTTACATACAATTATTTCAAATATTATTTAACTTACTATGAATATATTGAACAACGGACTGGGACAGGCCATGTCTAGATAGTGTCATCAACACTTCTGCAGCAGACTTTCTCCACATGATGTTGTGGGGAGCACACCATGATGTTATAGCGGAAAATAGTAAACTTAAGTCATCTTTTCTTGCCAATTCTTCACATGGAAATGGGTGACTACACAATCTGACTAGAACCTGGGAACAATTAATAATGTTTAGGGTTCCCTACCTCCAAATAAAACAAAAACCCTTATAGGATCACATTGTTGTCTGTCAATCCCTCTGTCAACATCCTTTCTCTCAGGAATGCATAAAGCTAGAAAGTTGAAATTAATACCAAAAACTGAGGTCTGTGGTGCCTTAAAGCTGTGAAAAAAAATCTAACCTTGAAGTGTACACAATCAAAAGGTATGGCTGTTTATGTCATATTTCCCAAGCATTTTCAAAGGGACCCAAAATAGTTCCTGTTGAACTAGAATCATGAAATTTGGCAAAAAGTTATATTTTGTAGCTTAAGTATAGGAAAAATTCCGAAAACTGCAATTTTATTGTTGCATCAGTGTCTCTCTAATTCTTTTTTCTCCAAAATGTGTAGGGGCATAAAGTGGAAATATCGCACATGATTTATTATTTTACATATGAAAGATCACACAAATATAAGAACTAAGGACATTCCTGGTTTATAATGCATGTTGCAGTCATTTCAAGTAGATTAAAATCAATCGAACGTTAAAAACTATTTGCGATAATTATGATATATCAATTTTTAGTCAGTTTAATGATAATTATGATGTATCGATTTTTAATCAGTTTAATGACCCAAAAAAAAGTAAAATAATAATAATAATAATTCAATTTAATTCTTGGATAATGTTTTTGTTTATGCCAAATGGGAACAAGTTATCCCGCCAATGTCATGTTACTTGATGACAAAACATAGATGTAAGCTGAAATAAAAACTAAATTTTCAAACAGACGGGATTTCTTTATTGATTCTATTATATTAATAGCAGAACCTGTCATCTTGTCGAACATAGATAAAAATATTATAAATAAAAATTAAATTATAAAACATTATCTATTGGAATGAAATTTTCATCTTATTTTTACTTTTTTCTTCAATTTTTCGTCACGTCTGTGATCTGTTATTAGTGTTACAGACGTGAGTATAGGGCGAATCGGTAGTTTTTTTTTATAAATAAGCTGTTTCCTGCGAATTTTCCCGGGTAAAATTAAAGTTAAGAGACGTTTAGACCTCCATAATCTGACCCTATCGAAAAATCCATTCTTAGAGCATTTCTACTAATTATAAACTACCCTCCTGCCAAATTTTATGTTTTTATGTCCCGCGGCCTTCGAACTTTCGTGATAGGTGACCTTTTGTTAGGTGCGTTCAGGCTAACATGAAAATATCCAGTTAAATTAATTACATCAGCAATGAGGCAGCAAGTCCAGTTTCGAAGCCATTAATTTGACGGTATAATTAATTCTTATTAACATAGACAATGCGGTAACGAGGTAGCGTGACTTGAAATTACTGTATTGTATCTTTTTAGGAACGGGAATTATTAAATAGTCTAAGTATTTTTGTACTTAACTGTTATTCGTGACTTCGACAGCGTAAAATTAATCTCCTTAATACGATTCTATCTATAAATCCGTTCTTAGCGAATGTCTATAAACGATTCTTCTTCTTGGCGTTCTCCCGGTCCAGCTCCAGTACCAGGGTCTGCTTAGATTGCAGAGGATGTGGATGCCACCGAAGTGCCTACCGGCGCCCATGGACATCTGCACGACCAGAAGGCCAGCAGATGCGCTGCGCTGCGAACGAAACTAGAACAGTGAAAGTTTTTCGTTAAATTGTGTAATTGTTGTACAAATATATTTTAATATGTGATATATGATCATTTTTATCGAATTTGGAGTTACGACAATTTACGTGGGAGCCATCGATGTATTTACGGTAGATAAACAATTATATATTCCTGAATAATATACAATTCTTCGATCCAATTTGACCAGTGACGAAATATTCGTTTGTTTGAATGTCGGTGTGATTAACCTTCGACATTGTATATACAAAACAGTGTTATATACATTGATGTATACAATTTTGTATGTAGTGTTATATATTCTGTTGCTTAGAGAGTTCTTTAAGTTACGTTACGCCTTATGCCGGAGCCAGGCATAGATTCATGTAGTGTGGCCGAGGACTTAGTGTAGCTGCGCAAAGTTTTGTAGTACTTTGTAGTCTTCAAGGACAAAAATATACAAACACTTTGAGCTATGTCATGCATATGCCATAGTTATTTTTTCATAAACTAAAATAATTTATGCTCATGATTTGTACAAAATAACTTCGATGTTTGACATCTGTCAGGGGTCACGTGTCGGTTCACTTACAAAATCCTTGTTAAATTATTAAATAAAAAACTTCGGGAAGACCACCAAGTACCATTGCTTTGGTTTTACACGACCGAATTAAAACAATTCCCTTTATAACAAAGCGCAGGGAAATAAAAACTTGCCCAACAAAAAATGGAGCGTTGTTAAGAGCCGTGACGAAATATAAAATTAGACGAAGGGATGGAATCGTAAAGCCGCATTTTATAATATGTACACCATTTTAATGCTAATAGTTGTAGCCCGCGACTTCGTTCGCAATAAATATAATAACTTGGTTCAAATTTAGATACCTCCCACGTAAGTTGTTGTAACTCGTAATTCTCAACTTTACAGTAAAGCGTTACAAATAACTAAATTGTTATACAATAGTCATTTTTTAATATGTTATTGTACACAATAATGTAATCGTCATTATTGTATATATACTTGTATGCACAAATGTGTTACATAATGACGATTTTATTTCAATTTAAATGTTTATAACGCTCTTCTGTGTTATATATGATAATTTTTATCGAATTTGGAGTTACGACAATTTACGTGGGAGCCATCGATGTATTTACTGTAGATAAACAATTATATAACTTTGAATTTAGCTGGTAGTTTTTACGCTATTCACCATTGCCCGGCATTGCCCGGCATTGCCCGATATTGGGCCGGGATTATGCTAGGTCCGACGATTCCAAGTCGTCCTCAATATCGCTTATAATATAACCTTTCAATTTGTGGGAACCTGCCCGGCGTGGGCCACTTTATACTATTTTTATATCAAACTTTAAACCTACCGTTTGAGTGTCTGTAAAGATTATAAACGTGCGGTGTCCCATTTCTTAAATTAAAATGTGGGCTTCGGCCGACGGTGGCTCTTCGCTACTTCGCTCGTGTCGCGCGCTTTATAATAAACTAGATTTTTGAGAAATCACAAAAGATATTTTGCCCCTTGCGACTTGTCCCACATATTTTTAAATAAACGGCGAGTGATTAATGAGATATTTAGAATACTTAAGAGGAGTACTGTGTACTCGGTTCTCGTTATAATTATGTAATAACAGTAGGTAGTTGCTTTTTGACCAAATTTCTTTAAACTTAGATGAAGTGTGACCGTACCTTGTGTGGTTAATTTACTGTTTGAAAATGTAAGTTCGTACTTGGTATTTTTGCTGTTTAAGACAAGCTAGATCTAAAGTACGAAGGGAAAACGGATCATCATTGTGCGTCCACAGTAGTATGTCCGTGCGTTCCGCAGAAAATTAGGCTGATTTCTTTTAATTAAGCATAGTTAATTGATGATTTAATGTTCATTTTTTTCGTCACATACGATCATGAAATATCAGGTCTTACGTCTCACTGATCACCCTGTAGTAAGAAATTCTGTATATTAATAATAGTTAACGAAGTAAATTAGATTTTACAATATTCAAAATAATATTGAAATATTATTAATTCACAAAACAGATGACATTTTATTATTCGTCTGCCTTTTTAAGTGAAACCTTATTTTTGTTAAAAATACAAAAATAGCTGTATCTCAGTGTCTCTCTGGCTAATAGAGGACGTCGAAACGAGGCCGCCCGCATCCAGAACTCACCTTACGACCTAAAACGTAATCGGTCAGTTTTAAACGTAATATTTAACGTGCGACGTAACTGTTTTTGTAGGTCGGCGCCGGACAAGGAGGAGGAGAAGCCGCCCGCGGCCGCGCCCGCTCCCGCTCCCGCGCCCGCCGCCGCCGCCGCCGGCTTAATGGATAGATTAAGATGCGGTTTTTTTAGTTTAAAAGCATACATTATATGAAGATTTGGTCAAGCGCGTCAAATACATCAGCATTTTTCGGTAGCTGCGGTAGGGATAGACGTCGAGATACATTATTACTACTATTATAATATAGATATATTATTAGATACTGTTTTCTATATTTAAGAGCTTTTTTATAGAGGGTTTCCTAAAATTTAATATTTTACTAGCTATAACCCGCGGCGTAGCCCGCCTGAATTCTGTAATTTTGCGTTTTTATTTTTTTGTTCGGAACCCTAATTATTTAGCTAAAAGCAAAGTAGCCTATGTTATTCCTTGTAAAATTAGTTATCTACCAATGAAAGTCCTGTCCAAATGAGTGCAGCCGTTTTTGAGATTACCCGGTACAGATGGACAGACAAACAGAGGCAGACTGAGAAATAAAAAAAATTAAACTAGCGTTTTTGTTATAGGTATCATAATTTCGACTTTACAGACACTTCAATTTTAATTACATGTATACATTATATTCTATGGCAACTTTCCATCAGGTGACTCTGTAGTCCTTAATAAAGAACGGTGATGGGGTTATAAAGGCGGTACTTTGCTCGGAACGTCTGTTTGTTCGGGACCCCCTAAATCAGCGTTTCTCAACCTTCGTCCCTCGGACCCTAAAGATAAGATTTATGTATATTTTATTTACCTCGTTTGAATAAATTTCCCATATCACCTTGCCATTTGGTTGTTCTTAAACTGTTTATATTTATTTATTTATGAATTATCTTCAAAGTTAAGTACAATTTAGACACAAAAAAAACAAATGCTTGGGATTTTTAAAATATACATAAGTCCACTTACAGATAGTAAGTGATTATAAATACGTACAGTTATAACAGAACATAAAAATAAAAATAAATTACAATTATCGACTTAAAGAGTAATGTATATATTTTTAAAAAATAAAAAAAAATTCTTGTACTAGATGGGAAAAAGAAAGAAAAAACATGAAAAAGAAGAAGGAGACATCTAAAGCTGGCGCATCATAAATAATGTTTATTCGTTTAATTGATGTTTTTCAATGAATTACAACCGGTATTATAGCTAGTTCCATATAGATGTAGAAAAAATCTATTAGTCTGAAAACTCTATTCTTAAAAATGGTCGGATATTTGTAAACCACACATGATCACCCATCTATCACTCGGCCGCGGTAAGTACTGCTTAACCTAGCGACCAAAGTTTCAATTTCAACATGTGTTCGGGAGTCGGTCTGTATTGACATTCAGTGTCACGGCGCTAACAGTTTACTACGCGAATTTTCTTCACCATCTAAACAATTTTCGCAATATTTGACTTTTGTTTACTCATAAGCGAAATTCATTTTGTTTACTCATAAGAGATTTCATTTTGTTTACTCATAAGCGATATTCATTTTGTTTACTCATAAGCAATATTCATTTTGCTTACTCATAAGCGATATTCATTTTGTTTACTCATAAGCGATATTCATTTTGTTTACTCATAAGCAATATTCATTTTGCTTACTCATAAGCGATATTCAATTTGTTTACTCATAAGCAATGTTCATTTTGTTTACTCATAAGCGATATTCATTTTGTTTACTCATAAGCGATATTCATTTTGTTTACTCATAAGCAATATTCATTTTGTTTACTCATAAGAGATATTCATTTAGTTTACTCATAAGCGATATTCATTTTGCTTACTAATAAGCAATATTCAATTTGTTTACTCATAAGCGATATTATCTATTTTAAAAGATCATTAGTTGCTATAGTTTTATTTAATTAGTATTAAGGCAAACTTTATATTGTACGCTTTTAGGCGGAATTTGGGTGTACTTTTTAGCTAAAAGACCTTGTGTAACCCAAGTACGCAGTAAAGAAATTTAAATATGAATATTAATATTGTGTGATAAGCGATATTCACATTGATTACTCATAAGCGATATTCATTTTGTTTACTCACTCATAATAGATATTTACGTTCACCTAAAATAGCCTGGATAGGATATTCTAAAATTGATGTTTTTTTAGTTATAAATCAAGGTCATCATTTTTCCTTGTAGAAAGAATATTCTCATTTACTTAAAACGTGATGCTAGAAGAGGAGGTTGTGGCCTCATCAGTGGTCGGCATTTGAGTCGATCACTAAGTTTCCGTGTTTCGGAACCTCCGTGTTTCGGAAGGCACGTAAAACAGTGGGACCCGATTAATGGGTTATACTGCTAGTCAGCTAGTTGGATCACTGAAACACTATACTGTTTAATACTGTCATAACTGATAAGGAGCTCTCCGAGGATGACGTCAGATGGCAATCGGTTATCTTAACTCGCCCCACAGCCACATCCTCTGCAATCTAAGCGGACCCAGGACTGCACCGAGATAGAGAATTAAACGTCATAGTACAGTCAAAAACTGGTAGAATTAATTGAGGCATAATGGGAATATTTGACGTATATAAATAGTTGACCGGCCATAAAATGAGGAATGAGGCGTTTAAAATAAAGTATACTCGACCAAGAAATTGGTTTGCCTCGCTAATGTCGAATGTCGTTTGCTCGTCAATTAGTTAAAAGGCTCATTTTTGCTTGCATTGCGTTATTTTGTAACAAAAACCCTTAGCAAAATTTTCTTTAAGTAGGAACTGTCATCTAAAATAGTAAAGCATTTTCTTGGTCGAAAATACCTAAGGGCCAACTCTCAATCGCTCAAATAACGCCAGTTCTCGTTTCATGCAATACAATCGATAGACTTCCTAAGTCCGCTTCAGACTTTATTAATTGTATAGACAGGCCGTTGCTCGCCTCGATCCGCCCTTAATCACCCTTGAAAAGACGTAACAATCGCTGGATAATATATCTATAGCATCTCCACAATCACTTAAAAAGGTACAGTGAACCGCACTTTGATTCCGATTAAGTTAAGTTTATATCCATTGCTGCAATATGTGGGCGTTAGTGGAATTCCCAGATAACATATATATTTTATATCTATCTAACTTTAGAATGGCTTATGCTCTCTTTACAGTGGATTATACAATTTTGATGGAAATAACACTAAAAAATAAAGAGAAGGAACCGCCTTAATTATAATTCGGGAGTTCATTACATATTTTATTTTTGATTTATTTCGCTTGGCAACATCTTGTGTCACACGTGTATTCTTCTCAACATGTTCGCCATCTCTTGTCAGACATATTTTTTCTTCTCAACATGGTTGCCATCGCAACTTGACAAAAACATTTTAAACTAATATAAAATCCTCCTACTAAACTAATAATAACTCAAATTAAATTTATTTTAAGTCCAATTTGTTGAAAAATAATTATAATACGTAAAAGACCATACCCCCCTAATTTTAGTATAATAACAGCTAAAATTATAGAACCTGAAATTGGAGCTTCAACATGAGCTTTAGGTAATCATAAATGAACAAAATATATAGGTATTTTTGGTGAATGAATACTTTCTTATTTTAATTCAATACAAGGGCTGGTGAAACATTAAATGTTCGCTTCAATAGCGACATACATGGATGCAGGAAGTGCTGTGAAAACTACACAAGATATACGACGATGATCATGCTAGGCGTATCGACCACTCACTCCATTTTCTGATAAAGTGCATGGTTAGCAGACGCTCTGTGCTGCAATACGTCACTTTGAGAGTCGGTCAGCCGACGACGATTCCCGTCACTAGTTCACTGGCGTTTACGAATACCACTAAATTAGTCTGTAAAATTGTGGAATAAACTACATAGAGAAATTCGCCATGCGGAATCTCTCAACATATTTAAAAGTCGTTTAAGCAATTATTTTCTGTCTACCCTACTTTAATAAGTAATTTGTTTAATTTAAATTCGTATGCAACATTTATGAGTATATATTTTATACGTATGTATAGTCTAAGTATTTTTTTTATTATTTTGCACTATCCCGTTCTCGTTTTCGTCTATCCCACAAGGTTGTCTATCAGAGATTGCTTTTAGCAATAAGGCCGCATTTGAACTGTCATAGTTTTGTGTTAAGCAAATCATTTATAGTCTTGAGATATCCTTTTTTGTCCAATAAAGTTTTATCTACCTATCTATCTAATTTATCGCGGACTCGCCATATGCCACACACACAATTTGATTTATGAGCTTAAATAGTGTATGTAATAGAAAATAATAACAGAGTTATATAATCAGTACACATAAGTTGAATTTCCTGCATAAAAGATTCCTGCATAAAATAAAAGCAACGCATCGCAAAGCAAATAGAATGTAGCGTAAATAAAACATAAGTAATGTACTGTGTCATTACCAAAAAAAATTTCGATTAAAACATTTAAAAAAAAAAGCACTATGAATAGTTATGGTACACGTAAAGAATAATAATAAAGATATAATAAAATACATTGACTTACATAAGAGACCATGTTAGACAAAAACAAAGCCGAATTAACTACGTCATAATCCTATCAACTTTTGTTTCAATTGGCCGCAAATTCGTCGCTAATAGGGTTACCCTTTAAATAGCTTCATTAACTATTTGGGACAAAAGAGTTAATTGGCTCACTCATTTCCATGTCCGCCGCCCGATTATCACAACTTGACTCTATATTTAAATTTGATTTGATTTGAAAAACACGACGTTCTTCTTATATTTCAGGAGCTGGTGGAAGCGTTCGACATAAGTAAACCGATGATGGTGCCGAAACGGAAAAATTGATAATGTATTAGTTAATGATATGAAGACGACCAAAGGATATATATTTATTAAGTATTATAATATAATTTTTACATTGGAATTTTTAATTTTCATTATGCATAAGTACATTTTAAGGGGTAAAGCCATCGGGACGTGTTTAGGAAAACCTACAAAGAAATATAGTTTCGCTCTTGTCTGTCCGTCTGTTTCAAGTGAAAGCAAAACGACATATGATATTTTTTGTATATATTGTTTTCTGATGCCACTTCATTTTAATTTCTTCAATCACGTTAACCACCCTGGAAGGGTATTACATCAGTAATAATTGATTTGTTATTAATTAATTAGGGAGACAGATGTTTCTAGTTAAATTTTATAAAAAATATTCATCTAGAATATAAAAGGAATTTTCTATTAGATATATTTTTTTTAATTCTCGAGTAAATATATAAAAGTCATTTATGTTTGGAACATACTCTGGCAATGGCTCTTCAATCAAATTCTTCTTCAATAATTTTGATACTTGATTTTCGATTTCTTTTCTATCAGTAACGGTGCATCTATATGGACGTTTGTAGCAATATTTGTCTACCATCAAATCTATATGAGCCTCATAACCTTCTACAGTACCAACATCATATATATCCTTAGCGAAGACAGACTTGTATTTTTCAATTAACGTATCAATTTTTGTTTGTTGATATAAATCCAGGTGGTTCACCGAAATCTCAAATTCATCTAAATTTATATGTTCATTGAAGTTCACTTCACATCTATTATTAATTTTCTTGTTCAATATCTCAGGGTATAAAGGAGCATGTTTTTCTTTTTTATCACTTAGTACATCAGGAACTTTGACATCTGGTAAGTTAGGAAAATTAGTATTTATGTCCTTATTTTTCAAATCCTCTTCATTAAGGAACTTTTTCTCTTCTTCTGTATAACATTGTATGATATTTAATTCTTCATTTTGCATTAGTTTGAAGCTTTTGATGCAGTCCAAACCAATTAGAAAGTCATAATGAAAATTTTCATTATCTATTACAAAAATATCCATATTTTTTTCTTTTTAATGCCTTCATAACAGGCGGAATCATATCAAAGTTAGAAAAGCTTATAGATTTAAATACGTCATCAACTACCATCAATCACTGTTCACTTTCTAAATGTTAACAACCCAAGTGATTATCATGAGAAATGTTCTATCAGACTCTCTAGTAAGCTCACTTACCAGTTCTGTTAATTGAATGATTATTCATGGCCTTAACAAACATCTCGTTTAATTTTATTTTTAATCCTGTGCCCTCGTGTTTGTTTTGATGCTTTCGTCGTGCCATATAGTTTTAAAAGTACACTATTATTGTAAGATGTTTAGTATTAACTCCAAAATATTTTAAATTTCTCCTTATATCAAACTAAAGTAATATTTGTAAAAAGTAAAACAAGCCATGGAGGCAAAAAGGATATTTAAGTTAATCCAATAAAGCAAAATAAAAAGAATCCTTTACAATCCTCAAGTTAAGAAATAAAAGGTTTGAAACAGTTGAAAAATATATCTCCTAATTGGATCCAGTTGATTCTAAATAAAGAACCAAGCAATAAATAATAAAAAACATCGTGGATCTGCGGATGAATGAAATAAAGATGTTTTGGTAGTTTTAAAATTCCTTACAATAAGATAAACGGAAACGAGAAAATTAATGCAAATGGAGAAATTCCTTATCGCCGCGACACGAAGTAAAATATGTTATAGTCTAAGAGTCAATTGTAACACTCACAGCTGATATAGATTAATTTCGATTGCAACAAAATATTTGACAATAGTCTTAAAAACTAAATTATACTGTAATAAAGTCTTAGGTATACATATTAATGTGTGCACATAATTGGTTAAACATAATTTATCAATGTAGAACGTTATAAAAACATAAAACTTACAAAGTTAATAAGTTGTATTGATTTATTTTCGTACGGTACTCAGTAGTTACTCATATTTATATTTTCTTTACTAGCTGTGCCCGCGACTTAGTTCGCGGAAAATTACTTTTTTAAGAAAGGTGTCATTTAAGCGAGGTGACATAAAGCTTATAGCTTTCCTCAATAAATGAGCTATCTAACACTGAAAGAATTTTTGAAATCGGACCAGTAGTTCCTGAAATTAGCGCCTTCAAGCAAAAAATAAAAATTCTTCACCTTTATATATTAAAGTATAGGTATCTTAGATGGCCATGGTCGATGGTAACCACTTACGATCAGGTGGACATTCTGCCCGTTTGCCCACATTTATTCTATAAAAAAGCATTGGTAGATGCGTTTTTCGACTCGAATGACACCTCAACCATATTTTAAGGAGAAGGCGAAAGAAGTTCCAGCTAAAACACACTTCTTGATTAGTAATAAAGAATATTGTAGATATCAACCTCTGTACAGAAATTCTTTATACTTACGAAAGCCTCATATTCTTTGACGATATCATACAAATCGCTTTGCAGGTGCAAATATTCTATCCCTTACGCCATTCGTTGGAGGTTAAGAGTTGATAAATAAATTCCTTTCTCAACGCTGTAATCCAATTGTCGTGACCTAATTTTGACGATCGCTGGGAACAGAACATGAATGCCAATGAGATCTTGTGTGCGGGGCCCAAGGAATATATTAGGGGAATTTTGAAGTAAAGTAGAATTTAGTTTTTATCAGAGGTAGAGCCACGCTTTATGGTTACATCCTTTTTCTCCTTTCCATCTACCTTTATATGCTTTACTCCATCCTCTACTTTCATCATCGTCATGATTAGGCACTAATCGCCCACTGCTGGGCATTTTTTTTTGCTTCCGATGGGACCCGCACTGCGGATGCACTTCGACCCGGCTGGATCTTATGTACTGGCTCCGTCCCTTGTTCCTTCAGCTACAGGGCTTCAAAAATCCAGACAAGAAGTTTCAAGAACGCCTGAAACCTGAAGGATCCATAGTCTTCCGACCTTGGATAGGCCACGCCGAAGAGATTCATTCTCATTCTAGCTAGCCCAGTGCACTCGCACAACAAGTGCCCCATAGTTTCTGTTCATTCAACAGAATCGCCCTCGTTCCATAGGGATCCGTAAAAACCGCCACAACTTACCTTAACTGTTTCCTACTTAAGCCTAAAATGCTCTCGCAGAAACTAGTCTTTAAGTTGCCTATAAACAACAGGTTTGAATGTCTGACCCCTTGTTGCCCTCCACTCGGCTAGGGTCAGCTTCTCAGCCTGGTCCTGTAGCGCCACCGCAATAACACAAGAGGCTAGCGGCACACCTGGCTCGTATAACCTAGTAGGCATTTATTGTAATCCCCTTTCATTGGCCTCAATTTCTTTCATATGACCTCAATTTTTTCTTGTTCTCTTTTATATGTTTTCATTTCTTATGTGTTCTTGTGGTGTACAATAAAGAGTATAAATAAATAAATAAATAAATAAATGTATAAAAACATAGAAGGAAGTTTTCTCGTAGCGAGCACATACAATGTGATAAGAAGCGACAAAGGAATCAATACCGCGTGTCTCACACCAGTATATTCTGGTATCCAAGCACGATGTATTACGTGTAAGGTGACCATAATATTAATAATAAAACTTAATATTTGTCGTTATTAAAAAAAAAAACTACATCTATAATAGGTAACATACCGAGCGAATACGCGAGCCGACTATAAAAACAAAAGGTCACTAACACTAAATCTCGAAAACCGTGGGATGTACAAAGAGGAAAATTGGCAAGGGGATGCTTTAATGTCATCGTTTCCCGGAAAAGTACCGGTCTTTTGTTTTTTCGATCACCATTACATGATATTTATACATATTATATATAAAATAGTTAAATAGTAGTATTTCCTAAGATAAGTGCGTTCAAACAAACTCTTCAGATTTATATTTTAGTGTAGATTATACATTATTGAAAGGAAACAACAGTTTTTATTTTTTTAATACAATTTTTAATATTGACATGTGACGTCATAAACCTTTTGACACCCCCCCCTCTGCCCGTTGTCACATAATGTCACATTTTTTTGATACTCTGCCCCATTAAATATGTGACGTATTTTAAGTATGACGTCAGTTCTACTGATTGAGGAAGAAAGTAATTGAGGGATGGAAAGAAATATAGAATGGTCACAGTAGCCATTTCCTACATAAGAATCAACACAGCAAAATCGATACCGCCCCGGTGCCCGTGTCCGGTATTATCCGGTTAAACGCCTAGGAAGTGCGGTGCCTTCCTATTGCGTTTTAAAATTAAATCTCAAAATAAAATTAGGAGAGAAAGAAGTAGGTGGCACTTTAGCAATTGGGCACCTTTGCGGGAAAAAGGGAGATTGGGACGGCTCAGGATAGAGGAGGGCTGTTTAGGAGGGGGGAGACCTTTGCCCAATTGTGGGACATTGCAGGCTAATGTAAAAAAAAATTACACTTTAGTTTATTTCCAATTCGTGTATATCCGTTTCAAGACTTCAAAAAAGTATTCCAAATATTATCATTGTAGGTTTTTTACTATAATTGGAGTCTGCTATGACCGCCAACACCATCACACCGAGTTCACATCCTGGACTACCTGGTAAGTTAAGTCCTTATAGTAAAGCAATGCTAAATTAACGTTATCCAGAATGGCACTACTAGTATGACCAAATTTTTGGAAATTTTAAGACAGTTTTGTCATGTTATATGTACACAAAGTCCGATATGTCGGTTGGATCAAATCCGTACCACAGTCGGTACCAAAATACACAATGCAATTCATATTCCAATCGACGGTCACATGGCGGGAATTTTGGTAAAAACCGAGGTCACTGAAAGGGGTCACGACCTTCAGTAATTAGGAATACGACGTAGAGAGAGAGGGGCTTAACGGATTATTTGCAATTAACTACTTTATAATGATATACAATTGCAAATAATGCCCGCTAACACACGCATCGATAAATCGTTGCGATTTTACTGTCCAGTTTAAACTGCACAGTTTTATCGTTGCGTTTGGACGGCGATCGCATATTTCGATAGTTCTTCACGGAGTTTGCTGTAACGTTCATTTTTACTGCACAGATAAATCGCAACAATTTATCGAAACGTGTGTAGCGGCTATAAAGAAACCATTTTATAAAAATATTTGGAACTAGTGCATAATATTCACTCGCGCGTGTCTAATCTCGTCTTACCTTCCTTCTTCAGTCGGGAAGCTATAAAGTTGAAATTTTGGATAATCTGTAGGTATATTATAAATTTCAATCGATACTTTCTACCATTGTGATATTTGGCTCCAAATCATTATTCCGTAGAGTTCAATATCACATAAAATAGCATATGCGAGAAGATATGTTTAACATACCTGCTTTCAAAATTCCTTATAAGAAATTATTTTAGTTAAAAATATAAAGTCGCCATCCTCAGGTCTGGAAGGCGAGGGCATGCACCAACACATGATGGCGCTGGAGCAGCAACGGGCCGTGGCGGCCCTGCGGGCGTCCAACGTGGCGGGCGTGGCCGCGGGGGCTGCGCGCAAGAGGGGCAATTGTAAACAAAATAAAGGAAAAATTGCTTTGTAAGCCCCTTCAATTTTAGATCACGAGAAAATCTCGTAAAATTAACTTTAAAATCGTAAATTCTATCACTAAATTATTGCATAATGATTTAGGAAAATAATTACAAATTATACGACCAGTGACCCTGCCTTCTGCTCCGGGGGTCGTGGGTTCGATTCCCATCTCGAGTCTGGGTGTATTATCCATATGTATGGATTTATATATTCCTAAAATAGACATTGTGTAAAACAGGCGTCTGTAACCTACAAATACAGGCATTAAGTCGTCTCCCTTAGGAATGAATAGACGTCCGTGTGTCATATAGTCCTGTATACATTTATTTATTTACGCTGTGGGGCGAGTTAAGATGACCGACTAATATCACTTAGTGATATTAATTGGGACCCGGTTTTACGTACCTTCCAAAACATGGAGATAGGCAGATTTATTTAAAAACCAGCGGTCGTCCATCTGTCATCCGGATGCGGTATGAGCTACTTAACATAGTGATCGACTCAGTTCCTCTGATTAGCTACGACGTCCTTAAAGCCTAGAACACTATATTCATTTATGTTCAACTATTGTTTTGTCAATGAAACAATTTGGGAAAGCAACTCTCACTTGTGACCAATGTATGCAGGAAACACTAAATTTTTCACATAAAACGAAGGTAAATCGCAATGATAGAGCAATTTAACATCTTTGCAATACAGACAAGTGATTCCACACGGATACAATAGCAAAACAGGCACCTTTAAATATCGCTCTAAACCAGATTTTCAAATACATTTATCTCAGGCTATATGTACGTTTAAGTGATCTGCTATGTCTCAGTGCGTCCCGTACTCATTAAACTTACGTGTAAGAGATTTCACGTCTCGTATTAATTGCTAACGTCTATGTACAAGATATAATATTAACTGACAACTTCTTTAGACGCGTTAATGAAACCACAGAATTTGCGTCATCGCGAGCTATGCACTGTGTATGTATGTGTACTTTTTACCCAAAAAGTTTTGTTTACCCGAACGAAAAGCGTGAAACTTGCGTCATCGTTATCGAATCCTTAACTTTAATGTCACTGTTACCGTCACCTTATAATATTGTTAAAGGTAGCGCCATGCTTGTAGCCGAACTGGGTTGACGCGTCCGGGTAATAGCACCTCTTTATTAAAAAAGATCGGCGTGAAGTGGCAGCATTGCTGTCTCGTCAAGCGATGGTATTGTTGTCGCGTTTCGTTCGGTTTGTGAGACTTCCCGGTTGCCTAAACTCTTCATTAAAGGCCGGCTACGTAGTTTAATAATTTAATATATTTATAATGCGATTTTTTTTTAATATTAGCATTTGCACACCTTCCTCTATATGAATTACTATCTGTGCCCGCGAATTCGATCGCGTAAATTAGGTATAAAATTGGTTCAAAATTAGCATAATGTTATAGCCTATAACCTTCTTGGATAAATAGGCTATATAACATTGAAAGAATTTTTCAAATCGAAGCAGTAGTTATTGAGACAAGCGCGTTCAAGCAAACAAACAAACTTTTCAGCTTCATATATTAGTATAGATAATTGTGCCAAATTTCATACTCTTTCGTCCTCGCAATTTTCGTAAAATGCCATCTAAAGATTTTTCTTCACGTATTAATATATAGATTAGGGATACTTTGAGATGTGTGTAGTATATCGATCCTCTTCTTTTCTCACTTTTTTTACAAGCTTGAGCTAGGGGAGCACATGGCGATATTTGTCAGTCAGTGGGCCGTTGCTATGCGCCTGCTCCGCGACCAACAGTGATACCTACACATACGTAAAGTAAGCCGTCACTCACCGTCGCCCACGGCCTGGCTGAGCGTGTTCTCGGTGAGCGGCCGCAGCGCCTCCACGGCGCTGATGTAGCCCAGCCGGTCGGCCAGCGCGCACGCCGTCTGCCCGCTCTGCGAGCCGAGGAAACGAATCTCAGAGTGGAATATTTCTTAAGAAATCAGTAGGGGAAGAAAGGAGAGAGGGAGAACGTACCGCAGACAGCGCGTTGGGGTCAGCGTTGCTTTTGAGCAGCAACTGTATGATGAGCGTGTGGCCCTGCTGGGCGGCCTGGTGCAGCGGGGTGAACCTGGTACGAGGACAGGAATATACACGTTGTTGTATA
Source organism: Charaxes varanes (assembly GCA_024363005.1). Taxonomy (NCBI): domain Eukaryota; kingdom Metazoa; phylum Arthropoda; class Insecta; order Lepidoptera; family Nymphalidae; genus Charaxes; species Charaxes varanes. Next base: position 96,601 of record JANCMC010003527.1, on the reverse strand, counting down.
TGCCTTATAGTAATGTAAGCATTCTACTATCTTACTATAAAAGCATCAACACCATAAAAGACTTGCAAGTTTCCCGCACTAAATCATCAATGTTATAATTATTAATAGTTTAAATTTGCAATTGGAGATAGAAAATAACTCGATCTACGACTGTCGGGTTAACAATATATAGTATGGCAGCGTTATGACGTCACTTACCCGTGAGCGGCGCGCGCGCCCACGTCGGCGCCGGCGTCGAGCAGCGCGCGCGCGGCGGCCAGGTGGCCGTGGTGGCCTTATGTTTTCAAATTAATATGTTCCCGATTCTAGAAAACATATACTTAACTGGTATTTTCGATCGTAAATTACTGAGTCACAAATTATTGCTCATAATGTTTTGAGCTCGAGTTTCACTACCACACGGATTTGCGTTAGTAGAAAGACACTTTTATTACATCGTGTTAGCGTCATTTATAAATGTGTATTATTAGCGATGTATTGTTCTATTGGCTAATCCCAATAATTGATACATTGTAAGGTTTTCTCACGTTATTTATTTTAACATCATGAGTTCTTGTATATAAAACAGTATATAATACTTAATATGTCTAAACTATTTTAGTTAACCAATAATTTCAAATTAGGGTTTCTTTTTAGTAATTAATACTGTAGTTAATTTGTTTTTAGGGTACCGTAGTACTACAAGGAATCCCTATAATTTCTGTCTGTTCGTCCGTCCGTTCGTTCGTCTGTCTGCCCGTAAGGTGGTGCCCCCCCTAGCATTTCCAAACTATTAAACATAGAGACTTGAAATTTTCCGTGTTGATAGAACATGCTAAAAACTCATTAGAAAAATTATTTTGAACGAAATCGGACTACATCTTTTGAAGTTATTTAACAAGTACGTTTATAGCGTATCAGATATGGAACCCTTCTATGGGTGTCTTGACACACTCTTGTCCGTTATATTTTTTGTTGAAATTTATAGGAATCTCTCTTACGCTAAATTCCCACCTCTACATCGTTAGCATTCCACCTGCCAGTGCAAGGAGTTTCGCTACTTTATTGAAGTTTTACGTCAGTAAAAAAATTAGTTCCTGCACTGAATGCACTGGTGTTATAATTTGTATGTGTATGGTCAATTATATTAGGAAGTAATAAATAAATCCTCCTGTTGTTCATTGTAAAGCTAATTGGTTAACTACATTTGCTTTCAGAATCAACAAAGGGACACTGGTTATGTTGTTTTAGCGATACACAACAGCGAGGCGGGTTGGATTAAATCGGAGCCCATTTACATGCAATAATATTGACATGAAATATTATCATATATGCTTTAATTATACAGAAATATGATTGTTTATTTATTTAGAGCCTATTTTTTCCCACTGCACGGCAAAGGCCTCTCTACCCTCTTTCCATAAGCTTCTGTCTAAGGCTATGCGTTGCCAATCTCTATTGTAACGATCCAAGTCATTAAAATATAAGTACAAAAGACATGCAGATAGATGTCCATGGGAAACTGCCAATTTTAGTAGTCATTGAGTTGAACAGCCTGCTTGTTTGCCCCTTGTATTATTATTATTTTCTATTTTTTGTGCCGGATTGGCATGCGCCTGACTGCTATTACACATGACCTTTTAAGTGTTGATACAGATTACCGGGTAACACGCTTGCTATGAATGAATCTATTTGATCTTGCCTTATACCGGAGGCATACATAGCTCAAAGTTTGTACATTTTTGACCTTGAAGTCTACAAAGTTCTATAAAACTTTGTTAAATTACCCATAGTTTCCGGCCACACTACATGATCATTCAAATAACGCTATGTCAGGCTCCGGCATTAAAGATACCTAACAATTTAAAAAAAAACAAAGAATTTTCTCAAACATTTTCGTATCACCATTTTAGCAACTGATCAATGAATACTAAAAGTTTGTTTTAATTCTTACTTATACCTATTCTATTATTGATATTGTGTTTATTATTTTATAGGTTCCTACAGTTAAAGCAGAAGACCGTGAAGATCCTAGTAATATTACCGTGGCGACTTTCGCCGCGACAGCCATAAGGAGACCTCCAAAGCGTGACTCGCATCGCACACTCATACGCAACTTGTATGTATCCGGCCACGAAAAGACACACCCTGAATTGTGCCCAATCTTTGGTAGTAATTTACATTTACTCATCGCCATCACTTCAGCACCCACGCATTTTAAATCTCGCGAAGCGGTGCGACTCACGTGGGGCCACTACGGAAGTCGATGCGACATTTCCATCGCGTTCTTTATCGGAAAACCACCTAACTCGTTGCGTCGGGCGCTTGAAGCTGAGGACGCCCTGTACGGGGATCTCGTCATCGGCCACTCGATCGACTCCTACTCGAATCTGACGTTGAAGACACTGTCTATATTGGAGTGGATGGACACTTATTGCCCGCGAGTGTCGTACCTGCTTAAGACTGATGACGATATGTATATTAACGTGCTGCAACTATTGCGCTTCACGGCGAAGCACGGGCGCGCGACGCGCACGATTTGGGGAGAAATCACCAGAAATTTGTCACCGGTACGGACAAAATCGAAGCACTACGTGTCGAAGCGTCAGTTTCGTGGCGTGACGTACCCGGATTTTGCTTTGGGGCCTGCGTATTTGTTGACGGCGGACTCTGTTCGTCCACTCCTGCAAGCGGCGCAGACCGAAGCCTTTTTTAGGCTGGAAGATGTCTTCGTGACGGGTATGTTAGCAGCTCGGGTGGGTATAACGCGAACGCACGTTCCTATGTTCTACAGGGACCGTGTACACACCAACCCTTGCGTTGTGCAACTTGTTATCGCTATACGCATGGTCAAATATAACCAGCAGTTCACCTTATGGCGTAAGCAGCACGATGGCGAAGTGAAATGCCTGATTAACTACCCTGATACTGTTGTCCTTACTTCCGATGCTTTTTAACTACATTATGTAATTCATATATTATCGTATTTTAAAACATATGTATTAAGAATATAAGGGACAATCGACAACCCAGGCACATTACGTGAGCCACTCTTCACGATGTTGCTCAAATTTACTTTTTTCTCCTACTGCTCTGGAATTAATTTATAACAAAAGTCGTATAAAATGTATTTGGAAGTTGAGGCTTTAAATTCCATTGAACCTTCGACACTGTTTCCGTTACCAACACCGCTGTATGTTTAAGTTTTCTTTTCACATTTCTTCTCACTTCTTTCGGGACTTCCAGTGCCACAGTTTCTTTTATACATCTTACTAGAACGGCGATTTGTCATCTTTCTTTTTTTTGTGTGGTTCTTGTTGTTGGTCCTATTGGCCTCGACAGCGTTACCGGGAGAGGGAAGGGACCTACGAACGAGGAACCCTTCGAACGCAGGGTGGCTGAGGGCCCCCCGAGCCGACCCCCTATTACTTGGGGGGTCTAACGTCGTGGGTCTCAACGCCACAGAGGTGTCCCTTACGGGACCGACCGCTGGAAGACTGGATGTATGTATTTCTATCTCTCTATCTCTCTGTCCTTCTCTCCTCCTGGACTATATATCCGACATAGTGGTGGGGTCAGTCTTCCTTATCTTCTTTCTCCACTTCGCCCTATCTACGATGTCAGTTTCGGAATCTCTGCACTTTCTTGTATCCTCCGACACAACGTACGTGTGTAGTTTATATTAGTTTCAATGATCTATCGATTTAAGTTAATCTAATAAACGTAATAATTATCTACCATTGTGTTCATTTATTAAATACAATTAAAATAATAAAACTATTTAGATATGTTGTTTTTACTGTCAAAATTAACACCAAATACGGAAGTCTGCGGTCCCTTGAAGCTGCAAGAAATTTGTATGTATGTTTGTTTGCTCGAACGCTCGAATCTCGGGAATAACTGGTCCGATTTGAAAAATTCTTTCAGTTTTAGATTGCCCATTTATCGAAGAAGGCTATAGGCTATGTATTGTACATAGCAAAAATTTAATTTATTATTTTTTACCTAATTTTACGCGGACGCAGTCGCGGGCATAGCTAGTCTTTCATAAGTTGAGCAAGGCTACTTCTAGTAAACATTTACTCAATCTATGATGAAAGTTTAATATATTTTATATAATATAAGAACTACTATATGTTTCCTAAAATTTTCATAACCCTTAGACTTCTTAAATCCGGTCAAAATTTTAAATCCTGGACGTGGACGGCTGCTAACTCTAAACTAGTATCCTTGCCAAATTTCATCTTTGCACGTCCCGCACTTTTCGAAATTAGGTAATAGATATCCATTAGCTTTCACATCTAAAAAGATTTTGGTGTTGTTTTAAAACATTTTTTATCTTTTTACTAAGTCGCGAATTTTAGCTACGCTATTAGTCAATAACATAACAAAAAACCTTATAGAGAGGTTCTCCAGTAGGCCGCCATGTTTGTTCAGCTGGTCTCGCAGAGCCTCGTAGGTGATGGCGCCGCGCTGCTCGATGTCGGCGTCCTCGAACATGGCGCTCGTGAGGTCTAGGAGCTGATCGTCCGAGAACTGCATGCCGTTTTCCTCCATACACGCTCTCATCACGTGCTGTAGCTCACGATGCTGGATTAAACCATCACCTGGAATCCAGGTGCGATCAGACTTTTACATTTACCTATTTTATTCTTTATTGTGTTACGGAATTAGAGGTTGTGGCCTAATCAGTGGTTGGCATTTGAGTAGATCGCTACGTTGTTTTTTTTTTTTTTTTTGTAAAGAATATTAGGAATACTTTTTAGGTATGTCTTCCCTTTATAATATTCCCCTGTATAATATTCCTTTTTCTACTGAGCTTAAATTAAAAGCTTGTATTAGGAGTGGCTGACATTCTTCATTGGTGCTCCGCTCCTATTGGTCTTAGTGTGATGATATATAGCTTATAACCTTCCTCGATAAATGACCTATTTAACACTGAAAGAATTTTTCAAATCGGATCTGTATTTCTTGAGATTAGTGCATTCAAACAAACAAATAAACTCTTCAGCATTATATATATCATCACGCTACTTTGGAATCCATTTTTTTTACCTAATTTTACGATGACGAAGTCGCGGGCAGAGCTAGTTATTTTATATATTATAGAATAATACTAATGCGTTATAAGAGCACCGTGTTATAGGGGGGTTTACGTATATTTAAATATTTGATAAGATAAAGAAAACAACAAAAAATGATAACACTGCCAAGAGCGTGTCAAGACACGCTTATATATGTATTATAGAAGGGTTCCGTATTTGATACGCGATTAAAGTCTTTGTTAAATAACTTTGAAAGTTTTTGTCCGATTTTTTTTTCAAATTAATTTCTCTTAACGAGTTTAAACATGTTCTATCAACATGGACAATTTCGAGTATTCAAGTCTAACTGGGAATTGTAGAGGGAGGGAGGGGGGACCCTCGGGCTGATAATTCGAAAATGTAAAAATTGCTTGCCATCCAAGTCATAAACTTTGAACAGGAATCGAATCTTGTCCTCCGGAGTCTGCCTCCCGAATTCATGCACAGCAGCGATGAACTCATGATGTGAAATCGTCCCTGAATTGTCTTCGTCGAAGATTTGAAACACTCGCTCCGTAAAGAATGGCTGATACAGAAAAGGAATGTAAATTTTTAAATATTACAATTAAAATATATTACAATTACAAAAAAAAAATCTGCGACAAGCAGATAGTCCAATCCGGAGATGAAAAAAGTTTTCCGGGAGTTTTGAAAATTGGCCATTTCATAGAATTTGATGTTCTCTTCCCGAATTTCGACATTGCCACCTCGTATTTTTGCCCCTCACGCCACCATATTGAAAAAATGGCGTCTAAAAGCAGTTTTATGACAATATCTGCTTTGCGATTCGTTCCACGATAAACAATTGTATTACAAAATGAAACTAGATACAATTATTTACAATTTATGTAATTTACCTTTTTTCTTAAAGTCAGTACTTTTGGCATACGAGCGCCGCAAAGAGTAGTCCAACACGCGTTTGCGTCTTTCTTTAGTATATAACTGTTTTATCGTTACTGTTTTATATACTGTTTTAACCGGAAAGAAGGTAGTGGCAAAAAACAGCTTTTAGGCGCAACTTTACCAATATGGCGGCACAGGGGCACAAATACGAGATGGCAAAGTCGAAATTCGGAAAGAGCACAGCAAAGAGATCGTCAGATTCAATTTGTCAAATTTATTCCTAGAAAAAATCGACATGATTCGCAAGAATTCGCCATTGAAATGAGATAGCAGTTTTTCGACACTTCGTCTGCGTAAAAATGCGAGAGGCCTTTGACCCCTCTAATCTGGCCCTATGAATAAAATTCTTTCTTAACGGATGTCTACAAAATATAAACTCCTTTCCTGCCAAATTTCAACATTAGTCGTCCCGCGGTTTTACGAGATTTCGAGTTTCTTTCGCTTTTATATATGTACATATAAAGATAGATATATGAAAAGTAATTTGGTTTTTGCTATACTTGGTAAGATAACTAATACCGGCAGCTGAATTCCACCACAGGACATCTCGTCAAAATTTGAAATTCCACCCTCGGCACCTCGATGTCCTAAAGTCTACGACCGTGCGATTCTCTAGAAACTTCTTACCTCGCACAATTCCCTTGTGGAATCAGTTGCCTGGTATTTTCATATTTTACTAGTATTTCATACCACAAAGGTAATATTTTGGAAAATTTTACGCACATTGTTCGCTGTGACGATATGTTACATGCACAAAGTGGTAGCTGTGAAATTATTTAAACATATATTCTTGTCTTGAATCATATATGTATGCGTGTGATAAAGCCGAACGCAAAAATTCTACATTGCGTATAATTTTTTTTTTTCAAATTAATAACAATAAGCCATTATATTAAAGTAGATTAATAGAACATTGATAAGAAAGAAAATTATTATTAAAGAAAAGGAAGAATTTTTTTTTAACTTTTAAAGCAGCTTATACTAAAATCATCACAATTCACAGCATTAAAGCAAGTTTAAGCGGTAATAATGCTGTCATGTCAAGTATTGTATTGCTGTCGCGTTTCGTTTGGTTAGTGCGAGTTCCGAGTGGCCTAAACCGCTATTTTTATTCTAATAAGGCTATATATTATATGCACATTAGAATACCTCTATACTTAACCTCTAAGTATATAACTTCAAAATCTTATATAAGTCACTCATGTGACTTAAGTGTGTAAAGAATATGAGTTAGTGACTAGATTCTCAGTGTAAGTGCCATGAGTGCTTAAATAACTTGAGTGTATAAGTGAGTGTTTAAGTGATACCAGTAAACGATCAACTCATGTCGATGAACATTCTATAGGCACATCACTTGAGGTTGACCCAGTGACGTCACTGTATCAGTGTTTTGAATGCCTGAGATTAAGGTATGATTCACACTGGCAATCGTTTAAACAGCGCTATAACTGATAATAGTGTTTTCGCACGCAGACCAAGAGTTCGATCTATTTATATACGATGATGATCATTATTATAAATTGTTGCGCACGCTTAAATATATTTAAAGTATGTGGCTTATGACTTTTGTATTTCCCGATTTAAAATAATCATTTTTGGGATTCCGTACCTCCAAAGGAGGCACGGAACGATACGGAGGCACTTCGTTGTCCGTCCGTCTTTCGGTCAGGACCCTTTTATCAGGAACTCATAGAGCTCCGAAATTGAAATGAATACCAAATACTGACGTCTGCGGTCCCTTGACGCTATAAAGAAATCAACCCTCTAAGTGTAGCCGGAATCAAAAGATACGGCCGTTTATGTCAAATTTCCCATTCCATTTCAAAGAGAACCAAACGGTTAGGTACATATATACCTAAACTTTCCTGTTGACCTAGTATCATGAAATTTGTCAAGAAGCTTTGTCTCAAAGTACAAGTACATAAAAAAATTGCTGTAACTTTGTCAAATTAAAAGAATTATCTGAAGTGATTCTGATGACATTGTGAAACCTGATTAAGTGAGACTTCAAAGGACCTACACATTTGTTTCATATACATTCCACTCATCCAGTGTCTGAGATATCGAGAAAAAATAAATCTCTGTCTTCTTCATTTTTATTGAAGAAGACAACAAGGCATGAACTATGTCGCTCACTCTCTTTTAAATATCTCAGTTGCAGAGGTTAGATAGAGAGGATGTAACTATGGCGATAAATTGAAAGAACCAATCCCAGATAAAGAGTTATTTACTTCGTCCCACTAGCAGAAGTAATTCAGTGTTAAAGTGTTGGGACCTGATCATGAGTTCCTATTATGGAGGTTTCTCACTTATCCAGGTCCCCCTTAACCAAGTTTCACTATATTACGTGATGGTACTTGCGCTGACCGATTTATTTGTATAATATGGCAAATGGGCGGGACTCGAGGGACTGAGTGACTACGAATAACCATGGATCTAATACTCTACTACCTAAAGGCTCGCTAATGAGTGGCTACTTTTGAGTACGTTCTTTTCTTAAAGGTCTTTCTATAAGTCCCAGCAGTTCGAAAACTCAGAAGCTGGCAACTGATTCCACCCATTTTACAAAGATGTAGCACGTGGTAAGCAAGACTAGGATTCCAGGAAGTCCTTGAGCTCTTTTAATGTGTGTAACATAGCCTAGTTCCCTTCCCACATCTACTGCATACAGGCGCGGATCCACCTTAGTGGCCACAATGGGCATGTCCACCATTCTAATGAACTTGTGACGTCACACTTTCACGGTCTATTGAGATCGAAAGTCTTATAATGTTATATCCAATACTTTAAAAAAAAACAACGTAAGAAAGTCACATATTGTATAGACATAGCCTTTGTAGGAATCATAAGCACTATCTATTATAGGCAAGTTCATAGGCCAGCTAGCATGTGACCAAATATTGAGTAGCTGTGCCCGCCTTTTTTGATCGTTGAATCCTCACCCGGTTGCAAATAAGCTAAGTATGTTATAATTTATTGGTCAACATAGAAGTTGAACTAATATAAATTAAGACTTCATGTTATAACGTAATATAAAAAGAAAAGTATAAAACTATTAGAACAACTGAAAGTGGAAATAGGCACGGTGCCAATTTATTCTTACACTGCACTACTCCTGTTATGAAACTATTTCAAATGAATACAAACACTCGACGTTACCTTGGAATACAGTATTAAAATAACAGCAGAAATCCCACAATGACAGTTGGAATTTTTGTCTTTGACTTTGTCTTATTAACCACTATATATATATATCCGAAAATTCATTCGCGTGATCTAGTACTCAGTCATATGTAAGTTTAAGGCTTTGTTATAGTTATTTTAACTGAAAAAGGAACAATTCACTACATAGTATAAAACAAAGTGTATGCTTAAATGCTATCTATGTATGCTTAAATCTTTATAACTGCGCAACGGATTTTGAAGCGGTTTTTTTCAATAGATAGAGTGATTCAAGAGCAAGGTTTATGTGTATAATACATATATGTTATAGAAGATTAAAGCCGAGAATTTCAAAGATTTGTAGAGAGATGCAGTAAAAAAAAGTATTTTTGTGAGCTTACGTCGCGTGCCCTGGCTAAACCTTTTGAAATAGAACAAAATAATGTATTGCGGAATTGTACATCTTAAAAAGATCTATAATAAAATCTGGGATGGCATATGTCTATCTCCTAAGTATAACCCACAGGAACCATTTTATCTTTCATATATTACAAAAAAATAATGAACTATTTACGAAGCTACTTTAAATAATACCGTATTAATCCTTATCCATTTTAATACGCTTGATACTTTGTACATTTTATGCAGATCAAAATTGCCCTTTTATCATTAAACTGATAGTAAATAATAAATATCTTAGATGATATAAGAGATTTGAAATTAGGGAGGCAGAGCGGGCTGGCGGCGGGCGCTCGGTAGCATAAGCGACCAATAGATGGCGCTATAAATTAATATAAAGCCAACGTTCGGCCAGGACAACGTCTGTCGCGTCCGCTAGTTTAGATATAAAACGTAAAATACCTTTTAAATTGTTTGCTACTCATATAACTGATAGCTATAATACAGAAATTAAAAGCAGACGTCTGTGTCATACTGTCCTATATGTATATCATTTATTTAGATAAAAACCGTATCAGCAGCAAAAATAGCATACCCATATTAATTATGTTTCCATTATAAATGAATCGCCGTTTTGTAACACGTTGCTTAGAGCAGTTAGATAGATAACGGAAACCGCCCACGACGGCGCTCTCGTCTAAATATAACCCATATTTAACGATATTCGAGACCATCCGAAAGTAGCAAACGTGATTCAGGAAAAACCGGTTGTTTAAACTAGTCACAATTAGACATATTCATACATTGATAATAACTATGACTCAACTAGAGGTTTAGCTTCGGAAAAAATGGATTCGTATAAAGGCCTATTTACATCTGACGAGGCAATGCTCCTTCTAGCCGTACTCTATCAAATTCTTTTAGTTTAAACGTCTACGTCTGTAGAGCACTCTTTCTCTGTCTGCGTTCGCATAATTCTTATTCTTATTCTATTATTAAATAAAGATTATGATTATTGTTATTATTCTAGTTTTCGTTTACACAATAAGACTGAGAAAGCATACTCTCGTTCTAGCTTTAGCTTTATGTTAAAGTTTTGCTGATATTGGGGGTTCCGTACATCTATACTTGCTAATATATAAAGCTGAAGAGTTTGTTTGTTTACTTGAACGCGCTAATCTCAGGGAATACTGGTCCAATTTGAAAAATTCTTTCAGTGTTAGATAGCCCATTGATCGAGCAAGGCTAAAACATTTCACCTAATTTCACGCGGACGGTTACTAACCAGTCGCATATAATTTACTTACTCTATCACATAAATTTATACTTAGCACATATTTTAGACGGGTATAAAGTGGTTAATAGTTTTCTTTAAAGAAATATGCATGTGTATTAATGTGGACTATATGGAAAGTGTGGTATTAAATACTGGTATGTAAGTAATGAAACGAAATAATTATAAATAGTCGCATTTTTTAAATTCATAACTCCGCAGAAAGGTCGCCCCTAATGGCTTGTAACGAATATAATCATCCAAAAGAGACAATTGTCACTGTGCTTATTTCTAAACCATTTAATTAGCCAATTGACTCTTCACTTGTTGCGTGTGGTCCCAACGATGATGCGTGTAAACTATCACCCTTTGACACCTCTAATGGCGCCCGAGGTTGTTCTACTCGGTGCAAATTGATATAAGCCATTAACATTAATTTCCACTCTAGTAATTTTATTGTGAGTGACTTATGGACCTCGTTAAGGAATACGAGATCTATGCTCTTGTAATTGATAGTCTTTATTTTGCGGAAATCCTTAACGTATGGAAATAATTAAATAGG
>JANCMC010003527.1:54995-85139 GCA_024363005.1 Charaxes varanes | reverse complement strand
AATACGAGATCTATGCTCTTGTAATTGATAGTCTTTATTTTGCGGAAATCCTTAACGTATGGAAATAATTAAATAGGTTCACAGAAATCTAAGAAAAGGGAAGGAAAATCTATGTAACAATGTTGTCTATATCCTATTAATTTCCTCTTGAGACAAAAGGTAAACAAACATCATCATCATCTAAGCATCAGGTCATCGTCGTAAAATTGGTTCTAAAAATTAACGTGCCGGAGAAATTATAAAATTTACAAATATTCTAACGATTCCATTCCTTGCATGAAAATACAGTAATTTAACATATTTTAAATCGTTATATTAATTTTTACAAATACTTTAAATACCCTCATAAAATAATGCCTTAAAAAGAACCTTAAATCGCTAAGGTGATTAAACTTTGTATTCTCTGTCAACTTGTCAATAGAATTGTGCACGTTCCTTAGTATTTTTGTTATATCTCGTTATTTCGTGGCTAAAATTGTTGTTAAATGTTGTGTTAAGTTTTTTTACTGTTTAATAAAACAGTCAAAATGAGTGACGAACCTAAACTGAGCGTTGGGAAAAGCTGGTATGTTTGTTTACATTTTGTCTCAAGACTAAATGAATAGGGTATAGAGATAACCTCAAAGACCTCCAACAAACCATAGAACTGCACTAATTTTGTACTTTACTTAGAAACGGAAGCAAAGTTTTAGACCAGGAGTTCAGAGATCTGTAACATGGTTCCTAGAATATATCTTACAAGATTCTGGTTTATAGTGATGCCGTAAAAAATATGTATTTAAATACATCTAAGCCAGCAATAAAAGCGAATTAAATACAATTTAATGTAAGAAAAACTTTAGCATTGTCTCAAATCTCCGAAACATAGAGTACCTCCATAATTAAAAACGTTGAACTGATATAACCTCATTATATGGTGGTGTTGAGTTTGTTATACAAATATTCGACTGTATTGTCTCAGTCGCGAAGTGTACCTAATAAAAAAAAAAGAGAATGAACTGTACGAATGTCAACTTGCCATCTAGAGTAACCACCACTTGGGTCAAAAGGGCAATGACCGCTGTTAGTACCACTGACTTTCGGCAAGTTACCGGTGAATTACACGCTACCGAATTAAGAGTATGGTCGAATTGAAAAAAAACCACCGAACTTCGATGCGTAACGAAATAGAGAGACCGTTTGTCTGGAGTTTTAGATTTATGCCTTTTATACGATCAAAATGTTTGTTTTTTCAACAATAAAACGCTGTGACGGAACATTAAATAAGAAGTTTATATCTTCGTCCCTATTGTTTTATGGAATTTTTAAATAGGTAACAGTTCCTTTCTCAACAAAACACAAAGAAACTAATTTTGAAATATTATTGCCATGTGTTTTTCATTCGGACTTTACATAAATATTTGTTTTAGTACTTAGGTGTCATTTTTTTTTTATTTAAATAAAGAGAAACTGCATTAAGGGTTCGACGCCACACGTTAAAGAACAATGAATGTTTTTAAAGGGATATTTGCTATGTACTTTTGCCAGGCGTCCGAAAAATGTCAGGAAAAGTAGAAATTCTCAGCACTGTTTTTTAATATTTTACCTGTTTTTTTTAATTGAGAATATTTTTTTCTTATATTTAATTAATAACTTAGATTAACCACACTCCTTGTAAACAGATCTTAATACAGTTCAGTTAATAGAAGTTAAACCTGAATGTAACATAAAAATAGTTAATATATTACTTACAGTTAAGAAATAAAATAAAAAAGTTTTTTTTCATTGCAGCATGTGCATCTAGCAATCGAAATTCCATTTCATAACGACGTTGCATAATAAAGTTTCAAAAAGATTACTTCTCTGCTTTTTATTTTATTTATTTAGTGACTTTTATAAACAAATACATGCCAATCTCTTTGTGTTCTAATTAACATGAGAAAAATAACTTCTTTTTTGTAAAATAAATCCTGAGTTTGAACAGAGTTACATTTTTCTTAGATAACTGTTTCCTGTCTGAAATGCTAGATGACAAAATTATTGTACTAAAGAGTATAAGTACGTTAATATGACAAAATATAAAAGAGTAATGAATCGTCATTCTATTGGAATTTTTAATAACAGTCGCGAATATAATAGAGATTTTAAAATAATAAAATTTCATTATAGACTAGCGGACCCGGCAGACGCCGTCCTGCCCTAACGTTGAGTTAATTACTATTTACTACATTCTATTATCCTATAATATTGTCCCCGTTCCCGTTTCATATATTGATGTTAGTAGCTTAAACATAAAAGATAGATATACGCTGTTGCGAGCTCTTTTGTAGAACTATTCAAGATAACCATTTCCTACATACACTATATATGTACGTGTAACTGTAACGGTTTTTGCAGTGCACGTCAAAATAATTCGCAGATTGCAGAACTTTCTCCTATTTCTTGACATTTATCGGTCTATTTTGGACAATACACAGAATATCTTTATAATTAATAGCCTATGTGTTATTCTGATCTATAAACTATATTATTGTAAAGTTTTATTAAAATCCTTTCAGTAGGTTTTCCGCGTCAAACATACGTCCATGTGTGCAAACTTTTGCGTTAATAATATCACTACGATGCATTATGTAGAGTTGAAATTGGATCAATATATTGCATTGTTATACCGCACATTTTGCGATAAAATGCGCATAAATTAGATGCAGTATTTTAGCTTGACATGGGGAATAATACAAACCTTGTAAGTAAACACAAAACAAAAGTCTCCTTTGTTAGACCGTAGGCGCCGGCGAGACGCATACCTACTTTGACAATAAACACTAGTAAAATTTCTGTTCAAAACCAGAAATGTATTTTTAAAACACTACACATTGTTATGTATTTATTATCATAATGTTTGAAGTTAGAAATATGACGTAATACATTTCATAGATTTGTTTTACCTAGAGATTGTTTATAATTATGTACTAGCTGTTTCCCGCGACGTCGTCCAAGTAAAATTGCGAGAGCTATTAGACCTCCTTAATCTGGTTCTATCTAAAAATCCCTTCTTAGCGGATGTCTTTTAACTATAAACTACATCCTTGTCAAATTTTATCTTTGTACCTCCTTGTCAAATTTTATCTTTATACCTCCTTGTCAAATTTTATCTTTGTACCTCCTTGTCAAATTTTATCTTTGTAGGTTTTCGAGATTTCATATTAGGTGACCTTTCGCTTTCCCAATTCTAGCATTTTAAATGCTTATGTGTATTTGTTTGTAACTTTTTACGATTTAATGAGATAATGACAAACGAACGAGTATGTTTATGTTTATTTATTTTGACATCAAAACTGTTTACACTTCTCCACCGTATAATAGAGACATATGGATACCTCCCACGTAAATTGTTGTAACCCCAAATTCCCAACTCCATAGTAGAGCGTTACAAACATGTAAATTGTAAAAAAATCGTCATTATATAACACATTTGTGTTTACAATTATATACTCGACAGTGACGATTACGTTATCGTACACAATAATATATTAAAAAGTGACTGTTATATTACGATTTAGTTGTTTTTAACGCTCTACTGTAAAGCTGGGAATTTGAGGTTACAACAACTTACGTTGGAGGTATCGATATAGTAGTTGTGGAAGCCCTTATATTCAATTAAATTCAATTTATTGGACAAAATACATAAGTAGTCTTAATTATACATAGGATTGCCCCCGACTTCAGCACTAACAAACCTGTGTTACGTATATGTACTAACGTATTAGGCTATACCTAAACGCGTCGCTCACCATATTATAAAAGTGAAAAAAAAGGACCACACAAAGAAGTCCGCAATCGCAGATCCCAGTTAGTTCTAATGTGAAAATATTACTTAAATTATAACAGAGGCGGCGATTACGAAGAATGATGTAAAACACTTTATCGTCGCAGTCCATTGAGAGAATTAGGTCATTCATTGATAAATTGAATGATTCATTGTGAATTTTTTACAAGTGGCGCTATCGTAAATACGTAATTATCATTTCAAAGTTTATCGGACAGGATCTGCACTTATTACGTATCGCCGTAATCAAAAACTGTCACAATAATGAAATGGGTGCGACTCGTAAACTGTGAAATATTGAATACTTTGCTATTGAAAGCGTTACTTTAGGGTATCCTCTCGCTCTATCTCTCTCTTTCATTGCTACACACACGCACATAAATTACACGTACACACTCCCATATATATAGTAGTCAGATAGGTACACACTATATATTTATAATACATTTTTAAAGTACATTTATACTAACATTTATTTAATGCGTTTGTTACTATGTTTTAGTAAAGTTGTTAAATAAAATTTATCTAGGGTTGAGACACTGGAGCTGAAGCGCAGGGTTTCCTAGTTCAGCTTCAGAAGCTAATTTTATAATAGAAATTTGGTATAATAATTTGGAAATGTATCTTGTGTAAGCCAAAAAAATTCAATTAATGTTAAAAATGGTATATATGAGTGAAAGATGTTAAAAGAAGCTCATACATTTTTTTATCATACAGTCATACTTTTAAAGAAGACGTCATAGCTTAATCAGTCTGATCGCCAGGTTTCACCGCGGATGGGTCATAAATAGGTCCTCCATTCTAACAATACGGCTGCCGCATTTCCAATCCTAGTAAGGGATACTTTTTACCAAAATCGTTTTATTGCATAACCTTGATAACCTGGTAAGTCTCTACCAAATGTTAATAAATAAAACACCAGCGGTTTGAACTCTCATAAAAAACAGTAATATTTAAGCATCGATACCTAGTATGTGTTTACTTAGAGGTAACGCCACGCTTGCAGCCGAATTGGGCCAGTACGTCCGGGTACTAGTACCTCTTTCTCTCATGAGATCGGCGTGAGGTGGCGGTAATGCTGTCACGTCAAGTGATGGTATTGTTGTCGCGTTTAATTCAGTTTATGAGACTTCCCATTCGTCACTAAAGGCCGGAAACGCATCTGGTAGCCTTCTGGTCGTGCAGAAGTTCATGGGTGTCGGTAGGCACTAGGGTGCCTGCTGCCTGCCCTTTTGCCCCCTGTAACATAAAAAAAATGTACAATTCACTCTCTCGTAATCACTTTAAAACCTAGAAATTTACTTTAAACAATTCAAAAACAATGAAAAAAGTATCTGTACCTGTTAGGCTTTAAAATGTTCGATGGACTTCTAGGCACCAGTCCGAAAGGGCGGGTTCCAATCCCACCGCTATCACCATATTGTGAATTAAACTCGGGTTACTTTCCAACTGCCTTTATTGAATTCCCTTTGACATCGACAGCCAATGACACGAAGTATAGACATTAGACTAAACATCACTACACTTATTAGATTTTATAATCAAGGCCAAAGCAGAGAGAGGATGGGCGGGAGTCTGCAGTGTAAAAGTGCCCCTTACTAGGTTTTGAAATGGGGCAGCCATACCCTTTACGCCAATCCGATGTTAACCTCGAAAAACGAGTGATGGATTCTTAGTAGTTATATATGAGATTTATAAAAATAAAATTTTCGGTTTTCCTTTCGACGCGACATAGCGCAGTAATGACTCCCTTGATTTTTGTTATTGTAAATTTACCACAGAGGTTTAATGTCTCCTATTAAGTTTAATATAAAATGCATGCATTGGCTTAAAAAGGTACTGGCTGAAAATAAGAGTCGATCGAATAAATTTGAAAGAAAAAAACAACTGGCCCGCCTTTTCTATGCCATTGTAAAGCTTTGACACTACATATTTAGCAAGAAAAGTTTATAAAATAGATATTGACAGCGATTTACTAATGACATCTAATGCTATATGTTACAATGAATGTAATACCATCTACAGGCCTTCCAATCACACGACTAACATTAATCGGGACCCATCTGTTTTACATGCCTTCCGAAATACGTAGGTGATCGGATATTTGGAAACCAGTGTTAGAATAGGTCACCTATCTATCACCCGACCGTGGTAACAGCCAGTTAACCTAGCGATCAACTTAAATGCCGGCCTCTGAGTTATCTACGCCCTCCTCACTCTTCTAGGCTCTTTTCTTACTTTGAATAAAAACAATAATCTATTTAATTGACCATTCTCCTGAGGAATTCTATATATTTGAAAATCAGCGTTAGAATTGATCATCCATCTATCACCCGGTCGCGCTAGCAACTGCTTAAGTGCTAGCGATAGACTCAAACGCCGACCACTAATTACGCTACCACCACCCCAAAACAGAGAAAAACGTTTGAAATAATATATAATAATTAAGTTTTCTTTTTATGTTTTAGTTGGCTCTGAAGTCCCGCGCCTGGCCCGGCACGCCCCGACGGACCGCACCCAGCTCCCTGTCTACTGTTCCAGACTCCATCCGCGGTACCGACTCGCCGATGTTGATACGTAAGTGATCGTTTTTTATCCGATGCCAAGATATCTTTTTTTCTCTCTTTAGTTTCTCAATTTCCACCACAGACTAAATGCCCGTGCCACTTGAAAGTACTATGTTTCATTCATTATTTTCTTCACTCTTCATTCCTATCGTATATATATTGTCCTATCGTGATAGATATATATATATATTTTTCCCTTTCTGACGTAACAGCGAACACTTCCCAAGGTGTTCACCTAACGGATAGATAGATACCGCCCGTAAAAACCTGCTTGGGAAAACAAGGAACCTTAGTGTGTGTAAATCGTTTGGCATTGGTGTGCGTGAGGTTTTATTTAAACAATTTAATATATTAATAATGCATATTTCTTAAAAATATCATTCGCACACTATCCACTATATAAACTATGATTGTGCACAAAAATAGTCCTCCGTTCGCGCAACTTTCGCAAAATTTTTCTTCTTATCCTGTTTTAAGCAAATACATTAGCCTTATTTTATTCTCATATTAAAATACAGATTGCTTGGATTAACTAATACAGAGGCTGGAAGTCAAACAGTGCCTGGAACTAGAAACCCAGGCGTAGGTTTGAGAAATGCCTTCACCATGCCCCCAGCTTCACTACCAGTGTTCCATACTCTGCCTAGCTAAAGGTATGATCCTCCTAGCCTAGTCCAGACTTGGCATTCATATGGTGAATCTATGTAATGCTAAGAATTTTGTCTTATTATTATTTCTACTGAAATAATTATAACGTTTTATGCTACAAAGTCAGCAGCAATTCAGAGTAAGTAACCTTGTTTTTTAAATATTAACAAGGCAATTTTATCACGTATAGAGAATTTGTTTCGTTACGAATGTGAGTCACATATAAGTACCAGATGAATCATCTGACTGGTTTATATTAACTGTTCAAAATAGCGTTAGTGTACATATTTTTTTTATATATTATAAGGGGCAAACGGGCAGGCGGTTCACCCAAGTCTACCGAGTACCGATGTCCATGGGCATCTGATCACCAGGAGGTGGATGAGTTGCCCGCCTTTGAGGAGTTTGGGCTACCGATTATATTAGAAATAGAAGACATAAGGCCTAACGAGAGTTCTCCTTTGTAATATGGAACTGTTTGACTTGGGAAGAACCTCCACCCCGCAAAAGACCATAGCGGCCGACTTTTAAAAAAACTTCACTCTACAGAAGTTACCATCAATTAGAAAGCAAACAATTACTCTTATAGCGTAGTTTCTGTTGGTGGTCAGGATTATTAGAGCTTTTTGGAGTGGGTTGTATAGAATCTGAATCAAATCATCATCACCAGTACCACATTCGACCATAATATACACAATGCAATACAGATCGCAACCCACAAGGTCACATCCACTCAAAATTATTTTGCATCATTAAATATTGTATTATTCACATTATTATTACAAAATAACAATAAATAACCGTGTTTGTATTGATTTGAAATAGGTACGACTTTGATACCAGGCTCTATTAAAGACTTGAATCAAAGAATATATAGGCTTATAGAGTTATCCAAGAATCCCGACCCGAATGTGGCGCGCCAAATTGTCTTTACATCGGGTAACCTGTGTCTGAAGGCCATTGAGGGACTTCCCTGTAGGCCATAGTATCTTAAGTCCGGGCTGAGGATTCTCGGAGATCGGAACATAGGTGCTGGAGAAAGAACAAACACCTTCCAGCAGAGAAGGGACACCTTCGACAGAACTCCAGTATTACTCGATGTTTAATATAATGTCTGAGCGAGTGCTTTTTTTTCTTAACATTTCGTTGGCAAGTATATTGTCTCGGTCCAGAGCGTGGCCACAACAACTGTCCTATCACAGACCGCCTCTAAGACCTGCTTGCTGGTGTTAGGGCATGCAGGGCATCACAAAGGGTGTAACGTCAATTCTACAACTTAGACACGAAAGACAAACGTCTCATAACTCTTTTCATTTTAAGTTTTTAATATTCTTCCTTGAATAAAGACAGATAAAATCCGAATGATTGTCAAACACTCTTTATTCTGAATAAACATTT
The DNA here is from genome assembly GCA_024363005.1 of Charaxes varanes. Classification (NCBI taxonomy): domain Eukaryota; kingdom Metazoa; phylum Arthropoda; class Insecta; order Lepidoptera; family Nymphalidae; genus Charaxes; species Charaxes varanes. The sequence goes on along the minus strand of JANCMC010003527.1, from coordinate 76,721 downwards.
TCCCGAAGTCGTTTATTCGAGCTCTTTGTACCCTTCCAATCTGTCCTCAATCCCGTATCCGGGACGCAGTCGATGTTGCCAACACAAAATATTCAATGTGCAATATTTTATATTCGGGAATTTTTCGGGCAAAGAAGAATGGGAGAAAAATGGATTATCGTGCCAGTAGACACAATGCATTTTTACAATTCCTAACAAAGCGAGGATACCGTTGGTTCTGGAATAAAAGTTTCAATTTATGTTATAATAACTACGAATTCCATAAACTTCTATACTAATAAGTAATTATTCTAAAATAAAACTGAAGACATGGTTTGTTTATATGCTTGCTTGAACACACTTATCTCAGGAATTAATAGTCCGAGTTGAAAAAATATTTCAGTGTGAGATAGCCCATTTATCGAGGAAGGCTAGGCTATATTATATCATTGCGCTAAAATTGAATCTATTTTTTTTTACCCAATTTTACGCGGACGAAGTGGCAGGCACAGCTGGTATAACACTGTTTTCCTTTTTTTACCTTGTGTTGATTTTTGGACAAAGGCCACCAGTATTATTACTTATTTAGATAATATGCGGTAAACCATGGTACATGTAGTTGCACGACACTGGGAAATTCCACTGAAGTATATCGACATTTTTCGTTGTACTAATTTTATTAATAAAGAGGAAACTGACCGAACCTATTAAAAATTACATTTAAAATAACCCCTTTTTAAATCACACTTTACTAAAATACCACAAAATATGAAATAAGTTAGAAAGCTCTTTTGTAAAAATTAAATTTAGGAGATCACTTATTTATAAGACATGTTATAAAATTGATATAATTGATCTAAATCCTTGTTCCGAGCAGCAGCATCAAAAATCAAACTAGCCTTGATGATAGCCAACCTCCGCAGAGGAGAGGGCACTGAAAGAAGAAGAAGGATTATCTGAAAAATGTGTATATTTAGGAATATGATATATGTCAAACAAAAAGTGTTTCGATTTTTCTGATGAGAAGTACATATATTATGGACTTCTTTAACAGCAGCTTTTTTCTTCGATTCTTGCGTGTTTGGCTATTTTTGTATTTTTTTCTTCATTTATTAATCCCACAGTGTCAATACAAATATTATAATATTTGTTTTAATACTAAGACCGTAAGAGGATAACATTACTAGTAATTGTAATATACTAGTTAGTGGACCTGGCAGACATTGTTCTGCCTGAACGTTGGGTTACTTACTGTTTACTACATCCCAAAATATTATTCCCGTTCCCGTTCTTGTTCCCGCTCCCACTCCCCGTTCCCATTCCCATTCCCATTCCCATTCCAATTCCTGTCCCCATTCCATTCACATTCCCTGTACCATTTCCATTCCCACTCCTATATCCGTTCCCGTTCCTGATGTTTCGATGATTTCTGATGTTTTGAGATGGCGGGATGACCTCGATAAATGTCTGTCGAACTGGCTGAAGGTGACCGAGGACTGCGATACATATGGAGGGATTTGGGTTAGTCCTTCGCTCAGCCGTGGGACACAGATGACTCACAATAAATAAATAAAGTAAATATATACAAAGTGTAAGTACTTAAAGTATTCATACTTCATTCAATCGATGGCTAATTAGATAATTGTGAAACACAAAATCTCAATGGGTAAATTCATAAGTGCAAGATAAATGCCCTTGACACGCGTGTAAAATAGGCGTGGTGTAGGCGCGGCTTTTCCCATTCCCGTTCCCGTTCCCGTTTCCGTTCCCGTTCCCGTTCCCGTTCCCGTTCCCGTTCCCGTTCCCGTTCCCATTCCCGTTCCCGTTCCCGTCTCCAAATGAATGTAATGCAATAATTGTAGTATATAAACTATATTCTTAAGTAAGTGACTGTATTGTTTTATTGAACATAAATATCTTTGACCCAAAAAAATTATACATAGATAAGGTTGGAAAAATCCAGGTTTACCCTTTGCAAAGCAGACTGATAACATTAAAAAAATACTAATTTGCTTGCTTGTAGAAAGCTAGCAAATAATAATTCTAAAATTGCCTCGAGAGTGGTGTTTCGTGTAGTGATGTCCATCTATCTTTGCTGTTTTGTAAACTCTAACGTGTTTAATTGACTTTGGAAACCGAATGTCGTATCCAATTCCTCTTATTTAGGGATGTAAACGAATTTATGTACCGGATGGAATAACCAATTTGTAATTATTGCTTATATTAAATTAGACTGGCCCATAGGCGCAGTGTACAATGACGCTGCCTTCCGCTCCGGGGGTCGTGGGTTCGATTTCCACCTCGAGTCTGGGTGTATTATCTATATGTATATATTTATATATTTCTTAAAAAAACATTTATGTATAACACGGGTCTGTTACCTATAAAACAGGCATTAAGTTGTCTACCTTAGGAACAAACGTCCGTGTTCAATATTGTCCTGCATTTATTTATTTATCACACGATGGTATGTTCGACCAAATACAAATGATATTTTATTCAAGAAGACTTTTACTAGCTCTTTTGAATCGTCAAATATATTAAAAGCTATTACTGATTCGAATGAGCCGAGCCACGAGAAGAATCAGCAAGAGACTCGTTAGCCACTCTTTTAAAAATAGTTCTTATAATAGTGAGTTTAAATTACATTTTTTCATGTTAACTATAAAGTACAAAACTGGAGCGCCTCAATTCAAAGCAGTTTTATATTTAATATAATATATAGTCTGCGACTGTATAATACGCCTTACGAATAAACGTGTTTTTAACATGCTGTTTAAATTTAACACAGACAGACAATAGACAGATTTAGTATGTATTATGTATTTAATTATTAATACCTTATTTAAGTATAATAAGAAAAGACAATTTACACTTGATATACGCACTGACCCAATTATATTTGCATTTTGCAAAAATGAACGACTTTTATTTTATCACGTTTTTTAGCTTTTTTTTAAAATAAGTCATGCCCTGGTTCAAAAACCTGCCCCATACACGCTCCGGTCTACCTGCACACGTATACCTATAAAGGTTGGACTCTCCGGTAACCGTAATGTGGATGCGAGACATTGAATGTAATTCAATTTTACGCTATATACTAACTTCGTAAGCAGTTTTACTGAGGCAGTTCTCTTCCATGGCACACTGGAGCTGAAACATCATCACATCCTGGAGATGGGAGGTTCTTTCGATAACGGTCGTGTCCAGGTGCAGATCAGCCAGCTGTCTGGTGCAAACTACAGCTGCCACGTGATCTAGATCATAAAGGGAACTAAGAAAAAGAAATATCCCTTTTTCTTCACAATAAATTGCAATATAACAGCCACTTTTTAACATATTATTGTATACAATAATGTAATCGTCATTATCGAATATATCATTGTATACACAAATGTGTTATGCAATGACGTTTTTTTTTCAATTAACATGTTTGTAACGCTCTACTGTGAAGTTGGGAATTTTGGGTTACAACAATTTACGTGAGAGGTATCGATATGTCATTGAATTTGTTTTTTATTTCGATTGATTAGTAATTGACTGTTGATTAAATAATTAATTGGTAAACTTAAACTTGTAAGGTTAATAATTCGACATAGATGAGCGGAGATTGATTACGACTGAATGTCATTTTCATAGGTGACACTTGAAAGTTCCTCAATCGAGTGAAGGAATCTGTGATTTTGTTTGTGGATAGCCATTAATGTTTGCCTAAAAATTATGAGTAAAATAATAGCAAAAAAAATATACAGGGATATAAAGTAATTGTAAGATAACTGAACTGGAATAAAGACTTTGTAAATCAAAGCAATAAGTTTTATTTTTACGACATAAATAGACATACACAATAGACCCGACCCTTTTAAACTGTTGCATGTCTAAAATGGTAAACTATTGTTACCTTATTAATTTGAGGAACTATGTACACAGTTTATGCAATAAATGACTTATCCATCCACCCACCCATACATCCATCCATCCATCCATCCATCCATCCACCCATCCATCCATCCACCCATCCACCCATCCATCCATCCATACATCCATTAAATAATCATATTGTTACAACTATCTGATCAACAACGTATGACATCCGTTGAGTAATTTAAACAGACTTTACCTAAGTAAACCAATTCTCTTCTCTTTTTCTAATATCATCTCACTTCCAGTAACTATCCTGTCATCGAGTACAATCACAGAACGTAATAAATATTAAGCGCAATTGTCAACGCTTATAGCTGGCAAAGAAAGTTGCAAGTCCCGTGGGCGGACGTGTCTGTAACAATTGGCAAACAATAAAAGTTGTTTACAATCCGCTGAGCCGTCCGGGACTCATTGATAAAGGGAAGCTGGGAAGATATCGACAAAGCTTTGCACAGTGGGACCCCTGAGTAATGGATGCAGATCTACCTATTGTTATTTTATAAGAATATTCTTTAGCCGAATGCTGTTTTTTATTAGCTCCTAGATCTTTTTTTAAAAGATACCAGAAATACTTTAGATATACAGCGCATCTTATACAACTTATACATGTTATTAGTACCTATACAAGAGTATTAAAAGTTTATAGATTAACCGATTTATCTTCAGAATGGCTTATTCCATTTCGGGGGAAATCACTGCAAGATAAAAGGATTGTTTTTTTCTGGAAACAGTCACAATTTTCGCTTAGAATTAAAAAAATAGTAGAATGTAGTGTAGCTTGGAAAAACATATAATATGTTCAAGATTTCAAGAAGAATTAAATCATGCGAATAAAGTCATTAGGCAATCAACTAATAGACAATAGAGGTACTCACCGTCAAACAAACGTATTCCGTTGTCTGTTAAAAAAACGTATTTTTTGTATAATTTAATTACAAGCTAAACACAGTAAGTACTGTGTATAGCTTGCGTTCGATAACGTTTAATAATTGAATTGCAAAAACACTCACAAATATAAAATATCTTTTGACCTTCCTAAAGGTCATTAACGCAATCTCAGCTTAAGCAAAAAGCCATTTCATTTTGATTGACAGTGGGGAGCGAGTCAACAGGCTTTGCGTAAAAGGCGTGGGAAATTGTTACCGCCAAAGAAGGTCTAGCGCGTGTTTTACTTTGGGTATTCATAGATTATTGGCTGATTGACTATTTGGCTGGCCCGTTGGCGCAGTGGGCAGTGACCCTGCCTTCTGCTCCGGGGGTCGTGGGTTCGATTCCCACCGAGAAATTATTAAGGAAACACTAGACTCACTGGAATTAAAATGTATTTTTAGGGTTCCGTACTCACAAAGGAAAAAAAACTTATTGAATCCCTTCGTTGTCCGTCCTTTCTCTTAAGAACGCGTAGGCATATAAAGTTGAAATTAATATTGATATTGAGGTCTGCAGTCAGTTGAACCTGTGAAAAAATTAACTTTATAAGGCCCAGGACAGAGGAAGAAGGAGTCTTTGCCCAGCAGTGGGACACAATAGGCTAATTACAAAATATTGTATTGTCTGTATAAAATAATAGATATTTTTTAGAAAAGTATATTACTATTTGCAACTACAAAGTTTCTACAGAATCTCCCCTTTACCGAGTCGTAGGGAAAGCCCCTGATCCATTTCCTGTGTTTTCCATTTCACCCCGCATCGCCCAGGGAGCTCTGTCGCTTCTCAAATAAATACGTACGATGCATGTCCCGAGAGCTTGCAATAAATCTACATATTCCAGGAATATGCAGTTGTAATAAACCTGTAAAAGTTTATACTAAGATAATGTATGACCACAATAAATAAAATTGTCATTCCATATATTATTATTTTACTATGTACTATGTACTATGTACTAAATATTTTATTTAATATGTTTATGTAGTAAACCCAAAATTGATAAAAACGGTTCTGCTCTACCAGAAGGCTCACAAATGTCGGCTTTTAAGAAATAATTACACTCTTATATTATACTTTATGCTCTCGTATTATATCATAATTAGACTTTATTTATTTAAAGCTACATAAAAAATTATAATTCTTTATATAATGACGTTGTTATATATAAAGAATTATAATTATATACATTATATATATGACAGTTAATATACGTACAGTTATCATGACTACCCTTTAACACAATTATATAGTAAATTCGTCAAAGACAAAGTCAAAATGTTTATTCATATAGACTTTACAGTACTAAAGAACGTCATGTGTATTATTATTTTTTTAATCATTATTAAAACATTTGGCGATAAACTTCACGCATTAAAAGCTAAGTTTACAAGGGTTCCGACGCGCCCTGCACTGAGAAGAGCCCGCAACTCAGTCGGTAATTTTTTTTATCACCATTTCACAACATTTCAGACACCATTAAAGCAATTTACTACCAAGATTTTTCATTCAAACAAAGACTACAAATTAAACATACTCTTTAGTATGTTAATTTATTATGTATTATTGCTTGTCATAATATTAGTTTGTTAATCATTTCAAATATTGGGTTAATGAACTTTACTATTATAGATCTCTATTAGAGGTAGCGCCACGCCTGCGGTTCTTTTGGTCTGCAGCAGAATTGGGCTGGTACGTCCGGGTACCAGTACCTCTATCTTACATAAGATAGGCGTGAAGTGGCGGTAATGCTGTCACTTCAAGTGATGGTATTGTTGTCGCGTTTCGTTCGGTTTGTGATACTTCCCGATGGCCTAATATTGTCGTTTAAGGCCGGCAACGCATCTGCTAGCCTCCTGGTAGTGCAGATGTCTATGGGCGTCGGTAGTCACTTATGTGAACCGCCTGCACGTTTCCCCTTGTAACATAAAAAAGACATTCTACTAACTGAAAACCAGTGTTAGAATGGGCCACCCATCTATCACACAGCCGCAGTAAAAACTACTTATCTTATCGGATGATTCAAATGCCGACCACTGCTTGATCAACGACTTCATCAATTATTATTTATATACATATATAAAAGCGAAAGTTAACCTAAAACATAATCTCGAATACCGCGGGACTTATGTATAAAGATGAAATTTTGCAAGGACATGTTACTACGTAATTAGTAGACACCACTGAGAGCGGATTTTTCGATATGGCCTGACTAAGCAAGTCGAAGGAACGGACAAAGTCGTGGGAAACAGCCAGGTATAGGTATAGAAACGAAATCTTGTTACGTCCTCAAATATCACATCAACTTTTTCCTTTAATAAACTTCGCCAGCGTGGATCATAATTTGAAATTTAAATACATGTTAGTTAACTCCGTAGATACCTCATACAACGCATTATACATCTTGTTAGTTGGTATAAGCAATTCGCTTTCCTATTAATAACTAACTAAACAGAGATCAGCACAGTGTAGTTATTATTCCCTGAAACATTTATTAAACAGTCCTCATGCATTGGATGAACTGCTAACAAGATTCGGTTTCAAGTCATAGGCGAAAACCAGTTTAGGTAGAATATACTTTGTTGCCCGTTGGCGCAGTGGGCAGTGATCCTGCCTTCTGCTCCGGGGGTCATGGGTTCGATTCCCATTTGAAGTCTCGGTGTAATTTTTGTTGTGCACTTTAGATATGATGCTAATAGTAGGGGAAAATAGTCTTTGTATCCCCTAAATTAGTATTTGCAGCTCTACAGTAGAGCATTTTAAACAAGTTAATTTGTAATATATTTGTCTTTATTGAACCCGATTAATGATGAGTATCCCACAGCGGCGTCAAGTACGGATACGGACGGACGAAAATATCTGATATAGATCAATCAACGCAACACCAACGAACAAGACGGCGGCGAGGTGTGCACCCGCCGCGAAATGGGTTGGACTTGGAGGAACTTGGCGCTCCTACAACTACTCCCGCCGCCGATTATGTAGTGCGCCGCATTGATTGGTCTCAAGCCATAGCTCATTCATAAATGAGAGTATGATACGGGCATATTATGGGGCAACAGAGGGAGTAACCAAACTCTATCGATCAACGATGTCGTCTTTGTTTCAGGAGTTTGAACTAACCATCAATGTGGCCGCGCAATGATCCTCGGATCAGGTTATGCAGCGTTGTCATCTGCTAGATGAGTCTGTGCTTGCTTGTTGTTTGTTCTGCGAAGGTGAAACATATAAATATCTTGGTATGACGAAAGCGTTAAGTGTTGACAATGGAACGATGAAACAATTGGTGAAGGGACGTTTCATCGTACGCCTAAAAAATCTTACTAAATAGTCTTTTGAGAGGCGATAACAAGGGTCATGCCTGTGCTATTTTACACCTATGGCATTTTACGGTGGACTCAAACCGAACTATGTAGAGACCTTAGATCGTAAAATCCGAAAATTATTGACGACCTACCGCATGCATCATCCACGTTCATCCGTTATGAGGTTGTACGTAGGTCACACTATAAGTTTTGTGTAACTTAAAAAACCAACATGTGATAACCACAATATTATGTTTATTGCTTTTCAAAATATTCTCCTTTATATTTTAAACATTTTTTCATGCAATCGAACCATTTTTTAAAACAGGAGGACCAAAGATCTGAAGGCATGTTTTCTTCGTGCTGATTGAACGCTATCGCTGCCTCTTCGGAGTCGGTAAAAATGAACCCCTCATCAAATCTTTAATTTTGGGGAAAATATAGATAGCGCAGCGTGCTAGGTCGAGGCTATGCGCAGGATGGGTGACGAGTTGTAATTTTTTGGAAGCTAAAAAACGTTATATGGTATCTTTAATCTACCGATAGTACTTTTCGATCTAGAAAATAAGTTTCTTAGAGATGTAACTGAGGTTGCAAATATGCATATTATGTCCTGCCTCATTTTAAGTAACTACTAACGCTTGTATCGCCTTATAGTACGCTACTGATATAATCGGCGACGAACGATCGACGAGTATCTTTATATGCTACCTCTATTAACATATATATATTTTCTCCTTTAGTACCTGCACCGCTTTATAAACATCACTATTTCTCCTACACTCAAAGAATAACTGGAAGAGAATCTCTTTTAGGGATAAGTTTATCCGTTTTTAACTTTTTTCTAATAACTCTGTGTAAATATTTGGTACAAAAAATAAATAAGTAAATAGATAAGTTCTTTAGTGCCAATGCCCTTCGCCGCTGGGAATAATATCATCCTCATAATGTTGATGCTTGGCATTTCACAAATGTACGTGCGTCAAGAGCCTACCACTCTCATACTTGCAGACTGTGGAACAATCTTCCTCCTGAGGTTTTCCCAGTGCCTTACAATATGAATGCTTTTAAAAGACGAGTGCAAAGGCTCGTTTAAGGCAAGTAACACCTTTTATGATGCAGATGTTCATGGGCGATGTTGACCACTTATCATCAATTGGACTTTCTGCCCGTTTGCGCCCTTCTATTGTAAAAAAATACTTATATGAAATTACACATAAGTTACCTAAAATATTTTTTAACCTTAATTATTTCAGAGGCTAAAAGTTTGATTTGGAATAAAAAACTATTAAATAGGAAGATGGAGAAAATTATGGAATTGAGTATGATTGAATTATTTCATAAATAAGTTAACAGTAGTCTGCCTCATGAAAAAATTAAAGAAAAAACCGCATCAAAACACGAACATGTTTCTATACTCGATGGTTATTCGCTTGTCAGTGACACAGCATCGCATGTCGCTCTGACATACCGCACGTTTGAGCTTTTCTCAAATTTTAAACAGATATGTTTCAGTTGTCAAAGATTAGAGACGTACCAATAGTTAGTCGTGCTGATGGAAAAGGTGAAAATATTATTAATATCTACGTTTATGAATTAACTTTGGACACTAGGCCAGCTATACAAGCGGACACTTTTAGTTTTATACGATACTACATTCCGCTACAAAACTTATTTTCTGTAAAAGTGAATATCGAATGAGGGTTAACAACTTGATAAAAGCACTTTGATCTATATTTGATAGCGAACCTTATAATAATGATTTAAAAGCAATAATAATTAAACACATGACGTTTATAAGTACTGTAAAGTCTATATGAATAAAACATTTTTGACTTTGACTTTGATCTGGTTACGACTATTAGATAACTATGTACATGAATATTTATGCAGATTAATTTTTGATTCAATTTATCTGCTGATGAGGGGTTTCCGCAAGGTAACGCCTTTGATAAATAAATTGTAAAAATAGAAGGTAACTTCAGTATTAAAATACAAATAACAACGCCATCTATCGGAATCAGAAAGTCCGCAATTTTTTTATATAATGGTGTCATTAGTCCTTTATAAATGTTTACAGTATAAACAATTTGTTTGGGCCAGTTTATAAAATATTGTACAACGTTTAAACTACCGACTGAGAGTACTTTCATGTGAATTATACAGTGCAGAAAACCTCCACAGCTCAACGGTAGAACTGACGGACTGAAGTCATAAGGTTCAAACCTAATCACGCTGGGCGCGACATCGGCATGTTACAATCGAGGCAACTTAACAGGAGAAAAAAAACTTAAAAGGAGTAAAAAAACTTAAAAGGAGTAAAAACCTTAACAAGAGTAAAAACCTTAACAGGAGTAAAATACTTAACAGGAGTAAAAAACTTAACAGGAGTAAAACACTCAACAGGAGTAAAACACTCAACAGGAGTAAAACACTCAACAGGAGTAAAAAACTTAACAGAAGTAAAAAACTTAACAGGAGTGAAAAAATAACCAATATTCTCGATATTACGTTTCTCAAAATACTCATAACATTCTTTAAAGAACCAGATGGCATTTTTTTCTAATATAGGTATCTTTATAATTACAAAGGGTAAATGAACAAGCGGTTCATCACCTAAGTAACTACCACCGCCAATGAATGGACATCTGCTTCGCCAGAAGGCTGGCAGATGCGATGTCGGCATTTAAAGAAGGGTTTTGGCCACCGGGAATTTTTACAAACCGAACGAAACGCGACAACAATACCAACACTTGACGTGACAGTATTGTCGCCACTTCACGCCGATCTCATGGCCAGTCAAGTTGATTGTTTGTTTGAACGCGCTTTTCTTTTTTGCGCTGCGTAAGTTTAAGACACAACCCACTTTCATTCATCTTTTAATAAGTGTTAATTTTTTTTTTTACTATGCTGACTAACAATCAATGCTAAATGACGAATATAGATTAATTAAATATACTGCTAACTTAAAAGTAAACTTAACGTTCTTAACAAACACAAATTGAATTTATAATTATATAATGGAAATAGAAATCTTACAATAATTATCCGAAGAGTAAAATAAAGTTAATTAAAATTAACTTTAATATTTTTTGTCGCAACATACAACATATATAATGAGTCTGAATAAATAACACCAACAGTAGGTATAATATTTGTAAGTGTTGCCAATTTAGCATATGTAGAATTCATACATCGACATTATCGAAACATCTATAAAATTCATCAATTTTCGATAAATTCTTGTTATGTATCAATTCTTATGATAGATTATTATAAAACCAAAATTTCCTGAAAATACCGGACCTATTTATTGATATATTCCTTCGATATATCAACATTAATATCAATATTTTAATAAATATCGACATATATAATTCTCTATCGGCATCCGTAGCTATTATTTTCCTCTAAAAGTATCGTACACAGTAAACAGTAAATTCGTTCGTGTTAAATTTTACTTGAAATCGATAATACGTTATATGTATAAAACAAAGTAAACATATAAATCTACAAAAAAATAAATTACAAACATTTTTATTACATTAGTTTAATTATAAATGTATGAAATATGTTATCGATGCATCGAATAAAATCCATCGATGCGTCAGTTTGATTCGATACATCGAATCGAAAAAATATCGATGTTTTAGTCATTATTTATTAATTGGTTGTATTTATTAATTGAAAAGAAAATGTCAATTTGTCTCAAAAGGAGAAGGTCTTCTCTCAGCGGTGGGACGATAATTTTACGTCATAAGTTCTGACAACGCCGAACGCTTAGCCCGATCGTGCCTTTCTATAGCTTGTTTTCTCGCTCTCGCTTACACGCTGTGTATGAGGAACGTGACAATGAGTCATGCTTTTTCGTGCGTGGAGCCGGCGCTAATGGATTAACAAGACGTTATCATGTCACGTTATCACGTCATAAAATGTAGAAATACGAACTTACCCGAAACATATCGGGTGAGGCGGTACCGGCTATTGATGTGATTCAATTACATCCTCCACCAGATGTTAAAATTATTTTCAGTTCTTTATTTTGTTGTTACACATGTGTCAAAGTTTAATTTTTTATTGCCCTTGATGGTTATGAATTTCTCAATACAACACTTCCTCTATCAATTGTTTTAACTGCCAAACAGAAATGATTTTACTTACTAAACTTACCTATATATATACCATACTATAGTTCAATCATTTGGTAGTTTTGCTTGAGAAATTTTTCCAATAAACGTCATTTTTCTAATATGGCGGCATGAGGGGCAGAAATACGAGTTGGCAAAGACAAGCTTCGTAAAGAGCACATCGAAATCTCACATTGACAATATTCAAAACTCCTGGAACACTTTCCAGTTAACTGCTGTTCTTCGAACCAAATGATATACCATATTAGGAATATTTTGGGGTATGTCTAAGATTCCCTTTCGCCCTCCTACTAAGCTTAAAAGTTTGGTTGTGATAATACCTTAATGATGTCAGGGTTTGAACATGGTACCTTGCAGATATTTATCCATTCCTTTTGGTATTAATGCTCTTATTCTGTTTACAACATTGATGAATAGACGTAAGTGAATAATGAATAGACGTAATCTTTTGCAGACATCTACATTGATACAATGGGCTCTGCATTTACGTACCCAATATTCCGTTATCTAGCGCAGTGCCCGGTGGGTTGCTATACCCATTACCCTACCATTACGACCGCCATGATGAGACGCGTCAAGCATCGCCTCGTCTCATATAACAACAGCAGTGCAATTGCACGTAATCCTTTGCTCACATGGTGTAAGCTTCTGTACTATAAAATATTTGGATGGGTATGTAATTTTATGTTTATAACGTCACCTATACATATTTATATAAATAAATTGATATTCGTTAGTTTCGCTAAAATTAAAAAAAACACTGCACAGATTTAAATTCTGTTTGTTTTGTTTCATTCCACTTATTTCAGGGAAGGCTTAAAAAGAAGTAAAAGAAAAGTCTAAATAATTATTTAAAAATTTAATAAAGGCAGATTTAGTTGCTATTTAAGAATATTTCAAATTAATGATGTTTCTATTAGACCTTTTGACTGCTATGTAAAATTATTATTTCACAAAACATAGGTACGGTATTCCATAAAACGTTACACTAGGGTGGTGATTCACAAGGCTGGCTACTTCCTGGCCTGGTTTGTGAGCTACCTGAAAGACCAGAAGAAGGATCATCATAGTCATCACGAACACCACGAATACGTGCCACACTACGATTATGGTCATCATGGACCGTATAGGAAGCAAAGTCATGGAATCTCATAGCTTAGAAGCGATTCCTCCATCACATAGTCTTTCTTAGGAACCTGCCAAAAAAGTGATAAATTTAAAATCCTTATCAAATTTGCCATAATATTTATTGTGAAGAAATTAAATGAGTTTCGTTGGTAAAGACAATTACATATAATAAAATTAACTAATTTATTTTTAATGTAATGTATGATTATTTATTATTTACTAAGTAATCTGTCAAATCTTTAGGTTAATTACGCGTCATATTATTTGTCCGCGATGGACTCCTAAACTACTAAACCGATTTTAATCAAATTTGCACGCCGTATACAAATTGATCCAACTTGAAAGATAGGATAGTTTACATCTCAATTTACAGTTGCAAATAAAAATGAGTCGCTAAAATGCATAACTTCTGGACGCACCAAATAGGATAATTTTTTTTGCGTTCGTTACTGTTAGGACAAGGTTTGTGTAAAACAAGGAATGGCAAAGCGAAAGTGAAAAGGAAATTTAACGGAAACGGGGACGGGACCGGGAACGGGAAAAGGGAATAATGTTATTAGATAATAGAAAGAAATAAATACTAAGTAATCCAACGTTCGGACAGGACAACATCTGCCGGATCCGCTAGTACTTTCTACACAAAGGAGTCACTCTTGGTTACATTTTAAAAACTCTTATGTGACATTCTGTTTCATGTAATTGTTTTATACAGTAATAAGTTAATAAAATACAAAAAATTAAAAATTGTGAGATTAGTCGTACGATAACGTGTGAAATTGTAGAGATTATGGGAGTTTCGGGTTTAACTTCAGACGGTACTCGATCATCTTAACGCACCCCACACCCACATCCTCTGTAATTTAAGCGAACCCTGGTACTAGACTGAGGAGGTCGTGGCCTAATCAGTGGTCGGCATTTGAGTCGATCGCTAAGTTAAGTTGATCTGGCTGCGACCGGGTGATAGATGGGTGACCCATTCTAGCACTGGTTTATATTTGATATCCGACCTTCTCCGTGTTTGACCGATTGCCATCTGACGTCATCCTCGGAACCCCCACGATTTCTACAACCTTACGACTAATATCACAAAGTGACACTAATCGGATCCCACTGTTTTACGTGCCTTCCGAAATACGGAGGAGGTCGGATATCAGATATAAAACCAGTGCTAGAATGGGTCACACATCTATCACCCGGTCGCGATCAACTCAAATGCCGACCACTGATTAGGCCACGACCTCCTCAGTATTTTATATCATCATTGTTACGTAAACGAATTCGCAGACAACAGCTTACTAGCTGTTATATAAAATTCTCGTATCCACAGTGTTTGATGGCAAACTCCTCCGAAACAGCTCGATCTATTCTTATGAAGATCTTTGTGCATATTTTGTAATTCTTGCTACTACGTTAATAAATTAGATGTTGGCGAGCCACTCTTGCAAAATTTGGCGTTTAGATATCTATTTATGTATTAGATATTACAGGCGATATTCAAAATGGTGAATTTTAGTACATCACAATAAAACTTTGCGCTCGTGTAATGCAATTATTATCTTTTTATAGGCAAAGAGAGTGCGGGCCACTTGCCGACCGCTGCCTTAACTGATAAGGGTTGCTGACTCGGATGAAGTCGTGGGGTACAACTAGTAGTACATATCATACCTGACACGTGTCTTTGCCTCCTTTCTTCTCGCCGGCGCATATTTGACTATCGATCGACGGACCCTCGGGAAGTTTTCTAGAAGTTCCCAAAACGTTGGCACATTCTGTTATATCCCAGATGGGTAATGACACGCTGCGAAGCTCATTGGACTGGTCACCACCTATGTCAATAATAAAAGAACGTTACATCACAATAAATCATACCAGCACAAACAAATTAAATAACAGTTTGGAAAATTCAAAGTGCACGCCTCATATTTCCTAAATATTACAAGCTATTAGCGCCATCTATGAAATTTAGTTTTTCGTTAATTTTAAATAAACGATTCCGAATTACACAACCATTTTCAATAGGAAACAGCGTGCCGTAATTTTGAAGCTAATAAGAAAAGCATTGTCATGACAAAAAAATTTATGTGTCTGTCTTTATGACCGCTCGTTACGTATAATTTAAAAAAATAAAGGTTTTGCGCACGAGTCCAGTTTAATATGAAACTTGAAGCATAGTATTGCCGGCCTTTGAGAAATGAGTATGCTCTTTTCTTGAAGGTCCCTAAGTCGTATCCGTTCGGAAATACCGAAGCTTGCAACTGATGTTGATAATGCAACTGTTGTTACCGAAAGTTTTTTCGTTTCACGTATTAATATATTAATATAAATATTTATATTTTATTAAAAGTATTAATATTATCCAAACAAAATTTTATTGGGGTTCATTAACCTAGCTTTATTTGGGATATAATTTTAAAAGAATTAAAGGAACAATAAATAATACTTACCTCAAGAACAGTCTTTATAATCCTACGTTTCTTTTTATTAATTATAACAAATACACTACACTTTTAACAATTCATTAAAGTCATAATTATACACGCACACATTATTCACATAGTATCCGGAATACACTATTGAGGAAAGTCAAAACTTTTTGTTGCACTATAATGAATTTATAGCTTAGGTCATAAATTAATGAATGTTTCACGAATATTTACAGAAAGTTTCCTGTAGTGAAGGAAGTTGGCGCGCGAGACGTGGTAGCCGTCAGGGTCGGAATGTAATGCAGTTATGACGCTCTCGTCGCCTACTGGCGCATGTCTCCCCGCCGTCCGGACTGAAAGTTCAGCCATGTTAGATATACATTTTTTTTTTAATTTTAAGAAACAGTATAAGGTATAGGGAATATTTGACGTATGCCTAATTAAAAAGAATAATAGGAATAGTTTACTTCAGTATATTACTTATCTTTTAGCCCTCCGGTCCAGTGGAGTCGAGGACTGAAACAAGTAGGTTTCAGTTCTTACTTCTACTTGATAAGCTGACGATACCTGATGAAATATGAAATTTTACAATTAGAATTAACGTGAAATAGCTGAGATTATCTATCTATATATATAAAAATGAATCGCAAAATGTGTTGGTAAGCGCATAACTTAACAACGCCTGGACCAACTTAACCAATTCTTTTTTTAAAATGTTCGTTGAAGTTCAAGGATGGTTTTTACGGCGAGAAAAATCGAATAATTGCGGGAAAAATCCTAAAACAGCCCTTTTCTTTTTCCCATACAAACGTTATAAAACTAAAATGTAGGGTCAATTTGAACTTACGGGGACGGGAACGGGAACGGGAACGGGAACGGGAACGGGAACGGGAACGGGAACGGGAACGTGTGCTTTAGACCACGCGAAGTGTAACTTGTTTAGCTCTTGCTATTTTTTTTTTAAAAAGAATATTAGAAATACATTATAGGTATGTCTAATATTCCCTTTTCCCCTCCTACTAACATAAGAGTTGCTGAAGCTGAAGATTTTTTTTTGTTTGTTTGCTTAACTGCGCTAATTTCAGGAATTACTGGTCCGATTTAAAAAATTCTTTCAATGTTAGATAGCCCATTTATCGAGGAAGGCTATAGGCTGAAACTGAATCTATTTTTTTACCTAATTTTCTGTGGACGGAGTCGCGGGCACATATAGCACTTGTATGACATTTTATGAATCACAATTTTTAATGGCTTTATAAATTGATTATATTCAAAAGCCGGTAACGCACTATCACCTCTGATAAATACCTCTGATGCTGTGTTTCTCATATATTTTATAAATTGCATAACAATTACTAGTCTTAACAATCTTACAAATCTTAACACTATTATGATAGAAAGAGCATATTTCAAAAAGTCATCAATAAAACTTATTTATTCTTGAAAATAATAAGAAACCACAATTTATTCTTGTAATATCTTTTGCAAAAAAAATGTGAATTCATAGCTTTCATTACATTAAAGGTGCTTTAAACTCGCGGATAGCCGCACCAAGAAGATTGGAGTGCGAAATTACCCCTGTAATTCGCTGTAATAGAACGTTAGGTTTTAATGGGGGCCTGTTATTAAAGGACCACAAACCGCTCCTACACTTTCCAAGGGAAGTAATAAAATCTATGGTTTTAATTTAAATTTGATTCAGAGATAGGATTTCTAATTAAAAATTAAGTTGTAAGTCCTAATTCGCACGAGAGTTTAAAAAGTATTGCATTAGATCTAGGCGTTAACTAGTATAATAATTTAAATAGTGTTGAAAATAGAACATTACTGCATAAAAAACCGTCGCCATTATAAAGGCCCTGCCGTGTGAACAAAAAACTTGGAAGTTCATATGATGTATTAGAACTTTTTTTAAACGCGCGGTAAAAGCTCTCATGCGAATGAAGGCTTACCACTTCATTTTCATTCATATAAACATATAACGTCGTCTTAGGTAGAATTATTTCTTCTAAGGTATATCAAAAGAATCGCACAATAGAAAATGTTTTCTTTACTTAAACGAAACCGCCTTGCCCCAAACACTCTGACCAACAGCCTTAAACGATCAGAAAAAAAAGAAAATCAGTACTTTTACCTAAAGGTTGAGGGCAAAAGACCACGAGGTCGCTCCCCTCCACGCTGGTCGGACGTGCCGAAGACCGAGTGGCATGGAAGTAGCCGGTTTATCTTCATCAGAGAAGATATCGATTAAGAAGAAGAACTGTGAAGTTTTGAATTAGGGGTTACAACAGTTTAAGAGGAGGTATCGATATACAGAATTTTATCGGTCCAGCCGTTTTCGAGTTTTAGCAAGACTGAAAAACAACGCTTGATTTTTATACTTAAGTAGATAAAATATACGGTCGTATTTATAAAAGAAGTATTTTAAGGTACATACGCACATAAGTCTAATACCACTGTTGCCGCTCCAGTTTTATAAAGGCCTTTGTTGGAAGTGCCTTTGAGAGTCTTAGGTTCAGGATTTAAAATAAGTATCTTGTAGATTTCAGGCCGTCCTTATGCCGCGGAGGTATCGAGGCTTACGTGTGCAAGTTAAATAAAATATTGTATAAATAAAATAACCGACCACGGTTGGCTCATTATAAATAACATGAACGTAAAAGTCCCAAAGCGACAACACTTCACATGCGCTCAAGTCTGCGAGTGACGCTCAAAACGAATTTCTTCATTATGGAGTTGGTGCCGAGTTTATACCTACTCGGATGTTATTTAGGAAAGGTGGAGTTGAACGAGTATTCTCGTGCGTACTTTGAATCTCGACTATGAAGGCACCCTAATAGAAAGCAATTATTACTATGGCGCTTATACACTACTTGCTCTAACCCGCGACTTCGTTCGCATTGTTATTTCAAAATCCATACACATTTTCGACCTATACATATATCAATGTTTCAAATTTCATTTTTGCGACAAAAAATGCTGATGCCCTTCTCCGAGGTCCCATCTATCTTTACGCTAAAATTCATCAAAATTAGTTCTGCGGTTGAGGCGCGAAAACGTAACTACACAGACATAGTTACTTAAACGTTTATAATATTAGTAAGGATGGGTATATCGAGCTCAGTGCGACGAGAGAGCGCGGTACTGCCGGGCCGAATGGGGCGAGCGGTAACTTACGCGTGACGTCACCGCGACAGTAAAGTTCTTCGAGTATTTCACAGCGGATTAAAGCAAAGTAGTTTAGTTTCTCATGCATGTCATGGATTTCCGCAAAGTAACGTCTGATTCTATCAATTATTTTATTCCAGCGTTGTGCGTTACAGTCAAGAGACTATTCACACTTTTCCATCCTCTATTTTGGGCTATCCCCCAAATTGTGGGTTGTTGTTGGGTCATGGGCTGGCAACGCTTGCGTATATAACACACAAACATGTTTACTCGTTAAACAAAACAAAGCCAATAATTGGTTCATAACGTTTAACCTTTTTTTGGTACATTAGAAAATTACTGAAAACGGTAGCCCGTCATTATGCTTTTATCCAAATGGATATTAAAATAAAAAATGATAAACGTAATCGATTTGTCGAAACAATCGGACTGAATCTGCATAAGTGGCGATTCGATTTTAGTAAGGTTATAATTTATTACGGAATGCGTTTGAACGAGTTTGGAGAAAAATGTTTTTTGGAACTCTACATTTATCAAATTTATGTTATCTTATATACCGTTACGGGAGGAGGTCGTAGCCTGATTAGTGGTCGCCGTTTGATTCGAATGCTAGGTTAAGCAGTTTTTAACACGGCTGAGTGATAGGTGGGCCTTCTGGTTTAACATCCGACCACCTTCGTGTTTTGGAGGGCGCGTATAACAGTCTGTACCGATTATTGTCACTGAATGATATTACTCGTGAGATTGTAGAGATTATCATCGTGGCTTCTCCTAACACAAGCTTTTGAAGAAGCTTAACTGAAGTGTGTAATGTGGTTATTAGGCATATCCAAAAAAAAGACTAATATTCTTTAAAAAAATTTCTGCAAAGTCGGTTTACCTAAATGCCGAATGCTTACGTCGAGCTTCTCTGTTGCTTGTTTCGCGCTTTCGTTTGCAAATTTGGCTCAAGTGGAACGTGACAATGAGTCATGGTTGATTGTGCGTGCAGCCGGCGGTTATCTATTTATAAGATGTTTTAAAACGTGAAGCAAATCTCCCGGAAAATTCCGTTAATGAAGGATTATGGAATTATTTACAATTATCTATACTCAATATTTTTAATATATAAAGCTGAATAGTTTGTTTGTGTGCTTGAACGCGCTAATCTCAGGAACTACTGGTCCGATTTGAAAAATTCTTACAGTGTTAGATAGCCCATTTATTGACATGTGAGAAAGAGGTACTGGTACCCGGACGCGCCGGCCCAATTTGGCTACAAGCATGGCGCTACCTCTAATTAAATATTAATATTTATTGAATATTAATATTATTCAATATAACATATAATAGTGCCCAAAATAAAATATTCCACATAAATAAATACGATTTAATTGAAACAATTTCGCAGACAACTAATCCTCAACATGGCAAAGAAAATACTGCTAAATGTAATAGAGAAAAGGAGTATAAAAGATTATAAAATTTTGATACTCTAGACTCTAGAGCAGCGGTTGGCAACGTTTGTCCCGCGGACAGCAAGTGGCCCGTGGCCCCTCTTTTTATTGCCCGCGACTGTTTTTTAAATGGCAATCTAATTCTTATAAATAAATTATAATTATATTATACTTGCGCCTAGTTTTGTGCGACTAGTTATGAGCGTGATGTACCAAAAATTACAGTTTTTATATGGCTCAAAATATGTACCTACAACATAGATAGCTAGATACCTCCTTTCCTTCCTTCAGCACGGTATTGTCTACTGCTAAACAAAGGCCTCCTCCATTGGTTATACACATATTTGTAAGTAAATATTTTGTGTGATGATGGGACCCGCGTACATGTCATTTTTTAAAGATGTGGCCAGCGTACATCACACGATTTTTTTTAACGATATAGCTCTTGCCTGCCAAAAAATTGCCGACCTCTGCTATTTATCTGCATATTCTTTAGGTCTCTAACTATTTTTGCTTTTTCAGAGAACGCTACAAATGACAAGAAATCGGTTAAAAAACGTATATTTTCTTTGTGGAGTCGCTTACAAAGTCTGTCACATAGAGGGCATGAACTTCATCACCGGAGGCACCTTTACGCCTTCTATGGTCTTCCAGAAGATGGTGGAGGTGCCGTCACAGCAGAGACTAGGGCCACGATGATGCGTCCACCTGGCTCGCCTTTACGTTGGGGCTAATTATAA
Organism: Charaxes varanes; assembly: GCA_024363005.1. Classification (NCBI taxonomy): domain Eukaryota; kingdom Metazoa; phylum Arthropoda; class Insecta; order Lepidoptera; family Nymphalidae; genus Charaxes; species Charaxes varanes. Next base: position 55,543 of record JANCMC010003527.1, on the reverse strand, counting down.
CACCAAAAGAAAATAAATAGTATTATGAGTGCGTTCAGTTTAAAAATGCATATACCTTCCACTAAAAGTTCGCTAAATCGATCGCACGATTAGTTGAACTTGCAGTGGGTGGCTAAGTTTGAATTAACAATAAAATCGCTGCACACAGACAATCAAGCGCTGCAATTAATATTTACTTTCTCACTATAAAATATAGGATTTTAGTGGAGAGGCGTGCATTTTAAAACTGTACGCATTATACTATTTCTTTCCTTCAATTTCAAAGCTGAATTCTTATTTAAACATACCCAAACAGGCTGTAAAGTAAGTTAAAAATATAAATTAATATTTTATTTTGTGTTAACTATTCCCATATTAAAATAGCTATTCATTTAAACTGAAATACAACGACCAAAGAAAGGTCTACAATTCTCGGTCTTACAGTAAAATATTTCAAGTATTAAATAAGGCTAAGCCATAAAATAATGAAGCTATTAGCTCTACATTAATTAAGTTATCCCAAATACTATTTTAACGGACAATTCAAATTTCTTTTTTTAACCGACTTC